>CM039718.1:5455147-5942002 GCA_022539455.1 Dendrobium nobile
GTGGCATTTACTCCGGCTATAGCCGCTAGAAATAATTCACTTAAAGCCAGCAGTCATTCCGTCGGTAACAGTCTCGAACTTATCAAATATTGGTGGAATTTTTGACGATCACCGGCGGTTAACCCACCATTATAACCACATGTTATTACCGGCGGTGAATCTGCCAGCTTAACCATAGGATTTTTTGGTGGTTCTGTAACCGCCAAAAAGTTCACCGGTATGTGATGATTTTCCTATAGTAGTTGGGCATTTGCTTGAACTCCTTTCCTATAAGCATGTGCCTAAGCTTAGACACCTTGACCTAAGATTGGGTGAATAGGTATTGTGATTTGGCGCTTAGATGTTAGCAAGATTCAGTGTGCTTCTATGAATTCATCACTTAGCTTGAAAAGTTCCTCAAAATCTTGATAAGTTCATTATCTTTACCTCTCGCATAGAGGCGCCTTGCCTTGAACCAACCCGACTCTGACTGAACTAGGTACTCTTGAGATAAATGAATATACATATCATGCACATTTTACACACACATATATATGCAAGCACATATATCCTTACATGAACTTGAATGCTAACCAAACATAAAGATCCACCAATTCTAAATGTTAAATGGATGACCTATCAATCATGCTATCAACTATATGCTAAATCCATCATTATCACAAATGCTATCAACTAGATGTGCTACTTTGTATCCTAAAGCAAAGCAACCAAGCTTGCATGTTCAAGCACTAAATGCTTTGTCATTCTCAATCACCAAAGGACAAATAGAAATAACTATAACTCGCTACTCCTTCTAAGTCACACTAAGGCTTTATTTGGGACAGTTTTCTTACTGTTTCTTAAAGTAATTTTTAACGTAAAAATTAAAGCTTTAAAAAGCTGTAAGAAAGTCATCCCAAATGAAGTTTAACACTTGATTTGAGACATCTTTCTTATAGTTTTCTAAAATAACTTTTTAGCACAAAAATTCTTTAAACTAAAATTTTTTGTACTAAAAAGCTACTTTAAAAACAATAAAAAGCTATCTCAAACGAAACTTAAATTAAGTCGACTAATCAGATCTTTCTTCAATCTCACATTTAAATTTAAGTAAGAGTTTAGAACTAAAAAGTGAAGAGGTTTCCACATCAATACTTTTATCATTAGTATCTCTATGTCTATGTTAGAATAGAAAGATTTTCACAGTACAAAACTGTTATCTTCCATAAGGGGTGTAGTTTAGTTTAATAAATTAGTCAATTATTAGCTTTGGACAGTTGCTGAAGGAAAAAAGGAAGCAGAATTTTAGCTAATTATGTCAGCATAGTAAATAACTATTACCACATTTAAATAGTTCTTATATGATAGCAGAAAATGACAGATTCTTTAAACAAAATTCAGAAAAAAATTAATAGTTACAGTAAGATAAGATTAATGGGAAAACATAATTGAATAAGATTTTATTTGGGACAGGCTTTTTAGTGCTTTTAAAATAACTTTACGAACGAATTTTAGGCTTTGACAAGGTTAACTCTATGGTAGCTGATCGAAGGCCACGATCTATGCACGAAAAAATGAGAGAGACTGAAAGAGGGAGAGCCGCACGCAGGATTCGCGAGAAAAAAGAGAAGGGGATCAAGAAGGAGTAGCGAGCGCCGAACCAAGTATATATATGACCTAGGGCTTCGGATTGGGGTATTTCGGCGGTTAAAATCGGTGCAAAAAGCAGGTTTTGGCAATGTTTTTCAAACCGCCTCTAACAAGCACATTAAAAATCATATTTTTTAGTAGTGTGACTTTGACAAAAAAATTAAAATAATTATAAAAAATATTTTTTAAAGGAAAAAAACTAATAAAAAATAATTATTTGATTGGTGGAAAAATTTTTTTTTTTAGATGGTCATTTAAAAAATTGGGTTTTTTTTTTTTTTTGCATTCTCCATAATGAAATAAATTTAAAAAGAAGGATAAGTATTAGTTGGATACAAAATTCACTGAAATAACATATAAATTCAAGAGTTGACTATTGTTTATTATTTGCTATTATTAAATTTTATTATTTCATATATTTTTTTAAATATTTTGTGCTAAATTATTAATTTTCTTTCTATTTCTTTCATTATTTTCTCCAAAATATCCAAAGTATACATTAAAATATTTTCAATATTTGTTTAAAATGCTTTGAATTTATTAAGCTTGATTAGCATAATAATGGACCTTGTTATTCAAAATTTTAACATAATTACTCACCTAAAGATCTACTAATTAAAATTATTAAAATAATGCACTTCAATTTTGAAAATTCTAGAAGACCTTGACAAGTACAACATTTACATGAAAAATTAAATAATAAATATTTCTCTAATTAAAAAAAAACTATTTTATTTTCTGTAAATAAATTAAAAAAATAATGTATGTGCAAACATGTCACCAATACCAACTTAAAAACAAAATAGAACTTAAATAAGAATATTAATAATACAAACAAAGATAAAAATAAATTTTAGCATTATCCCATAATTATAAAGAACTTTGTGTTATAAAGCTGCTACAGAAAATAGTAAGAAAATTATCTAAAATGTGATCTTAGTCTTCATTTGGGACAGCTATCTTACTGTTTTATAAAGTAAATTTTAGTATAAAAATTTCTTAAATTAGAAAATTTGTACTAAAAAGTCATTTTCGAAAGCAATAAAAAAGATGTCCCAAATGAAGTCGAAGTCTTATACTTCGTTTGAGGAGCCGTTATTACGTCCTTCGACCGGATGCAGAAGATCATCCGGTCGTAGGCCAAAAAACGTCTGTGCCTCAAAAAACCCTAAACACCTCGGTACAGGCGTTTTTTGGCCTACGACCGGATGTTTCTTGCATCCGGTCAACCGAACCAAATAAAAGCGCTCATTTGAGACAACTTTTTTATTATTTTTTAGTATAAAAATTATTTTAATAAGAAATAAAAAAAATCATTCCAAACAAAATCTTAATATATTTTGAATGAGAATATCTCCACAATTTTTTATTTCTTCTTGCAAAATAAATTCAAAATCAATATAGTTCATCTCCGCTCCACTTTCAATTAATATTAAAGCACATAACTTTCGAGTCTCCACCACCCAACCATCTGCAAATGCACACTGAGCTCTCTGCTGCTGAAAAAACCAGAGCGACAATGGAGGCTGAATCAATCCAGAGCAACTTCTCCTCATCCACAGGCATCTACACAAGCCCATTCCCCTCCCTCCCCCTCCTCCCCTCGTCCCCCCCTCCCTCCCTCCCCTCCTTCCTCCTCCCCTCCCTTCCCCTCTCCTCCCACCCCGCCTTCATCGACTCCGCCACCTCCCAAACCCTGACCTACTCCTCCCTCACCTCCCTCACCGCCTCCATCTCCCACACCCTCACCCACTCCTACTCCATCCGCCCCAACGACATCATCCTCCTAATCTCACCCAACTCCATCCTCTTCCCCCCTCTCTCCCTCGCCGTCATGTCCTCCGGCGCCATCTTATCGACCGCAAACCACCTCTTAACCCGCCGCGAACTCATCTCCCAAGTCCAAGACTCCCGCCCATCCCTCATTCTCACAACCCAATCCCTTTACCCGAAACTCCTCGGCCTAATTCCCCGCCCCCCCGTCCTAATCGACCACTTCCTCCAAACCCTAACTCCCTCCCAAACCCTCACAACCACACCCAACCACGCCGCAGCGCTAATGTACTCTTCCGGCACCACCGGGCGCAGCAAAGGCGTGATTTGCACTCACGGCAATCTAATCCATGTGGCCTCTGCGCTGCGGCGGATTTGGGGGACAAGGAATGAATCGGGGAAGAAGGACGTGTACTTGTGCGTGATTCCTCTGTTTCACATGTTTGGCTTCTCGGTATTTGTCTGCGGGGCGGTGGCGGCCGGAGCGACGGTGGTGGTGATGGAGAGGTATTCGTTGGAAGGCGTGTTGGAGGCGGTGGAGAAGTGGGGGGTGACGAGAATGCCGGCGGTGCCGCCGATGGTGGTGCAGATGGTGAAGAAGAGGGAAATGGCGAAGAAGTACGATTTGCGGTCTTTGAAAGAGGTTATTTGTTCGGGAGCGCCGCTGGCGAAGGAGTTTAGGGAGAGCTTTGTGGACTGTTATCCGGCGGTCGTTCTGTCTCAGGTAACGTTCTTTATTGGAATTGTTTATATAGTTTTAAAATAATAATATATTTTATAAAAATATGATATATTCATATAAAAATAATATATATATATATATATATATTTAGAATAATAGAATTTAGTGTATACTAGCTTTTATTATTATTATTATTATTCAAAAAAATTATTAAAAAATAAATGAAATTCAACTCAAAACTTTGGATGCATTAAAAAAAAAACTATCATAAAATGCTATTATTAATTTTATATTAAAAAAAGCTATCTTAGAACTTATTTCAATTCAAACTTAATTTTATATTATTTTTATTATTTTATAAGTTGCATAATAATAGAAAATATTATTCTTATGCATTTATTGTTCAAACTAAGGCTTCGTTTGGGACGGCTTTTTTATTGCTTTCTAAAACGGAGTTTTAGTACAAATTTTTTTATTTTTATACTAAAACTCCGTTTTAGAAATCAATAAAAAAGTCGTCCCAAACGAAGCCTAAGGCTTTGTCTGGTACAATTTTCTTGCTACTTCTTAAAGCAATTTTTTAACATAAAATTTTTAATTTTTGTAGAATAAAGTTGTTATAAGAAGGAATAAGAAAACTGTCTCAAACGAAATCTAAGAGTCTAAAAATTTCCTCACTTCTTTATTTTCAGATTGCAATCATAACTTACTTTAACTATTATTTTCTTACTATTTTCAAAATTTAGGATTTAGGGAAGAACCTATTTTTTTAACCATTGATGGTTAAAAAAATCCTATTGTTTGATTTATTAAAAAAACATATTTATAATATTCATAATATTTATTTCTCACAATAACTTCCTCCCAAATAAATCCTAAGTATTTGATTAATTCATGAAAATATATATTAAGATATTTTGTTTAAATTTTATTGACGATGAGTTTCAAAATCATTGAATTTACTTCGAGATGAATCCAATATGTATTTATCTCAAAAAAATTCCAATAATTTTGAAATGCGTTCTATTAAGTTTTTATATTCCCATAATTCATATTTATTTCATAATTTATATGAAAATTTTTAAATATTTTTAAATATTTAAATATTATATTAAATTTTGAAGATATTTATATTAAATTATGAAGTCATCATTTATGTTTAACACATAAAATATATAAAAAACAAATACATTTGAATATTTTTGAAACTATTTACATTTCAAAAATTAATAAATTAATTCTATAACTAACAATATTAGAATATTATTATACATCACAATTAAAAAAAACTTTTGGGCGTGGGGAATAAAAACGAATCTTAGTAAGAATATGGTTTATGGGTGTAAACGCGTCGAGTTTAGGCCTTGTCGAGCTCATCTCATCAATTGAAAAGTGAGCTCGAACTCGAGCTCGATCATCCCACTGTAAACAAGCTCAAGCCGGCCCGCGATCCATTGGCGGGAATTTTAAAGCTTAGGCGGGATTTTTAAAGCTTAGGTGAGATTTAGAAAAAAAAGATGCAATGTTTAACATTTAAATAAAACTTAGATGATTTTTATTAATTTTTTAAAGTATTTAAATTTGATAAATAAAATGAAATTATTTAAAAAATACTAATAATTATTCGAACCGGCTCGCGAGCTCACGAGCAAAGTCGGCTCAAGCTCGACTGGTGAGCTTGGTAATATAGGGTGAGACTTCCTTACAAATTTGTCCAAAAGTAGGAAGATAATTGCATAATTGCCCCTACATATTGTGCACAGTAATTAATAATAATATTAATGCGAGCACGATAAATTTGAGGCCGGCTTTAAAAGGCTTCAACGGTAACTTCACTAGGCTTTTAATGCAACAACCGATGACACGTGTCTTATTGAATACTTATAACTTATATGTTCTTTAAATTTTTATATTATTCAATATATATCTAATATGTATTAGATATTTTAATTACGTATTTAATTCTAAAAGTAAAAATAAAATTAATAGATATTTCATATTTGTGTGATAGATAATAAGTTTTTATTTTAAAATATATTATGCAAATAATTTAAGTTAAATCATCTATTATATTTTATTTAAAAATATATTGCTTACATAATATATATATATATATATATATATATATATATATATATATATATTATATATATATATATATATATATATATATATATATAAATATAATGATATTCTAATTTAAATTATATTAGAATTACCTTGAATATCATTTGATTTACTTGAAGATTAGTGATGTATAGATAGAATATATATTACACTAATTTCAAAGCAAATCTTATGATATTTAAATCAATTTTGAAACAATTTGTATTAGAATATTCTAACTTAATTTTTTTTTTTTTCTATATGATATACTTTAATTACTAATAGCACATCATTATTCTTATTTAGTCATTCGACAACATTAATATTACTTGACAATAAATTTACTAGATCTTATAATATAAGTTTTTTTTTCTTTTTAAATTTAGTGAAGAAAAACAAATTAGTAATATCATTACAATTCATGAATGGTGATTATAAGGCTTAATCCCATATGATAAACCTAGAGAGCATGCTATTCTTATCAGTTCAATTATGTACTGATTAATACTCCATAGTAGCATGCAAGCAAAATTAAAGCTTCTTAATTTTCTTAAGCAACATTAATACACTTTTTATCTGCAGAAAGCAAGGATAATAGTGTCATTTCACATTACATCAAGTAAAAAACTTATGATTATCCTAATAATGAACCAATATTTAACATTTTATGATCTTAATCCAAGCATTTATAAGTAATTTACTGTTTCATATTGTTGTGCCTTGTAATAATAACCTGCTTTATATTTCAGTGTTATGGCTTAACAGAAACTAGTGGACCCATTACACTTTGTGATGGAGTGGAAGGTAATTTACACCATTCAATTGGTAGGTTGATACCATCCATTGAAGCCAAAATCATTGATGTTTGCACTGGTGAATCTCTTCCTCCAAACAAAAATGGAGAGTTATGTGTAAGGGGACCTCCAATTATGCAAGGTATTCTTCTACTAAATTTAACTAGAATGCATTTTGTCATTAGCTAAAAAAATTGGGAAATAATAGTTCGTGATACTCACATACAATTTTCCTTAAAATGTCTATATTTTTCCCTTTAGATAGACTATGTGAAACCCCTTAGAAAATAAAGTTGAACTTTGAAACATTGAGTCGTCTTTTGGTGTAACGGTTGGACTTTCATCAGAAAGTCTAAAGTTAAGCGTGCTCGCATAGGAGTACTCTCGGGATTGGTGATCTCCTAGGAAGTTACACCAACGGAATAAAATCATAAGGCTATTAGGCCAAAACGAATAATATTTCGATAGTTGAGAGTTTAGCTAGATTGTTATATATTACAATCTTTAAAATATAGATCACAGTTCACAATGGATTGTTTAATGTCAAAAAATAAGAAAAAGAAAAAAGACATTCTTGCAGAATACAAGAGATAATTATCTCAAATACTATCATTAACTAGAGTATTTTTTAGGCTACTTAAACAACCCAGAAGCCACTTCTCTTGCCATTGATGAACAAGGATGGCTTCACACTGGTGATCTGTGCTATATTGATAACAAAGGGCTGGTCTACGTGGTTGATAGGATTAAAGAGCTTATAAAGTATAAAGCTTATCAGGTTGGCTCTTGTATACTATAGTGCTTTAACAGTTTACTCATTATACTAATGCATTTCGATCGCTTTATCAACTATTCAATTCTTGTTCAAAATAATAGGTTGCTCCAGTTGAGCTAGAAGAAATTCTATCAACCCATCCTGGAGTTGAAGATGTGGCTGTGACATCGTATGTATTTCATTTAAAATCTGTGTGCTATTTGTTTTTTCAAAAGCTATTAGTTGTTTGTTTGGGGTAGTTTTTTGATTGCTTTGCTTTTCAGATATTAACCACACTTCTATTTAGCTACTGCTTTCTTGTTGCTTTCTCGCCGTTTTCTAGAAAATTTTTGTGGCGGGAAGTTGTTTTTTACAAGATCTAGCTCCTAATGTTTAGAGCTTGTAAGAAAGCTGTTGTTTAACTTTTCAAAAAAAAAAATTTATAATACACACAATAGCTTTAAAAATTTTACTTTTCTCACAACAGCTTCACAATCATCTTTACGAAAAAACTACAGTAACCTTAAAACAGATAGATCCTAAGTTACTGAATCTTTTGACAAGTTATCAAAGTTCATGTGAGTGTGACAGAATTTTTCATGGCATATTGAATATTATTTTAGGTTTCCAGATGAGGAGGCTGGTGAGATTCCTATGGCATGTGTGGTGAGGAAGGCAGGTTTTGAGATGCAGAAAGATGAATTGGTTGCTTTCATGGAAGACAAGGTAAATAATGTTATTCTCTTCTGCAATTACTGTTCTAAAACCATGCTGGTTTTGCAGAAAAAAAATACTTTAATTATTGAAGAAGATAGTAAATGTTTCTTTATAATTTGGGAAGAATGTTTGATTAGAAATTCAAGATATTTATAGAACAACTAAAGGATAATTGTTTATTGCAAAACCAATAGAAATCTAGAAAAGCTCTCAACAAGATGCTTGAGAATTGATAATTAGTTATATAACCAAGAAGATTATTAATGAATTGTTACAAATAACAATTAACCTTTTGCCCTATTAGCCAACAAAATTAATATTGCCTCTTTATTTTTTGTAATTATGATTTATTATTTAAATGTCATAATAGGTATCATTTGTAACTAATAATTTTTATTCATATAGAGGTTAAGGATTTGATTGGTCTCTTGAGAGTTCAAATTAACCTAAATAGGATAGGGTTTCTATTCTAGAGAGACTCATTGCATTGGTGAGTTAGAGAGAGGTGGGATTTTTTCCTAAATAAATATCTTGAATTTTTTTTTTTCAAAATTATTGTAAAATTCTTCATTTTATTTTTGAATCTTATATGTAAGAGTCGGAAAATTATATTATGATTGTCATTGTATTCTTCATGTGTCATATATCTCTTCAATTATTTTTTTATATTTATGTCTTCCCTATTTATATAAATTAATCAACTATATAATTTAGATAATTACTACCATTTGTCAAAATAAAAATCCCTAGCTTCTTGACTATCATTTTATACAATAAAATAATTATCTTATTATTATTATTATTTAAATTTATTTTATTTAAAATAAAATATATTTAATTATAAAAAATACATAAAATTTTCTACCTCATTTTATTTTCACCAAACATTTGAAAAAAAGGATCCTTTCCAAAAAAAAATATTTATTCACATTACTACTCTTATTAAAAATATTTATTATTACATATTTAACATGATTAATCTATTTCTATTCCAAACACCACCAGGTAGCTCCTTACAAGAGGATTAGGAAAGTAATGTTTGTGGAGTTCATTCCAAGATCTCCCTCTGGGAAAATCATTAGAAGGCATCTCAAGGACTCAGATTTTGTTCTTCAGAGGCCAGAAATCTCAGCAAGGTTATGAATATGGCCATCAATTGCTTCTAATTTCTCAAAAAAAAAAAAAAAACTATTATTGTTTGATGTTTTCCTATTATTATGTTTTTTTATTTTATTTTTTTGGTGAAGAGAGTGAAGGGGAGATGCAAAACCCTAGATGTGATCTATAATGGTTTGCAATTATTTAAATTGGTTTATTTATTTTTTTATTTTATGTATGTTATAGTGTTAATTATTAAGTTGCATGAATTTTTAGAATTTGTTGTTTATGTCAAAGTTGTAACATTTAAAAGTTATGTTTGAAAAAAAAAATATGAAATAAAAATTGGAATATAATAAAATTTTAGTTGATTTTCATTTATAAACTAATGTAATTATTGAAATAATTAATGAAAATATATTTATGTATATATGCATGCATGCCTATCTTCACATTGAGTTTAGATTTGGTGATTACATGTTTATATACATGTATACATGATTTGATAATTACATGTATATATAGATGCTTAAAACACATGTGTATGTACATGCATGTATGTATATATGCATGTATGCATGATTTGGTGATTACATGTATGGATGCATGAATAAAGTTACATGCATGCATATCTTCACATGCATATAGTGCAATATATGCATGATTTATAAGCATGCATGTCTTCACATGCATATAGTGCAATAAATGCATGATTTATATGAGATTATTTATAAAATATTTTTTGTTAACTATGATAATTATACATCTATGATTAGGATTTTACATGGAATTTTGATTCATCTAAAATTTAAAAGATTTTTTGAAGAAAATTTAAGAACTATCTATTAAGGAAAAAAAGGAATATATTAAATTACACAATGTGGCTGAATACATGTAGTGTTCTATAATGGTAGGTGGTGTGCCTTGGAAGGAATTTCTTGTTAAATTTATGATGAGTTTCCATTTCTATGTTCATGTGGAAATTCATGTGGTGTTGGAGTCTAGCTTGTGTTTAGCTTGATGATACTTGTATGCACATGAGAAGTCTCTAGAAAATTCATTCGATCAAGCACTATATATATATATATATATATATATATATATATATATATAATTTTTAGATTTCAAATCAGTATTGTCCAAGGTGAAAACTTATTAGATTGACTACCGTATCATTTGAACTTTGTTTTCAATAAAATGATAGTCGAAATCGGTGTCCCTATATGAACCCAATAATATAAAGAACGCCTCAATCTGAGTCCAAATGATTGTAAATCAAATACTCAGAAGAATATTTGGAGGGTTATATGTTTTTTTGAATCTTATGTGCTTATAACTGAAAGAGTATTTCGATTAGACATTATCTTAAAGGCACTATGATATTTATAAATATTGAATTTTACATAGGGGTTGGCTTCTACTTTTCAGTAGTGTCCTAGTTTCTAACAAAAATGTTTATAATATCACATTTAAAAATCTATAAATAGTATATATTTTTTTACATATTAAGGAGATCTTAGATATGACTTTGGTGGAGAATTCAAAGCTATGACCATTAGCATTTGATGCATATCATCACCACCACAAAATATTGGTTGCCGACTAATGTCAACGTCCACCATAATCAGTGACTAACATTGGCAATCAACCAATATTGACTCTCGTCATCAACTTGATTTGACACTGGCCCTTACACCGACGTCTGCCATCATCCTCACTCAAAAATCATTGGATTATTGATGTTCAATGCCCGCCTTTATGGTGTCGCCGATCATTCTTCACTTGATGCCTTAGGTTTTTTATGTATGTTCATAATTGACAACTAATGTGTCTTCCCATCACTCGGTCTCATCTCATATAAGGAGAGTGATTGAGATAACCACCAAATGGCTCAAGATAACCACCAAATGGCTCAAGATAAATAAGACGTTTCAAGACTTCTACTTTAACCATGAATGACCTTTTCTATAGTTCATGTTTACTATATAATATTAATCTTTCACTAATTATGGGGAATGACATCATTTTGTACTATAAGACATACACTACTAAAATTATTTCAACTAGACTAAACCTAGTATTTTTCCTCTTAGAAATATCCCTGTAAAAAATCTCATATCTTCTATGAGTTGCTCTTAATCTATATGTATGTAAGAAATTTTTTTATTTAATGTTGACAATAAACATCCTCAATTATCAAGGTGTATGTATATGTTGCATGCTCATGGATAGCTCATGTTCAACTTAATAAAAAAAAACACAGTTCAAATACATATAGAATAATAATATTCTCTTATTTGGTTAGCTAGAGTAGCCAACAACATTTAGGCTCATGTAAGCTCTACTCATTTAAATCCATTGGTTGCAATTGCACAACAAGCATGACTTTCCCTTGTCGTGCACAATCTATAATTATACACGAAGGAGGACCTTTAAGGGCCTTGTAAGAAGGGCAAATTATTACGTCCAGTCACCGGACGTTCGGAAATCCAGATGCGCTACGTCACCCAAATACACTGAGTCTCACCCAAATACACTGGGACTCAGTGTATTTTGGTGATGTGGTGCATCTGGATTGATGTCCGGACGAATTCGGACACCGGACGTAATAATTTGCCTGTGAGAGATGCACCGTATATTAACGAAGAAAATTTTGATTCTCAAAACTATTGCGACATTCATAGAACTCAATTTTAATTGTTGTGAATGAAAAATGTCACCTCTAAAAGAGACATATTTTGATATAAAATTAGCAAATATCATTATTTTTATAATCCCAAATTTAAGCAATAAATCTTCTATTAATCTAACATGAACTTTTGTGTTTTCAATTTTACGAGACTCATAAAATCTAGATCTAAAAAAATTATATCTTAAATTTATTCATCTTAGATATTATTAATGGTTACTGCCATTTATGCCTACTAGGTAAGTGTTGGTCCTAGTAGGATGATGGGTAAGTGTAAGGAAAATGTCATGCAATCACATTTTGATCATGAGAGGACATGTTTTACATTATTCATTATTAATAACTATGAGGAATGTTCTAAGTTATTTAGATATACTCTAAAAAAATATCTCACTCAAAATCTATAATAGGCCTAATTTTACTTATTTAAGGTGGAGTAGAATTTTTTAAACTTGTAGGAATCTAGATACAGAATAGAATTCAATATAAGATTTGGGTTGTGATTAATCGTTTGCTATGTAAGTATGTATACGTACGTATTAGGCGCATATAAGGTTATCCTTTCTGTCATTTCGATAGAAGGTTTTTAGCTACTAACGTAACATAGTCAATTTCATTCATTAGAACAGCTTCCATTGAGTCTCTACACCTATCCCTTTTTATTCTCATTTTCCATCATTTTTCCTCTAAAAAAAAGAGAGATTCTTTGATAAATTCAACAAGCAAACACTGTTTAAGCATAGGATCTTTCATGCTTGAAGATTCTTAAATCTTTGAGGAAATCCTATGATTAGCCATCATGGAGGCATAGAATCTTCTAAGTATGGAGGATTTTGAATTTTTAAATAAATCTTTGAAGCAAACATCTTTCTTAAGACTAACATTATAATATTACTTATTTTATAACAGTCACACCTTAGGTCTGGAAAACAATGCACCCTGACAATATGAGACATTATGAAGACTCTTAACCTTAACTTGTGAGACAAACCCTAAAAGTTAAGATCAAGTTATGTAATTTTGTATTCCAATGAAAGTGATTAATACATAAAAACATGTAAACCTAAACCTATAATCCTGAGATAAATGAAATAAAAACCTATTAAATCAATGCAAATTCTAAATTCTATCATCAACGGAAGCTAAAACATAAAACCAAAGAATAGAATTTAACTAACACAACAAAAAACTAACAAAAACTAATACATTGAACTATCCTAAAGATTATAATCCTTTATTTAACCTGACAAGATATGTTAAAAAGGTAAAAAGATTTGGCTTATCAAGGTAAAACTACTAACATAACTGTTGACCTCATTTTTGTATGAGGTCACTAAGACCCTTCCAGACTTCAAATCAATCTAGACCCTAGGACTCTTCCAGATCAACCTAAACTCTAGGATTCTCCGAGATCCAGACCTTAGGATCTATTCTAGGTCCTAGGATCCTTCTAGACTCCAGACCTTGGGATATATTCTAGGTCCTAGGATCCTTCTAGATTCCAAACTTTAAGATTTATCAAGATCCTAGGACCCTTCTAGATTCTAGATCTTAGAATCCCTCCAGACTCTAGGAACAATCCAAATTTAAATCAATATAGATCTCTGATCATTATAGACTAATCTAGACTTCAATCAATTCAATTTTCAAATTAAATCTAGATTTCAAATCTGTCAAGACTTTAAACCTGTCCTGATCCCAAATCCAGTTCAAACCATGATTGTCCTTCTACCAAACTTTAATCTTGTCCTATCATCCATAATCCTCTCAAATGGTTATAGATGATATGGGTAATTCAACTCCACTCATTCAAACTCAAAGCCCAATTCAAACCCAGAAATCCAGACCAAAATCCTAGGTTCAAAGGCCTTGTCCTGAAAACCTTTTCCAAGGATTTTTCAAATACTTTAAAACTCAGTTAAATGACCTCTAATTTAGAGTCTATCAATTTCATATTGATATGACATATCTTTAGAAGCAACTCTCCAAATTTGAGCTCATTTGGAGGACTCTAACCCCATAAACTTAATTCAACTCCAAAGGTTGCAAAACCTTCAAATATTTATAATCAATGCCACTTGGCCTTTCATCTAGTGGAATTTGACTTTGGAGCCCCCTCCAAATCTTTTGATCACTCCTAATACCTTGATATTGACTTGTTAAGCAATAATCCACATCTTTTTAGATTCAATTTGACCCATAATTGACTTGAGACCAAAATGACCAAAATGACCAAAATGACCAAAATGCCCTTAAAGGGGATTTTTGGACTTTTGACCTAAACTCAACTTGATTTGACTTATCAACCTTTAAAATATTCTCCAAATGTCATTCCAATGGATCCTAAATGACTTTAGGAACACATTGAACCCAAACTTACTCTTTGGTTTGACCTGGTTGACCAAGTCAACCATGGTTGACCAAAATGTCCTTAATGAATTTAAACATCCATTTTCAACCCAAATGATCTACCCAATGGATGGGATCACTTCCATTGATCTCAAAACACTCATTGAACTTTTTTGAACCAAATTTGACTCATGGTTTAACCAGGTTGACCAAGTCAACCATTGTTGACCAAATCAACCCTTCACCTACAACTTGTTAAATTCAATCATTCAACCAATTTCAATCAAATCAACCCTTCAAAATTATTTAATTGGACACCCTTCACATGTCCAAAGACTTTCAAGTCAATCCTCATATTGGGTTGACTTGGTCAACTCATTTGGAGAGGTCAAAACCCTCTCCAACTTCATGTATTTGCTCAAAACTTCAAATCCTTGACCTCAAACTCTTGGACACATCATCAAGCCATTTTGGCAATCCATGGCTTTGTCTAGAACCTGCTTAAACATGATGTGATGTGACCCATTTCCTCCCCTAATAGAGCTTAAATCAGCCCCCTTTAACAAGGCTTGGCATTGGTTCATCCAAATGGGGAAAAATGTGTGGTCCCCTCTTCCCATGGACCAAGAGAAGTCACACTCACCACCAACCCTATTCCCTAGCTTTGGACAGCATAGGGGACACTTGGCACTCATCCAAAACAACTCCAAATTAAATCTCAACCATCCAATCCAAAAGCCAAAGGTAAAGTGGGGTAAAACTTAACCTAATGGTGGCTTCTTCATCATTCCCTTTCATATCATCAAAAGCTCCAAACTCCAGCAGCCCCCAACCATCCAAGAGCTCCTCCCACACATTTCAGCACTCCTCAAGGCCTTTCCAAGCTTTTCCCAATCATTTCCAAGCCTCAAATCACTATTTTAGTGAGGAGAGAGCATTCTAGAGAGAGAAGAGGAGTTTCAAATATAACTTTCAATCTGACGAGATCCAGCTCTTGGTGTCTTCATCAAAGTTGTAGAGGATCACTGCAGCTTTCAAACGTGCCCAAGATCGCAAAACTCCGACGGTTGGATTGTAAGTTATACTCATTTAAAGTTTAAATTTCAATTTGAAACTGTAGCAATTTTGCAATGAATGGAGCCTCCAAACTCCATGCATTGCAAGATCATATTTCCCTCTAGTTACAGTTCAAATTTCGTGCAATTTCGTCGAGTATTTTGAAAGATATGGGCATTTGAAATTTTTTTAACATTGGTTCAACCAGAGCCGTCTGATCAAGCCTTTAACGCGATCGGACGACCCAGAATTAGCCACGTCGCCCCCAACCCGCGTGGTCCTCCTCAGGTTCGAACGCGGGTCAGTCCGGGATCTAACACGTGGCATCATGCCACGCCGCCACATCACCGTCAGCTGATTTGACCCAAATCTGAATATAAAAATGCTTTAAGTGCTCCAAATCTTCCAAAATTCACAGAAAATCGAGTTTTCCACCAAATGGGGCATTCTTGGGCTCGTTGGAAAGATAATCTAATGTAGTATTTATTAAAATTAAAATTATATTAATTTGATTTGTGAGATATTTGAGTTTATTTGAGTTTCATATTTTATAATTTTCTCACAATCCAGCGATCAAATGAAGTCCAAATTTTGGTGGATGATTATTTGATATCTTAGGCATATTCAATAATTTTTCTAGGGTCAAATACTCAAAAAAATTCTATGATGTGAATTTTTAAGGTAAAGGGTCCATTTTGGACCCAAAACTTTGAAAATTCATAACTCCTTAGGATTTTAGTATTTTGCTGTGATATTTCTGTGGTATTATTGCATGTATGTCAGGGTTAGGTACACCAAATTTCAATCCTATTTAAATAGTAGAGACACCTAGGAAAAATAATTAGGAAAATGACTAGAAAACTTAGAAAATTTCTAGGGCATTGCACACACACCCAATAAGAGTCAAACTTGAACATAGCAAATTTAGTGACATCAGGTATCCCAGCTTAAAATTTGATTGAATTTGGAGGTAATTAGGTTAGAAAATTGAGCATGTCAAATTTCAGCCCCTTTAAGGACTTAGAAAATTCAATAAATCATCATAAATTAAGATTAAAAAAAAATACCCATAATACCTCTAACCAACCAAATTTCAGTTCTTAATCAGTAAAAATTTAAATCCCTTTAATTTGACATTAAAATCCACTTTAATTTAATTTTAAGTTAAAATCAATATTTAATCAATTTTAATTAATTAAAATTATTAAAAATCTTTAACATTTCTGATCTTTGAAGTTGATTTTAAGAAGTTTGGGACTCATTTGGGTTCAAATCATTAAAAGGGCCCTTAATTGAAACAATTAAATAATTCTAATAAATACCCAAACTTCCAAAATTCATAACTAATTATAAAAAATTCCAAATCATTCAAACTCAGTGGCTAATGACTCTAATTAAAATATAGTATTTATTAAAAATGTCAAACCCCCAAAATCTGGTCAAAGTCAAAAAGTCAACATTTTGGTCAACTCTAGGTCAAAACCGGGTCAAAACTTCTAAAAATCATAACGTTTCATAGAAAACTCCAAATTGAATGTACCACCTGTCTAAAAACTCATAATGAGGTCTAGTATTTATTAAAAATATGAAACCTTCAAATTTTGCTCTAATTCTAAAAATCAAATTTTGGTCCCTTAGTTAACACATCTGGATAATCTCTTAAGACCCATTAACCCTTTCAAACTCCATAATCTTCTAAGTAGGTTAATAAAATTCTCAACAAATCCTTTAAAATCAGTAACCAACTCTTTTTTATATTATTCCACTACTTAATTTCAACCAACTTAAATTAACTTAATCAACCCCGATTACTATTGGGTAACCCAGGCCTACGAGGCTATTAGCTTAGCCCCAAGGAAGGTGAAATAAATTTCACGGCCTCGATGTGGAACAAAGGTAGTAATCAATTAACTCTTAAAATATATTTAACTAAAATTCTTAATATATTAATATTTAAATTTTAATCTAAATTTCTCTTTAAACCTTAACAAACTCAAATACTATACAACTTTAACTAATCACACAACTTCGGATCTACCCCAACCACACAACCTTTTACACATACTTTAGATGGTTTGCAAGGACAACCAACTCTAGATCTAGGTTAGGCTGGTATTTATTTTACTGCTGTGTGCCGAATTTTTCGTGATTTTACTGCATGTTGTGGATGAAATTGCTTTACTGTGTCTGCTTACTTTTTTACTGCACTCTGTGATTAATTGATGTGTTTGGCGACTAGATTACCCCTAGGATAGGTACGATCTGGATGTTCAAATAGCTTTCTACAGGTGGCCACGCTCATGCAGGGTAATTAAAAGGGGGCTAAGTTAATAAAAAAATTAATTATTATAAATACTTGCACATGTGTTTCAGCTGCTAAAGCCCCCAAATAATAAAGAGAGCGTGACCAGTGTGTTTACTTCCTTTTCTGCATATATATAATTGCTTGGGAATATGTTTTGATTTATTAACTACTTAGGATAACCCTGCATGAGAGTCTAGAATTTTTCATTTTCATATAAATGTAATTTGTGCAAATGTCAAGTGTTGTGAAAGTGGAGTTTTAAATTGGGATACATAGGTCCAAATCTTGAACTCCAAAGAGAAAAGGATACCCCTTAGGGGAGTAGCCATTTTTTATTTAGAGATCCAAATTTGGATTACTTCTTTCCTACCCAAAGAGGAAAGAGTGGCCTTCCCCTCCAAGGAAGTGCCCTCTTATCCATTTGGGTAGCCTACTACGAAGAATCTAAGAAGCCCAAAGGAAAGGAGTCTAAAGGAGAACAAGATTGAAGAATTGAAGATAGAAAGTATCACATTCAAAATCACTTGCGTCTCTACTAGGTTTAGAATCCGGGTTGTTGTCAGTGGTGCCCGACCACTTTATTTTCTATAAATTCTGTTTTGTAATAAGCAATGCAACTTTGTCTATGGACATTTATTAATTAATCCATTTATATTTAATGTGTTGAGATGATTGCCTTTAGGGTTACCTGTTTTTCTTAGTTTTTTTGCTTTTGTATGCCGCTTTTATTTTCGTCTGGATACATGAAACTCGTAAGGGTGTGAAAATTTTTATACTCATAATCTTAAAGTTTAAAATTTAGTGAGTCTAAATAACATAGAAAGATAACGAATTTAGGAAATTAGCAGGGGATCGACCCCGGGGTCGTATGCATATTTATGCACTACTTCTTTCCTTGGTTTAAACCCTTCCCCGTCTGCGGGTAGAGTCCGGATAGTCTGACCTATGAGGATAAGGTACCGGACCTGGGGAAGCCCAGTCTTCTAAAAAATTATTTTCTAAGCCTGTTTTTAAAATTTCAAGCATATTTGATTTAAAGTTGTTAACTAGCATGCATTCCATTAGAAATAAATTAAAAGAGTCAAAAATTTAGTTTCATTAGTCCTTAGCATTTTGCACCCAACATCAGTCAAAGGAGCCAATTAGGAGAATCTCTAGATGTCGGCCCCAGCTCTCCAAAACCTTAAATAAAATGTCCCTTCCACTCTTTCATAAAAGATCAGATTTATGTATTTTAAATCGATTAGGTGGTTAGCTGGCTCCCCAATCCAGGCCGGGGTAAGTCTAGGTTCTACACTACATTAGTTAGGTTCGGACGACTGTGATCTAGTGTTCAAATTAGATTTAGGATCCGGGACAGATCTTTGATTATAAGACCCCAAACTTCGGGAATTTAATCCCAAATTTCTAATAAAATGCTCAACTTTAATTAAATATCATTTCAATCCAAAACATAAAGCTCAACACTTAGATTAAGTTGGGACACTTCCGGATGGTTCCGGAATCTCAAAGTGCCCCATACTCTTCTCCATTTGATTCTGCTAATAACTGCTCAATTTTGACCCATTCCCTTTTGAGTTTCCAAAATTCACCTCTCTTTTTGATATCTCTCCTAGAAAATATGACAAAATTTTGTCACTATTTTAATCGAGAGTTTTCGTAGAGAACTTTGTCTCCCTACGATGTAATTAACTACGAGGGCTTGCACTCGTAGGAGATTTAGAACCACACACACCTGATTTTAAAAATTGATTTTCCAAAATTTATATTGGTTTCCTTTGGGAGAGAATGAGAGATCAAAGGATGATTGTCATTATCACATTCAAATAATTATCATTGAATGACGTTATCTCCCTTTGGGGAGATACATTTTTCTTTGATAAGGCTTTGGATGTGAACTTAACAATCACACTTCTTGAATATTATAGATAGATATTCAGTAGAACCTCATTTTGACCCTTTGGGGCCATATGAAGTTCTCTTTAGCATCCGGTCACAATATTCAATATGAATTTCATAATTCTAAATCTGAACGCCGTTATGAAATTTTATTTTCACCTTTCGAGGTGTATACTCTTTCTAACGGGATGATTCGATTTTAGAATTATAATTTAACTTTAACTCCTAAAGAAAACCAAGCTTTAAAAAAACCCGCTTTCAAAATTCCACCAATAATAACATGTTATAACAATATTTTGATAAGTATTTCTATGACTTTATAAAGTTTAGCTAGATATCTATTAATAATTTGTGTAAATTAATTTATAATTGTTGCGTCCTGGAATATTCACGGCGGTAGAGAAATATATGGTTTAACGTCTTAGCATTATACGAAGATCCAGCACACAAGCAGATAAGAGAGTGGGTGAAACATTCATAAGAGACACCAGAGTTTTTACGTGGAAACCCCTGAAAGGGGGAAAAACTACGGGGCCTAGCCCAGTTTGAATGAATCCACTAATATTTGCAGTCGATTACAAATGAGGCCCTTCCTTGGAAGAAGGCCTTAGATTGATGTAACAAATATAAATCATATAAAGTGCATTACATGGTGGGAGTTACATATACATGTTCGTTTGGTCGGAAGAGTCGTAGTAGATAAGAGACGGAGGTCAGAAAGATCGTTGTTGGCATGAGATGGGGGTCTGAAAGATCGTTGTCTAGAGATGGAGGTCGGAGTGACCATAGTAGGCGACGGAGGTCAGGAGGACCGTTGTGAGTAAGAGACCGGGGTCTGAAAGACCGTTGTTTGGTGATGGAGGTCGGAGTGACCACAGTCGGTGAAGAAGGTTTGAAGGACCGTAGTTGGCAGGAGATAGGAGTCTGAAAGACCGTTGTTAGCATGAGACCGGGGTCTGAAAGATCGTTGTCTAGTGATGGAGGTCGGAGTGACCACAGTAGGCGAAGAAGGTCTGAAGGATCGTAGTTGGCAGGAGATAGGAGTCTGAAAGACCGTTGTTAGCATGAGACCGGGGTCTGAAAGATCGTTGTCTAGTGATGGAGGTCGGAGTGACCATAGTAGGCGATAGAGGTCGAAAGGACCGTAAAGACCGTTGTCTGGTGATGGAGGTCGGAGTGACCACAGTAGGCGAAGAAGGTCTGAAGGACCGTAGTTGGCAGGAGATAGGAGTCTGGTGGAGCTCGGGGCCTCAAGTGACAGTCCGGCAGAAGTCCAAGCTTCATGTAGTGGCCTGGTGGAGCATAGAGTCTCAAGTGGTGGTACAGCGGAAGTCCGGGCCTCAGGTAGTGGTCCAGTGGAAGTCCGGGCCTCAAATGGTGGTCCGGCAGAAGTCCGGGCTTCAGGTGGTGTTTGACGGAGCAACGACATTAGGCGGTGGTCCGGTGGAGATGAGGGCCTTAAGTGATGGTCCCGCGGAGCTACGACGTTAGGCGGTGGTCCGGCGGAGGCGAGGGCCTCAAGTGGTGGTCCGGCGGAGCTACGGCGTCAGGCGGTGGTCTGGCGGAGACGAGGGCCTCAAGTGGTGGTCCGGCGGAGCTACGGCGTCAGGCGGTGGTCCGGCGGAGGCGAGGACCTCAAGTGGTGGTTCGGCGGAGCAACGGCGTCAGGCGGTGGTCCGGCGGAGGCGAGGGCCTCAAGTGGTGGTCCGGCGGAGCTACTGCGTCAGGCGGTGGTCCGGCGGAGGCGAGGATCTGAAGTGGTGGTTCGGCGGAGCAACGACGTCAGGCGGTGGTCCGGCGGAGGTGAGGGCCTCAAGTGGTGGTCCGGCGGAAGTCCGGACCTCAAGTGGTGGTTCGGCGAAGCAACGGTGTCATGCGGTGGTCCGGCGGAGGTGAGGGCCTCAAGTGGTGGTCCGGCGGAGTAACGGCGTCAGGCGGTGGTCCAGCGGAGGTGAGGGCCTCAAGTGGTGGTCCGGCGGAAGTCCGGACCTCAAGTGGTGGTTCGGCGGAGCAACGGCGTCATGCGGTGGTCCGGCGGAGGTGAGGGTCTCAAGTGGTGGTGCAGCAGAAGTCTCGCAGTGGTGGACTAGTGGTGGTTCGTCGGAACTTCGGCGGTGGTCCGGCAAAACTCCGGCGGTGGTCGAGGAAGCAAGAGCGATCTCCGATCTCTCTCTTTTTTCCTTAGGCTCCGGGATCCCTTTTCAAGAGGAGAGGGAGCTCTATTTATAGATTTCTGGAGTGGCATAGTCTGTAAATAGGTGTGAGATCATGGGCGAATAGGGAGTGGTTTGAATGGATGGCCGATATTGAGCCCTTCGATTATGCACCGTTCGTTGGACATTTGGAGGTCTTAATGATGTCAGAATTTGACGATCTAATGCTCGTTGGATTCGTCTCGTCAAGCCGCTCGATTCGAGTATAAGCTCGTTAAAATCGAAGACCGTTTGGTAACTCAAATTGCGGTTTGAACCTTCCAACAGTGCTTCGAGTCCTTGATTTGGACCCATTTGGGCTCGGATTGAGTCGAATTTGGTGTCGTTGGGTTCGTATTTCTGAGACGCTCAGTTCGACTGTAAGTTCGCTGAAATCGGAGTTCGAATTGTCTCCGAATTAATTTTTGAAGTTTCCAACTTGATTTTCCATCGAGATTCGTGCCCGATCAAGATAATTTTTTGATGACGTATCAATAATAATTGTCAAGCACAGCTCACCTAATAAAAGTATATTATTAACCTCTAAATATTTTTCATGGAAAGAATGACTGAAAAAGAATCAAGTCTAACCTAAGTTACTATATTGCATTTTGATGCCGTTGAGAAAGATGGCAATTAAGGGAAGACTTTGGGTCACCATTTTGATAAGTTCATCCTTAATAATAAGTTATCCAAAATAAGCTCAAACCTTCATGCAGCCCAAGACAAATTCAATCCTTTTTTATACATAGCACAAAACATATTAAGTCCTCAACAAATTACTCATGGCAAGTCCATACCTTCTTGGCAAGTCATTGAAATAAGTTTAAACTTCTTACTTTTTGACATGAGACTTATTTTTCCTTTCTTATCCCAACTAAGACTATTTTTGTGGTTCTTAGGAGACCAACACAAATATTTATTTACACTATTCTATAAAGACTACACTTACCATTTCTATGGTCATATTAGTTAAATTCCAAAGTTTGTATACTAGCTATAACCAATCTTTGACCAGATTAAGATACTTGATAAAGTGGAGCTTTGATTCTAATAAAATCCCAAGAAATTTTGATTTGTGTTTTCAAAGGATGCAACCATAAACCAAAAGCACCATTCATATTGATATATCATCAAAAATTTATCTTGATCGAGCTTGATTCTCGAGGCAAATTCGCATTGAAAACTTTCAAATTTAAATTCATGATCATCTGAACTCTGATTTCTGCAAACTTATAGTCAAACTGAACGTCTTGAAAAGACGAACCCGACAATACCAAATTTTAACCAATCTGAGACCAAATGGATTCAAATCAAGGACCCGAAGCGCATTTGAAAGATTCAAACTATAAATTGGGCAATCAAATGATCACCAATGTGGCATGCTTATGGTCGAATTGAGCGGCTCGATGAGACGATCCAATGAGTCCAAGACTGCCAAATTTTAGCATCATTAAGACCTTCAAACACTTGATAAATGATCGAAGGAAGTTAATATTGGCTGTCCAGTTGAACACTCCAAACTTGCTTTTTATCTTATCTCTATTTACTAGCCATATTTTTTTCTCAAAAACTTATAAATAGCTCCTCATTCTTTACAGGAAGGGGGACCAAACAAGGGAGGGGGGACCAAGCAAGAGAGGGGGAGGAGACAAGAAATAATGAAGAGAAATTTGAGATATCTCTTGCCACCAAACTCCTCCTCAACCATCGCCCGGCCACCAACCGTTGTTGGACTTACGTTGGACGTCCTCCAGGCCACCAACTATCGCTGAACTTATGCCCGACCATTAATTGTTGCTAGATTTCCTCTTGGCCACCGACCATCACCAAACTATGATCCTTCCGACCACTATCATCCACTGACTATTGTCTTTCCGACCTATGTCACCCGCTGACTACGGTCTCTCTGACAAACATCTCCAAACTACAATTCTTTTGACCACCGTCACCTGACTATGGTCATTCCAACCACATCGCCAAACGACAAACTTTCCAACCTCCGTCGCTTGATTACAACCCTTCCGACCATCATCGCCCGAGTACGATCCTTCCAACCTACATCATTCACTGATTATGATCTTGTTAACCAAATAAACATGTTAACACATATTCTTCCAACTCTCACCATGCAATGCACTCTATATGATATATATTTACTACATCGAGCCAAGGCATTCCTCCTAAGGAAGGGTGTCATTTGTAATTAACTACAAACACTAATGGATTAATTTAAACTGGATAAGGCCTCGTGATTTTTCCTCCTTTTTAGGGTTTACACGTAAAAACTCTGGTGTCTCTTATGAATGTTGTATCCCTCAATTTTTCATTTGTTTGTGTGGATATTCGTACAAAGCTAAGATGTTAAACTTTATATTTCTCTACCGACACAGATATTCCAAGACACAACACATATGCCAACATATGAAAGTGCAATCAATTCCATACAGTAAGCACTTTGCTCAACCATAGTGATCTTCAATCTCATGTTGCCGCAGGACTTTGTATATGCAATAATAGGCACATCTTGCATGGCATAATGAAGCTAATCTCATCCCTCCATATGCACCTTAAATGATCCTCCTTATGGGATGCATCATGCAACTTCACACTCAACCTATTTATTTCTCATCAATTTACATTAAAGCTATCATGAAACGCTTGTATCCTCACCATCAAACAAGCTCAAATTAGCCTGTAACTTTGTAGCCCCTAAAATTCATTTTTCTCTATTATAAATATAGCCTATTTGCAAATTAAAGGCGTCAATTAGCAAATCAAGAGTGGGACCTTTTCCTTCTTACTGCTTAGGGAAAGAGCTTATTCACTTTTAAGTTGAATCCTCAATGCATCAATCTCTCTTGGCCATGTGCAATGTTTTCCTAAACACTCTCTTTCATTCAAAAAAGCTATAATGTTAAGGTACTCAATCATCCAGGGACGTTTTGATTACTTATTTAGGTTATCATAATGCACAGTCAGGGTCTAAGGAGAGAGAATAATGATCTTTCTTATATAAAAAATTATAGGATTATTGGGTATATATGCTCTTTCTCTCTCAAAACTTAGTAATGTATGCCAACTACCTCAAAGGATGCTAAAGTGTCACTTGAGGGAAGGTTGTCAAAATAAATGATGGCATCACTATTGGCACCTAAAATGTTAATGCCACATTTAAATCTCAATTATACCTAATTCATTATTGGATTAACCTAGCTCATATAATTAAACTAATTATCCAAAAGTGAATACATCACTCAAAGGGATTTCACTCTTTTTTCTTAAATTTGGTTCATTTAACTAAATTGAACTAATTGGATCAAATTAACATTATTTTCAAAATATTCTTTAAGTGTTCCATATAAAATAAATTATTATAATCATTCAATTTGATCATAGTAAATTAGTTGATCATGAAAGGTCAAATTTAGCCGATTGAGTACACCCTAACCCATTACGACATTCGAAACCTCTAATTACTGGATCTGATGCATTCAACGGCATGTCCATAAGATAGGGGAAGCTTTAGGTCCAAATTGGCCATATGGGTTGGCCAATTTATTCACAAAAACACGACTTATATAAGTCAAAATGGGTTAAGTGAGTAGAGTTAACCTAAAACATTATATTGGCACAAACTATTAGAAGCAAAGACTTTTTAATATACCTTAGCCTTGATCAATTCAATTTGACCATTGGATTGACATGAACTGACCATAATTATTCAAATAAGTTAATTTATCTATTAAAGGGGACATGCCCATTTACAAATGGCGTAGCTCAATTCAATGACCAAATTAAATTAAACTCTTATGAGTGATGCTAGAAAAATAAACTTAACTATATCTAACTCGATTTGACAACTTTAAGTGGGTAAATTCAATCAAATGATGCAATATGTCTCCTTAGAATCCAAATAGGGGCAAATATTTTTCAAAGTAAATTAGCTAAATTACTTGATCAAAGCAAATTAAATCTTTGAAAGTTATTTTAATAACTAAGAATTTTATGAATATATTCTAGTCTATCCCAACCACTTCTAACAATATTAAGTGGGTCAATTAGGCTAAATATATTAACTAATTTATCATATTTAACTAAGTATATAAATTAAAAATTATAATTTTATTTTAATTATTTAATGATTTTTTTATATCAAAATATTATATTTAATTATTTAGGTTCTCTTCAAATTTATTGAAAAACATTTATCAAGATAAATAATTAAATGAAAAAAACAAAATAAAAATAGTTTATTCTTTAATGATTTATTTAAAACACTTTGATTTCTAATTTATTTATGATTTTTTATTAATAATTTTAAAAATATTTGATAAATCAAAAAATTAAATAATTCTTAAAAAGTGTGAAAAATTTCTATGTTATTTAAAAATTAAATTCATTTTAATTTGATTTATATAATTATTTATATACATTATGATCCAATAAATAGTATTTATTAAATAAAATAATTTGGTACATTATTTAATAAATAAAAATATGATAATTATAAAAAAATTAGTTTAAATATTTAACATTTCTAAATTAAATTGATAACTTTATCTATTTATAAATATATTTATATACAATTCAATGTTTTTTTCTATTATTATTTAATTATTAACTAATTATTTTAAATTAAAAAAAGATATTTAATAAATAAATTATTTAATCTTATTATGATTTATTGAATTTAAAAATATTTAAATAAATATATATATATATATATATATTTTTAATTTTCTTAATTTATATGCTAATTTAAATTTATAAAATTAGAAAATCATTTTAAAAAATGATAAATTTTGACTTCTTTGTTTTCCTTAATTTTCCTTTAGTATGGAAAATTTAGAACACTTCTTTAATTTTCTTAATTTATGATTTTTTAGATAATTTTGTAAATTTTACAAAAATCTTGATTAAGTATCATCTTAGAATAATAGATCTATCACATAATTTGCACACTTAGAGATATTTAAGAGGAGAAATTATTTTGTGCGAACATCAGGCAGTTCGGAGACGAATCAGAATGTGTCACATCATCCGGCACATAGCAATACCGAGCACTGGTGCCGAGTAAAAAAGTGACATTGTGCGTTCTATTTGATCTCCGGACGCCGCCGTTGTCTGCACAGAAAAAATTTTCATTTAAGAGAGTCTATTACCATTGTAGGAAATTTTTTTCTCTTCTACAATAAGATAAACTGTGACACCCCATGCATCTATAGTGAAAGGATTCGTCGACAGTCTTGATCAACCATCACTTCCTGCTCCCTTGCCCAGACCTGAAAATATTAATCACATATAATGAGCTTCAAAAAGCCTAGCAGGTCACCAAAGCCTACAACTGAAATCAAAGCACGGTACTGAAATAATATGCATGTCAATCAGTCAAATCCATACTAGTCACTTGCACATGATCATTAAATCTATGCCGATACAAAAATCAGTAATCAATGCATAATCAATAAAATTCGTAATCGTCGGTAGGAGAATCGATAAACAGTAGAAAATCCATAATGCTCAATAAATCAATCGATACGTCAATTCGATCGTATCTTTAAACGTTGGTCAAATTCATAAAAAAAAAAACCATCGTATCAATAATATCAATCAAATCAATACTCCGGTCAATAGTATCAATCGGTATAAAATATATATAAATGATCAAATTAATATCAATATCAATATCGTGAAAAACAGTGAAAATCAAATCATATGTCGTAAAAACAGTCTATGTCACATGCTCGGTGTATCACATGTTATCATTCTTATCAATGTATCACTAGTAGTAGATCAATATTCGGTGTATCAATGAATAAATGGTATCAATAAATCTATAGTATCGATGAATCAATAGTATCAGTGTCCATAATATCAATGAATCAATGCAATATCAATATCCATATCAGTATCTGTATTCAGTGACATGTATTGTGATGGCTTGTCCTTTGTTTTTCCTCTCTGATTTGGATTTTCCTCCCAGGATCGTCTAGGACGATTTTGGATCGTCCTGGGACGATCAGTGTTTGGCAAAATCCCGAGAGCAAGGGGTTTTGGCAAATTAATTATCGGCCTGCGGAATCGTCCAGGCCGATGTGAATTTGTTCTGATCGGCCAGGACGATGTCGCGATCGGCCAGGACGATCAGACTGATTTTATAAGGAAATCAGCTCGTTTTGAGGAGAGAGAAAACATTTTTATAAAAACAAAAATATCTGAGGAGAGAGAAAGAGAAGGAAAAGCCGGATTTCGGAGCCCGCGGAGCGATTTTCGTCATTCGTTGCTGTTGGATATTTTGTTTGTCTCGCTGTAAGGACTCCGAACCCTACTTCTGTTTTCGAAGATTTTGAGGTTTTGTAAATTTGTGCTCAGATTTGTGTTTTTGTAAGTGATTTTCGTACCCGGTTTGGTACTGGCGAAGATTTCACCGCATAACTTTTGGTATGTTGTAGATGTGATTATTCTGCACGTTTTGATAATTTTTTGGTAGATTTCGTCCGGTCCGTTTTGGTTATGCGGAGTTTTATTTTGACTGCAATTTATTATGATGTCCGAATTGGTTTGAGCAGTAGAAGAATAGTCTTATAATGTTGCTGTGCACGTTCTGTATTAATTTGGTGAATTGTAATTTTTGGAGATTTCTGTGTAAATTTTGTAGACTGCCGTTGCTCTGCCCGATTTTCGTATGATTTCTGATTTGTCTGAAATGGATAGATTGAGTTGGTATGCATACGAATGTTGATTAGATTACTTTATATTGTCCTTACGTTGACTATTGATTGACTATTGCATTGACTATTGAGTTGACTATTGGATTGACTATTGAATATTGAAAGACAAGTACAGCTTGGTTGAACATTGGTTGGAAATTGAATTGACCTGTACAGGATAGTGGGCCGACGGGCTTTCCTTTAAACCATTGATCATTGATATAACGATTGGGAGTCATAAGGGGTTTATAGATATGCCGACGGGCGGCCGACGGGCAATAGAGTGACGACTCTTTTATTAAAACCAATGTATGAATATCTACAACAGCAATATGGATTCTACAACAGCAACATAGCCAGTTGAACTTGTTCAGTAAGATATTGATATGGATTGTTTGGATTTGTATTGTACGGATTTGATTTATCGATCTTGCTTTGGATTTATTGATATCGTATTGATTTCATCGATGGATTTATCATATTGTATTGATTCATTGCTATCGATCTTATCGACTTGATTTATGGATTATGGACTATAGATGCAATGGATTATGGACTATGGATTATGGATATGGAAGGTATTGATTCATAGATAATGGCACCGATATTGATATGGATTCTGTGTATTGATTCATAGATATCGACAGCGACATGGATATAGATTGGTTTGATTGATAGATACCGACATCGACATCGATATGGATTATGATATTGACATATGGATACTATTGATACGACAGATCCTGACATGTTATTGATATACTGATACATTGATTCGTTGTGCCGATTATTGATTGATTGATTGCATTGATTATTGCCGTATGATTTGATTTATCGTAGGATAGAATTCTTTATGGAGCTGATTGTATTGACTTCAATTGACCTGATGATTTCATTGTATGGATTTGATTTCAATTGTTCTGACGTTATTGATTTGATCGTTCTATGGATTTCCCTGCTGATAGATATAATTGACTGGAAAGTGCTATATTGATTGAGATGATTTCCCGATTGTAGCATCGTACGTCGTCATTATTAAATTGTCCTCGCTGCCGTGGTGTCATTGAATATTGTATATTGATATCGAGTAAATCGTATTGAATAATGGGATTGACTGATTTGCAATAGTACGTTCTGACACGAGCCTCTTATTGAATTAATTGATGCTATTGATTGCTATTGATTGATACAGATATTTTATCGATTTGACAGATGTTATAGATACAATGGATTGATTAGACGACACGATTGATTGAATTGACAGTATTGATTGATAGACACTGCTACGATGGATAGATACTGACTGGAATCACTTACTGATTTGATTGCTGTGGCGTATTGTTTTATCGATGTTTTTACCGTTGCATAGACTATGGATCTGATTTGATTTGATTTGATTTGATTTCCATATCTGCATAGATTCATTGATCATAGCCTACTGATTGACTTGATTTGATTGACCTGCATATTGTTTCGATTGTGCTTTGAGTTCAGTTGTAGGCTTTGGTGACCTACTAGGCTAGTAAGCTCATTATATGTGGTTAATGATTTCAGGTGCAGGGCCTCCAGCTTGAAGATCTTTCTGCCGAGTTCTGTAGCTTTTTCTTTTGTAGCCTTGGTAGGCTTTCTTTTGTAGTCTGTACGGCTAGTGTAGATTTCTCTTTTGGACTCTTTTGGCTGCACTCTGACTGTTGTACTATATGTGAATTATAGTATCCGCTGCTGTTTCTTTTCTGTAATGTAATTATCTCTGGCTCTGGATATATGTATGTATGGATTGATATGAACAACAAATAAGGAAACCGATAGAAAGAAAAAAAAAAAGAAGAGAGGCAATAGAACGATCAGATGAATCCTTTCGCTACATAGATCTTGGGGTCGCAACATGTATAGTATGCAGTATCGTACAATAACAGTAAACCCATAAATCCGTCAGTAAATCCATTCATCAATAAATTTATACTCAATCAATAAATCCGTCAATATCAATAAATCAGTAAATTCATACAGAAATCAATAAATCGATTCAATATCGATAAATCAGTCAATACAATAAATCAAGCAATATCAGTAAGTCCATAAGGAAATCATAAGAACAATACTTTACACATGCATTCCAGTACAGTAGTCTTACTTAACAAGTATAATCACTGGCTATTAAGGCGTTTTTCAGTCTTGGAATATCGATGTATTGTTATATCCGTTGGCTCAATAAGGGTCGTCACCCTTGCCCGTCGGCATAATAATCTCCTTATGACTCCCAATCATTGTATCACGTGATCAATAGAGGATAACACCAAACCCTTTTTAAAGGAAAGCTCGTCGGCCCACCATCCTGTACAGGTCGATCTTCAACTAACTGTTCAACCAGTCTTTACTTGTCTTTCAGTAATAGTAGTATATCCAATCATATATTCACATTCATATACATCTCATTAATGCATTGCAATCAATAAACACAATTTAGCTCAATTTAGAAAATCCCTTAAAATATCGTACAGTCGACAGAAATCCCAAACAGAGTCAAAATACACAGTTTCAGAAAATCACCAAATTACCAGAAATCGAATAAAACAACATTTCAAAGCTTTACTTGTACTGAAGCAACATTTTTCAATATTCGGATAATTTGCTATTCGATAAAAATCACACAGAACTCAAAATACCCGGTGAAAACTTTTCAGAAAATAATCAAATCGTGCAAAATCATCATTTCTAAAACATACCAAAAGTTACACGGTAAAAGTTTCGTCAATACAAAGATATACACGTTTTTCGGTAACGGAAACACAAAACGGAGCAGAAAAATATCAAAACTCAAAATCTTTGAAATTAGAAATAGGATTCGGATTCCTTACTGCGAGACGAACAAATCTTCCAACTGCGTCGTCAGACGAAAATCGCTCCGCGGCCTCCGCAACCAAGCATTTTCCTTCTCTTTCTCTCTCCAATTTTCTCTCTCTTCAAAATATCTCAAATCAGATATTTATCAAATCAGATCGTCCCGGACGAATCCTATTCATCTCGGGACGACTTGCTCTCTGGACAATTTTCGTCCCGACGAATTCAGGTTCTTACGGACGAACAATACAGATTCTTCACAATTTTCTTCAGTTCGTCCCGTACTAAAGTCAGTTCGTACGGACTAACTGTACTAAAAAAAATTGAAAATCTGAGGGGTTTTACATAAACCCTAATTAGTCTATTGAATTCATTAGGAGAAATCTCTAAAAATTTAAAACATTTGCCCATCATCAATGATTAATTACTCTATTAATTAGTAATTAACAATTTAACAACTCATTAATGATTCACACAGTACTATTTTTAGTAAATTCATTAATTTTTCAAGACAGCCAAATATAGTAAAAAAATTTTCAAATTTATTTGATTAACATAATTGCTTATAAATTGCGTTTAACCGAATCTGAAGTCCGAACACCCAAAGAGGCAGAAGTCGTACTTCCCATACCAACCAGAAATACTCGCTCCGTCGATCGAGATCGGAATCGAGGGAGACAAGCACGTGCGATCTGGCTTTCTGATCGGCCGGCGAGCGAAAGGAGAGGAGATCTTCGCCGGCGGCGATAGGCGGAGGAGGAAAAGGGTGGGGAGATTGTTGGTGAGTTCATTACCCGAGGGATCGATCGGGGTGGGATAAAGAGAGAGGGGAAGAGAGTGAGGGGAAAAGGTCGTCATCGGTGGCCGGAAGAAGAGGTTATAGGAGATAGGTGAAATGTCGGACGCGTTTTGCCCGGAGTGCAAGAGGAGCACGGAGGTTGTTTTCGATCACACTGCGGGAGACACGGTGTGCTCGGAATGCGGGCTGGTTCTTGAGGCGCACTCTATCGATGAGACCTCGGAGTGGAGGACCTTCGCCAATGAATCCGCTGATAACGATCCCGTCCGTGTCGGCGGGCCTACTAATCCCCTCCTCACGGACGGCGGGCTTTCAACTGTCATCGCTAAGCCCAACGGTGCCCAGGGAGAGTTCCTCTCCTCCTCACTCGGACGGTGGCAGAACCGTGGCTCCAACCCCGATCGCTCTCTCATTCTCGCCTTCCGCACAATCGCCACCATGGCCGACAGGTAGGGTTTTCTTTTCTTTCCGAAATGCCTTAATTTAAGGAAAAGAAAGATCTTGGTACATTGAGCTTTTCTGGATTTGTTCATTAAGAGATTTGGTTTTGGGTATGCATGAATACTTCTTGGTTGATTTGCTCCAATTAGTAGTCTGTAATCTGTAAAATAAGAAATAGGATCGGTCTACTAGCCATTTTGTACAACAGGGAGAGTTTTAACCGGAGAATTTGGAGAATGTTGACTTTGCTTCCTTTTCTTGAAAATTTTGTAATTACCCTCTGCTTATACCTTAAAATGTTATGAAATATGCTCCATCAGTTTTGCTTTTTGCAGGAGCCTGTTCAGATGAAGGTAAGGCTGTTATATTTCCAATATTGAAATTTGTCCTGAATAATGTCTCGTTCTTTTCTCTAATGACAGTCATATCTGACTTATTCCAGTCCATCAATATAACATATTATGAAGCGCTGTTAATGGAATTGTGAGATTAGATATCTTATTTGACACTGGTAGGCATGAAATTCTTCTTGGGATGATTAGAGTCATCTTGAAAGGGAAATTTCTTTGGTAATGCAGGCCAATTAACCATGAGATAGAAAAAAAAAATCCCTTTCTAGTAATGGTTAAATAATGTCTCATGGTAGGATAATATATTATGAAATTTTTAAAAGTGCAACTTAATTAGCCTATCCTAAATATCACTAACACTACCAAACTTGCCCGATCAATTTCCTTATTATATCTGAAGGCAGAGGATTTCAATGTTTGCGATGTTGTTATCATTCTGATAGAGTATCTCTGTGTAATGCCTATTAGATTGCTTCCCCTAAACTTAAGTGATTTGGTAGTGGATGTGTGGCAAAGTCAGGGAATTGATAGAAAGTTACTAGGATAAAAGAATAAGGATTCTATTGAGAATTGTAGCTTTCCCTAATCTAATCAAGAGGAGAGAGAGAAAGGAGCTAGTGGTTGTTCTTGGGAACCATGCCTTTCAGGGTTTAAGGTAGCTTAAAGATGCTTTCCATGGATAAAGAGAGACAGAGAGAGAGGGGCTAGGTAGGCCTCCTTATTCAAGAATTAGAGATATGGAGAGAGAAATTGAGAAGGAAAACCGCTTAGTTGCTACACCGCCTACACGCATTCATCGTAAGGTCCATCTGAAATTCTTATTAAATGCAATAATTTATGAGTTATTGTCCTATAAATCTCCTAAATACATTCAAATTAAAGATAAATATAGCTTAAGTTAGTATAATATTTCCTTACGGACTTCTTAGAAGGGAAACTACTGTGGACGAGGATGATTTTGTGGAGGGAATTTATGATAGTTTCTTTGTTTCTTTTCAACTAATTATTTTTTTCTTTATTCTTCATTTGGTTGTCTCCCCTTAATTTTTAAATTACATTTTTTTGCAATTTAATTCCTCTTTTTTTTTTCTCTCTTTTGCAAACCCATTAAAAGTTAAACTTACAAAATTTTCATGTGCACCTCAAATTTATGGAATAAGGCTAATGATGATGGAACGAAATGCAATCAATTACATAGCAGTAGTAACTTAAAAATAAGACAACTCTCAATTAATAATTTTGATATGAACTACGTCATGCCTAGAATATATTTTTATATAAGCTAAAACATCTTAGATAAAAATGTTTTGAATGTTCAGATGAACTGTATTATATTTTTAATATTGAAATATGTCCTGATTAATCTCTCTTTCTTTTTCTTCTGATATGCATATACTAGTTATTCCAATCTACCAAAATACCATATTAATTAAGCACATTTGAAGTGCTATGAATAGAATTTTGACTTAACATATCTTCGTTGACAAGTGGGTAGGCATGAATTTCTGCTTAGGATGGTTAGAGTCCTCTTTGTATTGGAGTTGGTTACTGATATTTCTTTGTGATCTTGCTTCTAAGATTCTAATTTTGGTGAAGGGTGGTTGCCAATAATGGTTGACAGAGTTTAATTATCAGTTAGATTTACCACAATTGACTCAACACCTCAGGTAACTTTACCGCAATAGATTCAACACCTCAGGTTACTTTCAACAAGAATAAATGGATAGATGGAGACCTTAAGCAGTTTCCGAATAGTTGGGTAATCCTAGTCATGATAACCACAATTCTTTTTAGCATTTTATGCTGCCAACCCGTCAAAAATTTCCCATGTTTTTGGTGTTATTTATGTGTTCTCTTTAGGGCTGTCCTGGAGTACTTGTATGTAGGTTATAGTCGTTGGCATTTGCTGATATTTTTCAGTGGCATTGCATCAATTTTCCTCATGGTTGGTATTAAAAGCATGTTAAACTCGTAGCATTGTTGTCTTTGGTATCTTCTGCTTTTTGTTGCCAAGATTTTGTTGAGTAGTATGCTTTACTTCTCGTGATATGCTTTTGGAAATAAATTTATTGCCGTAGCTGAACTAATGAAGCCTGTATGCTACGCAGATTTGAAGTAAAGCATTGAGATTGCTAGATTTTTTAAGATTTTGAAAATTCTGGTTTGCTTTGTATAGTTATATGGATTGAATGCCCAGTTCTGAGGTATTGAACATTATGATACATGAGATGGTATAATAGTTTAGTGGATGTAGTCATGAAGACGAGGAACCGGTATTTGTGGTTGGTTGGTTTGTTTTGAGGTTTTGTTATGTAGGCATAATAAAAGATGGATGAGGTGATCTTGACATCAGGACCGTTGTATTTTCAGCTGACTTATATGATTGTGGAATATCTGATATTTTTGTTACTTATTTTGAGTGAAAATTACATCCAAAATTTCAAGTGAGGGAAAGCTTAATTGTGAGGGCTTTGTCTGCATGTTTGTACTTTTGTGATAGTTGCTACCATGCCATTTTCATGAGTTCTTTCTGTAATTGCACTTTCAGCAATAATTTTTTTTGCTGTTTCGTTGTTGACCTCTAATTGGTTTGTCTTTTTTCTTTCTAAGAACTGAAACAGGTAATAAGTATGTATTCTTCAAATAAGCAGCTAACAGATTAGGTTGGTTCATTGGGTTTCAAGGCGTTTCTTTTTGCCATGTCCCATCTTGGAAAGTGGTGGAGACACCAGCATATCAAAGCCCTTTCTTTTTTTCCCAGCCTTGCAATAAACTCATCCGGTGCATAGCCTAAGTAATGCAAGCTTGTAAGCTAAGAAGCCCTTGATGATGCAGAATTAAACTAAATCCGGATGTATCACGTTGTGAATGACATGAGAATTTGATCCCATCATTGCTCACACCTATTCTTGATGAGAGTGGGAGAGGTGAATTGAGAGTTGAGAAAGTTGGGATTTGATATGTTAGTGTGCACACTCCACTCCCTAGCCAAGCAATCTGGTTGATGCAAGCAAGTTATTACGATACCAAGGCATTTGTTTGTGGCAAGCTTTAATCTAAGAAAATTAGGAAACACTTGGGTGTTTCTGAGCAATCTTGGTTATCATTTTTTTTTTTCACTTATTAAGGAAATTAAGATTCATATGTAACTACAATGAACGCTGGATTAATAGTCAACCTAAAAGCTTATCCCACAGTTAATGATTTGAAAGCCAAACCCAAATAATCTGGATAAAGCTTTAGATGATGACGACGATGATGATGAACTCCATAATGGATGTTGGACTGTTGCTAACATGCAAATCTTAGCACATACCTTTTTATTCCATTTCTTTGACTTTGGAATCCAACATTCCACGTATAATTTTTTAGTTGTTTACTTGGCGACTTGGCATTATATTGACTTGATTACTCTTATTTATTTTTCAGGCTGGGTCTTGTTGCTACAATCAAGGTACTGGTGTGGCCACAGTCCACTGTTTTTCGGGGAGTATTTTATTTCCTTGCATGAATTTTGGTTGGTTGTGATTGAAGCATATAGACGTTTTGATGGATTTATTGATTTGGATTCCTATCCTATAGATCTAGTGCAAAATGCCAACCATTTATTTACTGGAACTATTACAAAGTTATATTCTGAAGTCATACATTACTACACAAACACATATGCAGTATCCGCCACGCGTAGGTTATGAGTGCATGCATGTGAACAAACAAGGGATCTGGTTTATTGTGATGCCAAGGGATTCCATGACCATGCATATAACACCCTCATTATCATCATTTTTTCATCCACTCAAACTGAAGTTTAAATGCAGCATTCTCATATATGATGCACCGACACCTCTCCTCAATGAGGTATGCAATATTCGACACGTATCAGATACAACATACTTTTAACACGCCTTCGATACGTATCGATTAGGCTGAAGTCGTGTCCAATTAAAAATAAATTGAACACAGGTTTTAAATATTTTTTCGAAATTTTTTTAATTTAATTTATTATATTTCATAATTTTATTTATTAAAAAATATAACTAATTTTTTAATTTTCTCTCAACCATCCCAAATAAATTGCCCGCACTCTATATCACATTCCTCAAACATATAATTTTCATTTCTATCCAGCAGATCATAGCTAGGGTTTCATAACAACACCCAATGTCATCGTAACATTAACGTCTGATGCTGTCAAACATCAATGTTTCAAAATCATCTTAAAACTAAGGTTTTACGCTAGCAATTTATACATCCACAATCACGCCATGCGTCGTCTCGATGTCTTATCATTGAAGAAGATCATCTCAACATAGGTGATCGACATTGTCTCGACGTCAAAGCTCGATGCCTGACTCTTGACATTATTGTTGTCTCCCCTCTTGATGCTTGAAACATGACATCGACTTTCAACTCTTGACATCCTAATATTAATTATTTTAAACCCAAATTCTAGTTAATTGTTTTACTATTTCTCAATTATTCTTAATATTTTGCTTAATCAATTTCTATACATTATTTTAAGATATAAAAATTGTAATACCGTGTCCAACCCATGTCATGTTGTGTACGCATCTTCGTGTCCATGTATGTGCATCTTAGCTTCTCATCTTTGCATTTATCTGTTCATTTGATTGTCTACACCACCCTACAATGTGACTTTCCAAGAAGTAGACTCTTTTCAATCTACCCTTTTGTGTTTATACTTTTCAACTTTGAGTAATTGTGGGCCAAGTGTACTTTCTTTGAATTTGTGTATATTGCGGGGGCTTGTGTATCTTTAAGTTTAAGCATGATGACACACATACTGCGTGCACGCAACGACCTTGTATGTTTCAGTGACTTATACTTAAGTTTAAGCACACTCACATATTTGTTGCATGCACCAAGGAATCACATGTGACAAACAAACATGCAATATGCATGAATTATGATTGTGTGAATGGCTTAGTTTTTTATCAATATACGGTAAAAATCAATGATTTATCAAAGGGGTATCCACCAATATAAGTGTTTAATAGTATTGACTAGCGCATGTGTATGTGAGGTAAAAATACAATACAAATGAAGGGTCACATAGATCTGGATTAATTGTCTAGATTTTCTTCTTGAAGTTTGGTGGATGTAGATGGACTAGGGGTGTAAAAGAGTTGAGTCGAGTATCTGCCTAATCGAGCTAAGCTTGTTTAACTAGAGCTAAGCTCGAGCTTAGCTAGTTTGAAAATTGTTAGGCTTGAGCTTGTCTTGATTACTTGATCTCATTAAGAAAGCTTGACTCGTGAAATAATTAAAAATATTTAGTATTTATTTTATTATATTATTTTAAAATTAGATTTTAAATATATTTTAATTTAAACGAGCGGCACGACAAGTTTACTAGCCATGCCTAGTTGAGCACGAGCTCGTATAATATGCGAGCTCGACTATAGGCTCGAGCTCTAACTCGTGGCTTGATAAGCTCAACTCGTGAGCTCGTTAACAAGTCGAATTCAAACCGGCTCATGGGCTGGCCCAGACCCAAGAAAAAAAGGTTCGGCCAGCCCAAAACCCAAGTAGCTAGCATTCCAAAAGCCAGCCCCCCCATGCAGAAACCGAACAGCCCGCCTGAGAACATTTTGTCACATTTAACGGTTAAATTCTTAACTGAGTGCATTTGGGTATGCAAATGATGATGATCTTGTGTTCTAATCTAGTGAGTATATATGCATGTATATTCCTTGCTCCATTTAAGACCTGTTATTCTGATGTTCATGATCAATTTATTCTTGGTTTGATAAGTAAGCGAACTTACCATGAGTTGAATTACTGCTCTTTTACTTGATGAGCAGAGCCAATCAAAGTTTGAGCTCGCTCAATTTCGTTTGTTCACACTCACATTAACAATTTGTTATTCTACTCACGATTTCTTTAATTTTAATTCATCAATAATTCAATAAATGTGAGTTTATGTCTAGTAAAAGTCAGTGTTTGTTAAATTCTGATTAATCAACATGTACTTAAAATCTTATATGCTTCGGGCTATTCACTTGAGAACTTATTTCGTTTTGACATGTTGACAATTTCTAATGTGGCTTTTGCTAGTTGTTTTTTGTGTTTTTGGAGTGGGCAATTCACAATTGACACCTTTTTTATTGAATTAAAGTGTTACGCTATATGATCTCCATGTGGCTGGATTATGGTGGCCCTAAACGTTCATTCTGATACTTATTTGTGTAGGATCGGGCTAATGAAATATACAAGAAAGTTGAAGATCTCAAGTCCATTAGAGGAAGAAACCAGGATGCCATTTTGGCTGCTTGCTTATATATAGCTTGCCGGCAGGAGGATAGACCTCGCACAGTAAAGGGTACACAATAGTAGCATTCTTTTTTATTTCTTCTTCTTTCTCTCATTTTCCTTTCTTTATCACTTCACATCAGAAATTTGTTCTGTTGCTAATGGGGCTACAAAGAAGGAAATTGGCCGAGCAAAAGAGTTTATTGTTAAGCAGCTTGAAGTTGAGATGGGCCAATCAATGGAGATGGGAACTATTCATGCAGGAGATTTCCTGGTAAGTTTACTGACAATAAGTTATTGGATATTGTTTCTTTTTTTCGTTGGGACAAGCATTACTCCTTTTGAAGATGAGATGGATAAATTTTTGCTTCTTTTTGTCATGTAGATTTTGTGCAGAAGTTCTCGTTTGATATCAGTATCAACCTGTATTACTTTTTATAAAGTTATGTGTTACGCTTGGACCGGTCCCAGCTGGACCGGTCCGGTTCTACGCCCGGCGGTCCAAAGCCGGGCGGAACCCGTTCGCAGAATCGGCGGAAGAAGAGGCGGGCTAGGGGGTTTTGGAGCGTTTCGTTGGAGGGAATTTTTGAATGAGGAGGGTGTTTATGTAATTTGTATCGTTCCTTTTGCTTTAATTAGGGAGATGGGGGGGAATTAGGATCATCTGGAATTTGAGTTTTCTCTTTGAGATCTAGGTTTTGTTTTGGGCTCTTGGCTTCGCCGGAGACTTTGGAGAGTACGTTCTTCCTCTCGAATCGAAGAACAAATTGTATCTTTGCTATTTTCATTGTCTTCTAGTAAAATACAAGTTCTTACTTCGTGTTTCTCTCGTTTTTCTCGCGTTTTCCCACTGTTTTGGCTGATTTCCTGCTGTGGACAGCAGTTTGCTGTGAGATCTTTGGCTAAAGTGATTAGGAAATACTTGATTCCAAGTATTTCCTATCAAATTGGTATCAGAGCATCGTTCCGGGACCACCGGCGGCTGAAATTCTGAGATTTCGGCAAGTTTCTTGTCTCCGGAAGAAGTTTTTTTTGGATCCGTTAGAAGGACAATGGCCGGAAAGAAGGTGGATGTCTTGGAAGGCGAAGTCGGTCAATTAAAAACCGATTTGGAGGAAAGATTTTTTGATTTTCAAAATCAAATCACCACCAACAACGAAAGGTTGGAAGGAAAATTCACGGCCATGGAAGAGATGATGAAGAAATTACTTGAGATGAAGACTAATCCGACGGCGTCGGATGCAAGAGAGACTGTCGGCGACCATGGCGTAGGAGGAAATCCGAACCCGCCTCGGGGGAGGAGGAATCCGGCTGTGGAGATCCTTGAGGGAGACGACGACATGCCACCTCTAGAGCCACTTTCTAGAGAGGAGATGAGCCTGGGGAATGACCGTCGAGGTGCAGATTTTCAACGTCGAGGTGCTGATTTTCAGCGTCGAGGTGCTGATTTTCAGCGTCAAGGTGTGAATTTTGAAGGCCGGAGGGGAGAATATGAGGGAAGTGCAGATTTTAGCGAAAGAAGAGGAGAATATCAGCGTCGAGGTGCTGAATTTCAGCGTCGAGGTGCTGATTCTGAAAGGGGAAGAGGGGATTATGACGATGGACTCGGATACCAACGTGGGAGGGAGGACCGGGATACTTGGGGAGCACCTCATCTTCGAGGAATGGGAGGTTATGGGGAGTACCGAGGTAACGGAAGAGATCCGAAGGTGAGGAAGTTGAAGATGCCCATCTTTGAGGGGGAAGATGGCCATGGCTGGATCTACAAGGTGGAACGGTATTTTGCAGTCAACGGATTGACAGAGGAGGAGAAACTGACAGCGGCAGGACTGTGTTTGGAAGGGAAGGCACTGGCATGGTACCAGTGGCGGGACATGAGGCGACCTATTCGAAGCTGGAGGGAGTTCAAGGATTGCTTGCTAGAGCGTTTCCGAACCAGCAGCGGAGGGGATTTCTACGAGCAGTTCTTTGCACTGACACAGGAAGGGACAGTAGCAGAGTTCCGGGACCGGTTTGAGTACCTAGCTAGCAGGTTGGATCGTCTCTCTGATACCGTGCTTGAGGGGAACTTCATGAAGGGGCTCAGACCAGAAATCAGAGCCGCCGTTAGAGTGATGAGACCACACGACCTGGGGGAGGCCATGGAGTTGGCACAGTTGGTCGAGGACCAGAAGCATTTGGAGAGGGGGACTCGAGGCAGCAGCTCTGGGGGATCCCACAGGATGACAACCACGTTTTTAGCATCCAAGGGAGCTGCACCGGGGGGTACACGAGAAGCACCAAAGGAGAGGTCGGGAGGAGGAGGGCCTGGGGGAAATTTTAAAAAGCTTACTGATAAGGAGATGCAGGAGAAGAGGGCCAAGGGATTGTGCTTTAGATGTGATGAGAAGTACATGCCGGGACATAGGTGCAAGGACCGGACTCTTCAGGTTCTCCTTGTTTGCGAAGACGAGGAAGACAAAGAGGAAGGTGGGAGCAAGTCAGAAGTGGAGGAGGAGGAGGAGAAGTTGCACCTGGATGTGGCAGAAGTCTCTCTGAACTCTGTAGTGGGATTCACTTCGAGTCACACTATGAAAGTGAAAGGGGTGATAGCTGACCACGAGGTGGTGGTTCTGATAGATAGTGGGGCAACCCACAATTTCATTTCCACCCGGCTGGTTGAGTTACTTGGTATGGCATTAGTGGATACCGGAGGCTATGGGGTGATGATGGGCACGGGGAAGGTGGAAATGGGGAGAGGAGTTTGTAGAGGAGTGGTGTTGACCATTCAGGAAATACAGGTGAGGGAGGATTTTCTTCCCTTAGAATTGGGAAGTACTGATGTGATTTTGGGAATGAAGTGGCTACAGACTTTGGGGGAGACCAAGGTGAACTGGGGAGAACTGAGGATGGAACTGGTAGTAGGGGGAAGGAGAATGGTGATACAGGGAGATGTCGGCCTGTCTAGGACGGGGGTGTCTCTCAAGTCCATGATCCGAACCATCCAGGAGGTTGGGGGTGGATACTTGGTGGAGCTGCAACGATTGGAGAAAGTCAGTGTGGGGGAAGAGGGAGACATTCCTCTTGAAGTGCAACCGGTCATACAGCAGTTCAGGGAGGTCTTTCAACCTCCACAGGGTTTGCCACCTCAGAGGGAGCTGGAGCACGCCATTATTTTGAAGGAAGGGGAGGTACCGATCAGCGTTCGTCCTTACCGCTACCCCCAGATCCAAAAGGATGAGATAGAGAGGCTGATCCGGGAAATGTTGGAGGCAGGGATCATAAGGCCAAGTGTAAGCCCTTTCTCTAGTCCAGTCCTCCTGGTCAAGAAGAAGGATGGGAGTTGGAGATTCTGTGTGGATTACAGGGCTCTGAATAAAGGCACTGTACCAGACAAGTTCCCAATTCCAGTGATTGATGAATTATTGGATGAATTATTTGGGGCAGTGGTGTTTTCCAAGCTAGACTTAAAATCCGGATACCACCAGATCAGAATGAAAGAGGCGGATGTTCCAAAGACAGCCTTCAGGACACATGAAGGGCATTATGAATTTCTGGTAATGCCCTTTGGTTTGACTAACGCTCCTGCTACATTTCAGTCTCTGATGAACAGGGTCTTCAGGGAGTACCTCAGGAAGTTTGTACTTGTATTTTTTGATGATATATTGGTGTACAGCAAAACTGAGGGGGAACACTTAGAACACTTGAAAGTGGTTTTGGGAGTATTGCAGGAACACCGGTTACAAGCCAACCTGAAGAAATGCAGCTTTGCCCAGACCAGTGTAGAGTACTTGGGACACGTGGTGTCCCAAGAAGGAGTAGCAGCGGATCAGAATAAAATAGAAGCAATGCAGAAGTGGCCCATGCCTAGGAACCTAAAGGAGTTAAGGGGGTTCTTAGGATTGACTGGATACTACAGAAAGTTCGTGAAGGGATACAGTACCATTGCCTGGCCTTTGACTGAGCAGCTGAAGAAGGATAATTTTTGTTGGGGAGAGGCGGCCACCCAGGCATTCGAGAGGTTGAAAGAGGCCATGACGACGGTCCCTGTTCTAGCTCTACCAGACTTTGATCAGGTTTTTGTAGTAGAGACAGATGCCTCAGGTTATGGGCTGGGGGCGGTGTTGATGCAGAATCACAGGCCAGTAGCGTACTTCAGTCAAGTGCTTTCAGCCAGAGCTAGACTAAAGTCAGTATATGAAAGGGAGCTGATGGCCATTGTTTTGGCAATCCAAAAGTGGCGGCCGTATCTCTTGGGAAGACACTTCATTGTACGGACTGATCAGAGGAGCTTGAAGTATTTGTTAGAGCAAAGGATGGTGACCGAAGAGCATCAGAGGTGGTTGTCCAAACTATTAGGCTATGATTTTGAGATCCAATATAAGCCTGGTTTGGAGAATAAGGCGGCCGATGCTTTATCCAGATGCGTTGGGGAGATTCAGGAGTTGGTTGTGTCGGTGCCATTGGTAGTAGACTGGAGGGCCATCAAAGAAGAAAGTATGCTGAACGAGGAGCTGAGGAAGATCAGGGAGGATCTGGAGAAAGACAGGAGTAGTCATCCTGGTTACTACATGGAAGGGGGGAGACTATTGTATCAGGGGAGGTTCGTGATGCCACGAACTTCCATACACATTCCCCATCTGTTGCAGGAGTTTCATGGCAGCTCAGTTGGAGGTCACTCAGGAGTTCAGAAGACATACCGGAGGCTGGCGACAGAACTTTATTGGAAAGGGATGCATAAAGATGTGGAGGAGATGGTGGCGGGTTGTGAGGTCTGCCAAAGGAACAAATATATGGCCATGGCTCCAGGAGGTTTACTACAACCATTGGCACTTCCAAACAGAGTTTGGGAGGAAGTGTCCATGGATTTCATCGATGGCTTACCCAGGTCAGAAGGGTTCACAGTGATACTGGTAGTAGTTGACCGGCTGAGCAAATATGCACACTTCATTCCACTCCGACACCCCTACACTGCAGTGACAGTAGCTTCAGCATTTATCAGGGAAGTGATTAGACTGCACGGAGTACCAGAGGCGATCGTATCAGATAGGGACAAGGTGTTCCTCAGCCATTTTTGGAGGGAGTTATTCAGACTGCAGGGAACAGTACTCAAGAGGAGCACAGCCTACCACCCACAGACGGATGGCCAGACGGAAGTAGTAAACAGGAGCTTGGAGACGTACCTAAGATGCTTTGTTTCAGAAACACCAAAGCTATGGGCAAAGTGGCTATCCTGGGCTGAGTACTGGTACAACACGTCATTTCACTCAGCTTCACAAATGACTCCATTCAAGGTGTTGTATGGACGGGATCCCCCACACTTGGTACACTTTGGGAGCAGTAGTACCCCTGTTTCATTGGTAGAAGAGTACTTGGAGGAGAGGGACCGAGTGCTAGAAGAGTTAAAGAGGCATTTGCTGAGGGCGCAGCAAATCATGAAGAAGCAAGCAGATGGGCATAGGAAAGATATCCAGTTTGAGGCCGGGGATAAGGTGTTCTTGAAGCTCCGTCCATACAGGCAGAAGACAGTCGCCAACAGGAGGAATGAAAAGCTGGCTCCAAGGTACTTTGGTCCTTATGAAGTGATGGAAAAGATTGGGGCAGTAGCATATCGACTGAAATTACCCCCATCGGCGACTATACACCCGGTTTTCCATGTCTCACAGTTGAGAAAGGCCATTGGTGATCACATCACCATTCCCGAGCTGCCGACCACACTTACAGAGGATTTAGAGGTGATAATGGAACCGTTGGAGCTGAAGGGTGTTCGCCAAAAAGAAGATAAAACTAAGGAAGTGTTGATCCAGTGGAAGAACCTTCCTGACTACGAGGCCACGTGGGAACCATACGAGAGGACGAAACATCAGTTTCCTGATTTTCACCTTGAGGACAAGGTGATTCTTTGGGAGGGCGGTAATGTTACGCTTGGACCGGTCCCAGCTGGACCGGTCCGGTTCTACGCCCGGCGGTCCAAAGCCGGGCGGAACCCGTTCGCAGAATCGGCGGAAGAAGAGGCGGGCTAGGGGGTTTTGGAGCGTTTCGTTGGAGGGAATTTTTGAATGAGGAGGGTGTTTATGTAATTTGTATCGTTCCTTTTGCTTTAATTAGGGAGATGGGGGGGAATTAGGATCATCTGGAATTTGAGTTTTCTCTTTGAGATCTAGGTTTTGTTTTGGGCTCTTGGCTTCGCCGGAGACTTTGGAGAGTACGTTCTTCCTCTCGAATCGAAGAACAAATTGTATCTTTGCTATTTTCATTGTCTTCTAGTAAAATACAAGTTCTTACTTCGTGTTTCTCTCGTTTTTCTCGCGTTTTCCCACTGTTTTGGCTGATTTCCTGCTGTGGACAGCAGTTTGCTGTGAGATCTTTGGCTAAAGTGATTAGGAAATACTTGATTCCAAGTATTTCCTATCATTATGTGACTATGTTTTAATTATTCTCTGCCAATTTTTGCAGAGACGTTTCTGTTCTCATCTTGGCATGACAAATCAAGCAGTCAAAGCTGCACAAGAAGCAGTTCAGAAGTCTGAGGAGCTTGATATAAGGTACATGCTGAATGATTGATTTGATAAGCACCTATGCTATCATCATCTATTGGTTGTAGTGACTTGAATTTTTTTTTAATGCTTTAATTACGGTAAGATATCTGAAATAATTTTACTTTTGTAGCAAGAACAATAACAATAAACCATTATCCTACTATGTGGGCCAGTTCTCCGTTGTGTCTATTAAGAGTTAAATTTTCAGTTAAATCTTATAAAAATAATTATATTTTAATATTTTCTAATCAAGTCTTTTTATTATAGAAAGCTTTTAAAATTTCAAGTTGCATGTGATTTTGGCTTCTCTCTCGAGTCATGACCTTTAGCCTGTGGAACTACACCAAAGAAGCTTTATTGTGTTACTTGTAATGGAGATTAAACTTATAAGGGATTGAAACTTCCTAGTTTGAGCTAGGAGCTGAAACAGAACATCAGACTTTCATTATACATTCATCCAAAACCCAAGTGAAGTTGACTGGTATTTTCAAAAAAAAAAAAGGTGAAGTTGGCTGGTAGCAGAGTGATTTTCTTGGTGCTTGATAATTATCATAAGAATAGGAATGATATGTATGGTTTTAGAAAGCAAAGTGGATGGAGTGGGGTGAAGAAAGAGAAAATATGCAATTAAAGTGAAATATGAGAAAGGGTGCAAACTCCTAAAGAGTGAGAGAATGGGTACATATCCATTCAAAGTAAGAAAAGGTCTCAAATCTTAAAAAATTGAGAAAAAATGTTTGGCTTTTGTAGGAGTATGGGGAAAAGAAATGGTTATGAATGGGGAGTGTTTCCTGTGATTTGGGATTTGGAGAGAAAGATTAGTGATCTAGAGAGATGTTCAAAAGTGACAGGAGATGAGGGGATATAATTCTTCTTTTATCTTGTAATTTAACTCTTTTTGGTCTTTCTCTCATTTTAGACAATGGAGAAAAATTATTAAAGGCTTGTATGTTGTTTTTGTTTGTCGCATTTTAGACAAAGATAGTAAAGAGAGAGGGAGGTTGCCTACTACTTAGAGATAGATCTGTCAGGAATAGGTGAGAGAAATATTATATGCTAAGTATTAACTTTGATTAGACTTTATAATAAGTATACATGAGCGCTTATTTATAGCCATGGAGAGAATAAAAATTTATGGAAGTTTGTAAGCCACCTAACTTAAAATTAATGAACCTTGGATAGCCCTTATTCTTATGCCTCCAAAATACTAACAAGACAATAAATAGCTAAAAATTCTTCTAAAATTTTAAAATATTCATGGGAGGTGTACACCCTTATTCTTGGAAGAGCTACCAATTACACGGATTAGATTAGGCCTTGATAAGGTGACACTTCTTGCTGGCATGTTGCCTCTTGAAGCTTGTAGACTTCATGTGTTTCTTTCATGTAGTTTTTAAAATGGCTCCACATGTCCATGGAACTCAAACTAACCCTACCAAGTGTTAGGGTTAGTTTGAATTAGTTTAGCTTCATGTCTAAAATTAACCTAAGTTAGCCAATTCACATGGAATTGAACTGAAGTGACTAGCTTCATTCAACGAGTCCATAATGGTGGAGAGCTAATTGTATTAGGAAGCCAAGTGGGTGGAGAGAATGTGAGCGAGATGGGAAGAAATTGGAGATGCTTTTAGAGTAAAGAGAAGTGTTGATGAAAATCTAAAATCTGATACTCTTTAAAATCACATAAATTGAACCTTTAGTTGAGTTTAATTAGTTTACATTATAATTGTTTTCCATAATATATTTTTCTAATTTATGTTAAACATGCCTATGATTGTGATTTTATTAAGAAGGGGTTGCATTCTCAAATATTTTAGGTTTGGTTAACTATTGTAGGGCCCTAATTCAATTAGAAACATAAAAAATTCAACTTTTAGGCTTTCGGCTTTCGAAATTTAATATTTTTTTGGTGTACAATATACATACAATTTTCTTCTTAACAAATTTATTTATACTTTCCTAGCGTTTCTCATGCCATAGTCCCAAATGCCTGTAGTGGTTACTAATTTGCTACAACCCAAGGAGTTCTTGGATGGTTGCTAATTGTGTTACAAATATCTATTATTTTTGTTCTAATAGTCCTACAATTTCAAAAAGGTTGTTACCATTGTTACTACAATCTCTATATTGCTTTTAATTCTACTATTGACTGTACTACAGTTCTAAAGAGGTTTTCAGCATGAGTTGCTGTAATTTCTCCTTTTCCTCCTAACATCATCTCGTGTTTTCTTTTTTTTTTTTTTGCCTCTTATTTTACTTTTGGGAAGAATTTATTTGAAATTTTGAAACCTAAGATTGATTCCTATTTTCATGTGTTCGGCAGTCGAAATTTGCTAGATTATATTCAGGAGAATTCTTAGGAATTTTTTATTTTAAGCCCTTCGTGGGTTATATTTATAACTTAAGAGGTATTTAAAACTTAATTAAACAATGACTGTTAAAAAAAATTCTTGTTTTTTTTCAATTTGTTTTTGTTGGATGTTTGTTTTTTGGGTGCTTTGCAAGTGTTAACAAGTTCCGGGGTGAGTCTCCTTCTACCCGCTGAGTTTTAGATCTTCTTTTTAGAGGCTCTGTTTGGTTGCCTGAAAAATAAATGCAATGTAAAAAGAATACTTTGAAGTTGCTTGCATGAGTGTAAAATGAATGCATGACTTTAATTTTTATTTGATTTGAAAAAAATGAATACAATGTAAAGTATAAAAATTTCGTGTATCAATTCGGTCATCAGCATAACTAATTTGATTTTATTCCATGAATTTATTATCAGTATTGTGGATTCTTCTCTTTTTTAATCTTTTCTGAATTCACACTGACACCTTACCAAATACATTTATTTAGTGTATATATTGAACATGTTGTCTATTATGATAGTAGAACCTCTGTTCAAGCCTACTTTAACGTTCGAAATTCAAATATATTTAGTAAAATATCACTACTGTGAGAAATATTTCCTATATTCCTATAATTTGTTTATTGATCTTGCTGTCTGAATTCACACTCGGGGTTTTGCAGGAGGAGCCCTATATCAATTGCAGCGGCAGTTATTTACATGATAACTCAACTATCAGAAGAGAAGAAGCCATTAAAAGGTCTGTAAACCACGAGAGATTATTGGGTTCAGACACCAAACACAACTTACCGTTCGGTACTTCACAGTACCGAGTAATACTAAACTCGGTACTACTCAGTACCGAGTTCAATACTGCTTGGTACCGAGCACGGTACTGCTTGGTACTATGAAGTACCGAATAAAAGGTGATGTGGTGCATTTTCATTGGGCCCCGGATATCGTTTGGTGTCCGAACCCAATAATTTTCCTTCATTTCTTCTGAGCAACCTAATGATTTTTTACAGATATATCGCTAGCAACTGGTGTTGCAGAAGGTACCATAAGAAACTCGTATAAAGATCTGTATCCGTATGCGTCGAGGCTCATTCCGACCTCCTTTGCCAAGGAAGAAGACCTCAAGAGCCTCTGCAGCCCATAATAGCCTGGTATGGCTTATTCCCCTCTCAGAAGCTTCTTGGGCAGCATCAATGGCGGTAAATTCTTCACTTCGTCCTATACTTATTTGTTTCTTGTCCTGTTTGGTAAGAATTGCTCATTTGTGGTTTTAGGTAGGGTAAGAAAGTGCTTTTCGCCATTGCTGTAGAATTCTGATCACTAAGTCGCCTAATATTGGTTTAATTTAGAGTATTTATGTACCTAATACTGAAAGTTTCTGCAACTAATGACACAGACATTGCTCTTCTTTTCCTGCTATTTTACAAGTTCATTAAACTGTTGAAACACTTTTGAATTTTGATCATCCTATGAAAATTGTAATTTGCGTTTCAGAAAGCAAATCTTGCTACTTTTCCAAGTGCTTTATTACCTTCTGATTTCGGCTTTGTTTGGGGCAGTTTTTTTATTGCTTTCTGAAATAGCTTTTTAGTACGAAAATTTTTAACTAAAAAGATGTTTTAGAAAAGCTATGCCAAACGAAACCTTAGGATTTGCTTGGAATATTTTTTTTATAATTTGTATGTTTTTCCATAATATTGCTATATTTGAATATTTAATTTATATTATCATTTATTTTTGAAAAAAAATATTTTTTATGTATTAATTAACAATGATGATTAATGAAATATTTAAACTCATGAGCAGAATTTTTTACTTTTGTTTGGAAGGTTCAGATTTCTTTGTATTTTCTAACCTTCTGATTATCTTTTCTATGCTTTTGGTAGCCTCAAATTAAAGAACAATTATTAGGTCCTCCAACCGGACGTAGAGCTACGTCCGGTCGGAGTTAAAATCGCGTCAAAAAATAAGAAATACCAAGCAAATACCGAGCAATACCAAACAAATACCGAGTTTTTTGGTGGGATTTTAGTGCCGACCGGACGTTCCTCTATGTCCGGTCAGAGTCCGGTCAGAGGGCCTAATAATTGTTCCAAATTAAAACGTGACAAATTCATTTACAAAAAAAAAAAAATTAATTTCATTGAATAACATAAATAGTGAGAAAGCCTTTTCTATTTTGCTGCGATTTCATTTTCAGCTAAGAAGCATTTTGAACTAACGGCCCCTATATATAATTCATAATACCATTCAAAATAAGCTTATGCAATAATATATATTTTTGTTTATTAGATTGATAGAATATTTATGCTTTTTTTATTTTATTAAATGTTGTGGTTTTATATTATTTTGTACAAAAATTTTAGCTTTAAAAAATTTGTATTAAAATTTTTTTTTTTTTTAAATAGTGGAAAAGTTATCCCAAACAAAATCTAAATGAACTGAAAACTTGTTAACCTACTTTCCGAATAGCCATATCTTTTAACCATAATATGTGTAAGTCCTATTCCCCTTGAAATAATTTTTACTAATTTATTTCTTAATAGATTCATCTCCCACATCACAAAATTAAGGCTTTGTTTGATATAGCTTTTTTTTTTAAATTACTTTCTAGTACAATTTTTTTAATTTACAAAATTTTTGCACTTAAAAATTATTTTAGAAAGCAGCAAAAAAACTGTCTCAAACGAAGCCTAAAAACATTAACCCATTATTCAATATTACATTATATTATCTATCAAGCAAATATGATCAATCTTACCATTATAAGTTTATTAAAATTAATCACACTAGGCTTAGATGAGTTGGTGGGCGAGCGCGGTTGGGAACTCCTCAACTCATGTTCGATTCCTCTCTCATGCGGCGCGACTTCTCAAATAGGGAGAAAATAACTGTGTTGCCCTGCACCTGTGGGGGATAGTTGCTGGTAGGCTCCTCGAGGGATTAGTTACACTGCCATGCGCCAGTTCTGGGGTTGGTAGTGTGTAGATATTCCGTTCCAAAAAAAAATTTAAATTTATTCCTTAATTTTATCTATATGCCCTATATATTTGATTATATATTTTATGTATTTCATAATTTTATAATAATTTTCTTGTAAATAAATTAAAAATAATGACATGTGACATATACTCTCTTTCCTCTATTATTAGAGGTGTTGGCATAGCACATAGTTTTGTCTCTTTCCTCTGACAATTTTCTGCAAGACTGATGTTTGGAAAGCAGTAGGCATTATTATTTGTCCATAATTGAATTATTTTAGGGGACCAAATTTTACTTTACTACTCTTCATCAAAAAAATAAATCTATATTTTTATTTGAAAAATAATATATTAAAATATGCTTTATTCCACCTATATATAAATAAATAATAAAAAAATAGGATTTATTTATTATTATTATTATTATTTTATATTGTCTTTTAAATTATCATATGATAAAAGAAAATTATTATAATACTAAATTACATGAAAGAAGGTTGTTCAATGTAATTGGTCATTAAATACTACATTATCTAATGATAAATAAACATTGTATAATAATAATTTTATTTTAATTACATATAAAATAAGAAATATATTTAAATTTATTAAATATCTCAAACTTAATTGAAGAAGGAATAAGCCCATTATATTATAAATGATTAATTAGCATTAACATAAAGTTAATAAAATTGATTCTCTTGTAAAAAAAAACTATAATAAATATTTAAAAATATTAAATTAAAGTGTTGAAGAATAAAAAAATAAATTAGGATCAAGTAGACATTAAGTTATTTAATTAAAAGATAAGATATAGCTTAATTAAGTTATTTATTTATGATATAATTTAAAATTAAAATTAAAATTTATTATTAATGTTAAACATACCCATTTTTTTAAATTAGATATATAGATAGTGTGTCTAAAACAAATTGAATGTATATCAAATAAATACAATAATTCATTACTATAAATTCTATTATTATAAAGTGTCAATGTATTTAATAACTAATATATAATAAATACAAAAATAGGCATATATACTTTCTCCTCAAGGGGTGAATATCCACCATATGTTATTTAACTTCTTATGAAACATAGATGAAAAGTCAATAATAACAACCCTTAGCTAAAGATATTATTCAAAACTTTAGACAAGAAAAACCATCACTTTGAAAATTCAACCAATAACATCAACTAATTTATGATGCATTGATATAAATAGGAGACTGCGTACAGTACTATGACATAGACACAAGACATTTCTATTATTATTATATATTATCGGAACGGGGGTATCTACGTGCTGCCACCTCCAAGAAGAGGTGCACGGCGGCGTAACTAATCTCTCGGTGAGCCTAGCGGCAACCAACCCACAGGTAGGGGTGTCAATTTCGGGTCACGGGTCGGGTTCGGGTCGGACCCGGAACTAACCCGGGTTCAAACGGGTCGACCGTAACCCAACCCGGTTAGATAAACGGGTCGGAAATGCAAACCCGGACCCGACCCGACTCGACCCAGGAAAGCTGTTCGCGCTGGGCGGGTGTGGGCGCGGGCAGGGTCTCGCGTGGAGCGGGTTTGCACGGTGGCGAGTGCGCTGGTCGCGCGGGGCGAGTGAATGGCGGGTCGCGCAGGGCGCGCGGGGCGCTGGTCGAGTGCGGGTTGGTCGATGGTCGATTACAGGCAAATGGCGCGAGTGCGGCTGGTCGCTGCGCTGGGCGAGTACGAGCTGGTCGCGATGGGCGAGTGCACGGCGCCGTTTTCGCGCGCCGATTTCAAAAAGGGTTCGCGGGTTGACCCGGCAACCCGTCAGGTCAACCCAAACCCGACCGGTTTTGAAATCGGGCCGAGTCCAACCCAGATTTTTTGGGTCGGGTCCAGGTCAGGTTTTCGTGTCGTATCAAATATTGACACCCCTACCCATAGGTGCCTTACTCACACTTATTTTCTCCCCACTGAAGGAGTCACACTGCTTGAGAGATGAATCGAACGTGGATTGGGGTGTCCCCAACCACACTTGGCCCACCAACCAAGTCAAGTCCGATGGCTCAACATATTTATTATTGAAATATAAGATTTGAACATGCTATGTGCATGATATTATGATACTATATATTAAAAAAGAGAATATATCATAGTAGTTAATTACCAAAATTACATAAAAATGAAATTAATTCATGTAATAAAAAAATTATTTCAGTACCTAACCATGATATAAGAACTATATTTAATTTTATTAATTACCATAAACTTAATTGAAAAATAAATAGCAACATGTTGTTAGCTTGAATTTGCAAAATTTTGTTCTTTTAAATATGAAATAAAAATTAAATAATTGAGTCAAAGAAGAATAATAAAATTAATATTAAGTAGTCATTATGTTATTTAAATAAATATTTTAAAATAAAAAAGATGTATATTAACTTAAGCTATGTATATAATACACATTAAAATTAAAATTAAGAGAGATTTACACACATGCCACTAAATTATTATATATTTACATATAACTCTTAAATATTTATAATTACGTTGATAACGCCCTAATATCTAAATCACATTAAAATATACGCATATAAAAGTGTATTTCACTTTAGATAAGTTAATATTAGTGATATTTTTATGTAATTTATGTATTTAAAATCTAAATACATATAATTTCACAAGCATGCATATAAACACCTCTAAAATTTATTATTTATGAATATGTCCTTTGTTTTTAATTAAACACATCCAATCAACATATATATTCAACAGTGTAATAACAAGAAGTTAAAAATGCAGAAGTAATCCCACCGGGCTTAGGTGGGTTGGTGGGCGTGCTTGGTTGGGAATCCCTCATCCCAAATTCGAATCCCCTCTCATACGACACAACTCCTTAAGTGGAGAGAAAAGAACTGTGGGTCCTGCACCTGTTGTTTTGGTTGCTGGTAGACTCATCGAGGAATTAGTGGACATCATCAAGCACGTCACAAGCTGACGTGACAGCGGGCCCATACCCCCGCTCAAAACAAAAAAAATGCAAAAGTAGCTATATATTCTCCTCCTTCCTTCATGAACCAGTATCATCCATTCTTTATCTATCTTCTCCAATAATTTCAATATAGATCTTTAAAGAGAGAGAGAGAGAGAGAGAGATGGAACCTTCAGAGAAGAAAGCCATAGGGCATGCTCTTCTCCTACCATACCCAAGTCAAGGCCACATCAACCCAATGCTCCAATTTGGCAAGCGCATCGCCGCCCATGGCCGCCTCGCCACCGCCGCCATCACTCGCTTCATCGCATCCACCACAGCCCACAACGCCGGCCAGGTCGCCATCGAAACAATATCAGATGGTTTCGACGAAGCCGGCTTCCCTTCCGCCGCCTCCATCTCAGCCTACCTGACCAGCCTAGAAACAATCGGTTCCCAGACCCTAGACGATCTCCTCAGCTCGCTCGCCGATAGAGGTCGGCCGGTATCCTTACTGATCTACGACTCCTTTTTCCCATGGGCGGTCGACGTCGCAAAGCGCCACGGGGCGGCGGCGGCATCATTTTTTACACAGTCAGTGGCAGTAGATGTTATATACTGTCATGTGTGGGAGGGGAGGCTGAAGTTCCCAGTTTCGGCTGCGGTGAAGCTGCCGGGGTTGCCGGAGATGGAGGTGGAAGATCTGCCGTCTTTTCTGGCGGCGCCGGAGGTGGTTTACGTTGCTTATCTAGAGATGGTGTTGAATCAGTATAAGAACCTGGAGAAAGCTGATATAATGGTCATCAACTCTTTCTACGAGTTGGAATCTGAGGTGAGTTTCAGATCATGGAATTCGACCGTTTGTTCTATTAAAATATTCAAAATTCCTCTGTCCGAACTGGTCTAAGGGAATATTTGGTGATAAAAATATTTGGAAATAATCAAAATGGGATCTTTTTACAGGAAATGAATTGGCTTACATCGGTGCGACGAGCAATAACAATTGGGCCGACGGTACCCTCCACCTACTTAGACAACCGAATCCCTGATGACCATAAATACGCCATCGACCTCTACCCCCCAGAAACCTCCGCCTGCAAATCATGGATTTCTTCTCTCCCATTATCCTCAGCCATCTTCGTCTCCGTCGGCAGCATGGCGGTTCTCTCCGCCGCCCAAATGGTTGAGCTTGCCGTCGGTTTGGCTGCAACCGACCGCCCCTTTCTCTGGGTCGTCCGCGCCTCCGAAGCAGACAAATTGCCCGCCGGCTTTGCAGAGACCACTAAGAAAAATGGCTCCTTGGTGGTCAGTTGGGCTCCGCAACTGGAGATTCTGGCAACTGGTAAATTTGGTTGCTTTGTAACGCACTGTGGATGGAACTCGACAATGGAGGCACTGGCTTTGGGAGTGCCGATGGTGGCTTTGCCGCAGTGGACAGATCAGATTACTGATGCGAAATACATTGAGGAGGTTTGGGGAATGGGGATTCGAGCGAGAAAAGGGGAGGAGGGGATTGTGAGGAGGGAGGAGGTGGAGAGGTGCGTGCGCGAGGTTATGGAGGGGGAAAGAAGCGAGGGGATTAGGAGGAGAGCGAGGGAGTGGAAGGAGGCTTCGAGGCGAGCTGTGGATGAAGGTGGGAGCTCTGATAAGAACATTGCTGATTTGTTGGATAAGTTTTGTTGATTTGGTGGTGAAATAATATAGTTGGGGGGAATGATATGCTACCATATAGAAAGAGTAAAAGCCATTCTCCACATTTCAATGTTCTTTTCAAGGATTCATGCATCCATCAAATTTATCATCAAATCTTTGTTTGGAATAGCTTTTTTATTTTAAGCACAAAAATTTTTTAAAAGCAGCAAAATATATATATATATATATATAATGGTCAAAAGCCGTCCCAAACGAAGTATAAATTTTCACATGGAGAATTCAGCTCTTGGTTCATTGAACTTGTTGGCCACCCTTTTATCTCTCCATTTCTATTTTTCACTCTCATGTAATAGTTTTATATATTGTTGGAGAATAATAGAAGAAGTTGGTTAATGGTTATTTGAATTGATAAAGAACTTTCCTTCCCTTTTGATTTGTTTTGGTGGATGATTCATTCTAGCTAGTTAGGTTTGGTAGCTTCCCTCTTCCTCTTTCTTCGATGAGTTTGAGTTTATCAAATATTATATTAATGTTTTATCAAAACAAATAGAGAAATTGAAAATGTTAAACCCTAAACCTTAAACCCTACGGCCTCCCTTTCCCACGCACACACACTCAAATCCTTCAACCCGTGCAAAAGAATTCTCTTCCTATGTAAGCGCTCTCACCATAGCCCAAAAACTATCATCCTCTTGTCATTCCACCATTTCACCTCATCCTCTAACTCATCAGAGGCACTCATCTCATCCGTAATGGCGCCACACATCAACCCATAAGCTTCACTCTAGCTCTCAACCCATTAACCATACCTTCTCTACAACAATAACAATAACACCATGCCTCTTAATTTCAAATTTAATAATGTTGTATTGATAATTTTAAAATTTGATATGCGTATGCGACCTCGTGTATGTTTTTCTTCCGCGTGAACAGACCCAAACGGAGACTACCTTGCCCCCAAACATCTTGCTTTCCCTCGACCCAAAACGGTCTACTTCGTTTTCCCCTTTGCTCCTTTCTCACAACTCGCAACTCACGACCTCAAGCACAACTTTCATTTTCCCTTTCACTCCTCTCTCGCCCCTAAACCGAGATCGCTTGTGACAGATATTTATGTCTTCTAAGTTCTAAGAGTCATGTTATTTGCATTATTAATTTTGATCTTACAGCTCCACTTGGCTCTGGTAATGAGACGACAAATGAAACTATTTTAATGTATTCTAACATTCAAGATAAGACGGTAAACATAACTATTTTAATTTAGCCCCTCCCAAACAAAAAATCTGGCTCCGCCACTGACTACATGGGATCGGTTACATGAATATTTTTTTCTCCATTGTATCCTATTAAGAATAAAATTCAAGAAAAAATTGACAAAATATATACAAAATGTGGGCATGCATGGAACAAACGAGCAGCCTTTTATTTTACAAGTAATTTATAGCAAGGTTTGTCTCTCTTTCCTGTGACAATTTTCTACAAGACTTTTCTTTGCAAAGCAATAAGCATTATTTTTATTAATGGTAGTCAATCGTTTTTTAGCTTGGAATGCAAGAATAGAATTGTTTATGGACAAAATTGCAAAAACAACAAATAACACAATTCTTCATTAAATAACAAAAAAAATTGAAACTTAAAAAAAAAAAGTATTAAATATATAGATATATAGCAATTAATATTTCATTTAAAATAAATCTAAATCTTTTGGGTTATAATCTAAATTCCAAATAAATAATAATTAGAAGTCATAATATAAAAAGGAAACTATTGAGCTATTAAATTTTAAATTCCAATGAACAAAATAAATATTTAGAAAGCTTTCTTTTATTTGCTATAAATTTTCTATAAAAAAAAAAAAAAGAAAAAAAAATTGGAGTTATTTGTTATTCGACTAATAAGAATACAGCACATAGTTATAATTCATAAAGCCTTCTTAATAAGTAAGTTTTTCAAGCTATGAAATAATATTTATTAGAGTGCAGAAATTACAAGAGTAATTTTCTTTTTTTTTTTCATAAAATTTTGAATTTTTTTTTTAATTTCACGTAATTTTGATTTTTTTTTTATAAAATCAAAATTTTTCATAAAGTTTGGGACTCATTTAGATTTATTTGAAAATTTTGAAATTTCCATTTGATTAAGGCTTCGTTTGGGACGGCTTTTTTATTGCTTTCTAAAACAGAGTTTTAGTACAAAAATAAAAAAATTTGTACTAAAACTCCGTTTTAGAAAGCAGTAAAAAAGCCGTCTCAAACGAAGCCTAAATGTTCCTATTATTATTTTATAGTTGAATTGTTCTAAGGAGGGCCATTTATTAGAAAGTTCTTCGAATGTAATATAACTAAAAGACTGAAGCTGGACTTGATTCGTTTGCATCCCTACTCGAAAGTGAGCATTTATACTTCCCCATAAAAGACTAAGGCTTCGTTTGGACGGCTTTTTTATTGTTTTTTAAAACGGAGTTTTAGTACAAATTTTTTTACTTTTGTATTAAAATTCCGTTTTAGAAAGCAATAAAAAAGCCCTTCGTTTGGGACGGCTTTCTTGTTGCTTCTTAAAGCAACTTCTTAGTATAAAAATTAAAATTTTTGTACTATGAAGCTGTTTTAAGAAGCAGGAAAAAAGCCGTCCCAAAAGAAGCCTAAGTAACATCAATGAAATGAAAAGTCAATAATGACGACCCTTAAAATATATATAAATGGAGAGAGATGGAAACTTATAAAGAGAAGAAAATTATCATCCAAACTCTTTGATTTGAATATTTATAAAATATTAGGTAAAAATATGACATTATGATACTCTAAAATTTAAAAAATATTGTATAGTGATTAATTATATAAATATGAAATTAATTTATATAATAATAAATTTATTTATTTACTTATAAGATAAGAAATACATTTAATTTAGTAAATACCAAAAACTCAATTGAAAAAGAAATAGTTATATGATATTATAAATTGTTAGCTTGAAATTGCAGAATCTATTCTTTTGTAAAATAAATATTATTAAAAAATATAAATAGGGTTAGAAGAAGATAATTAAAATTATCTTTAAATATCTATTAATTTAACATATTTCAAAATAAAATATGGCTTAAACTTCTAATAAATGTGTTTTAAAATTTTGATTAAAAAAGATTTATTTACGTGTTATTATAGATATATTGTTAGCTTTAAGTTAAGAAAAATGATTCTTTGTAAGGAAATAAAAAATAATTATTATTATAAATAATCTTAAATAATAAAGTGAAGAAGAAAAGTAAAATTAGTGTGTTAAGTAGTCACTAAATTATTTAAATAATATATTTTAAACTAAATGAAAAGATATGGCTTGAACTTATATTATTTAAGTAATATACTTTAAAATTAAAAGATATTATTTAGGACACATATCTATTATTATTATTGATATGTTTTTAAAAAATTATCTTGACCGGGCACGAATCTCAAGGCAAAAATCAAGTTGGAAAATTCAAAAATTAAATTCCAGATCATCTAAACTTCAATTTCAGCAAACTTATAGTCGAACTGATCGTCTCGGAAATACGAACCCAACGACACCAAATTCAACCCAATCGGAGCCCAAATGAGTCCAAATAAAGGACCCGAAGCGCTTTTGGAAGGTTCAAACCATAATTTTGATTACCAAACGGTTTTCAAACGTGACATGCTTATAGTTGAATCGAGCGGCTCGACAAGACGAATCTAACGAGCCCAAGATCGCAAAATTCTGATATCATTAAGACCTTCAAATGTCTGACAAACGGTTCATGATCAAGGGATTCCATATCGACCGTCCATCCAAAACACTCCACATTTGCTCTTGATCCTCTTCATATTTACCCGTCATGTCATTCTCAAAAAATTATAAATAACCCATCATTTCTCTTGAGAGGGGACCCAAGCAAGAAGAAGAAGGAGAAGAGAAGAGAAGAAGGATAGGAGGGAATAAACTCCTCTTCGACCACCGCCGGAATTCTGCTCGACTTTCACGGGACGTCGAAATTCTGCACGACTTCCATGGGACGCCGGGATTTTGCCCGACTTCCACGAGACGCCGAATCCTGCCCGACTTCCACGGGACGCCGGAGTTCCGCCCAACTTTCAAGTGATGTCGAAACTCTGCATGGTCTCCAAGTAATGCTGGAATTATGTCCGATCTTCAAGAGACTATGGAGTTTTGCCCGAATATCATCTAATGCTGGAGTTCTCCCCAGCCATCGACTGACGTCAGACTTCTACCTGACGCCTGACCTCCGCTCGTCGTCAGATTTCTACCCGACACCGGACTTATGCTCGTTGTTGGATTTTCGCTGGACATCTATCCAATGCTGGATTTCTGTCCATTGCTAGACTTCTACCAAAATGGTCCTTCTGACTTATGTCGTCCGCTGACTACAGTCCTTCCGACCTCCATCGTCGACTGACAACGGTCCTTTTGAATTACGTCGCCCACCAACTACAATCCTTCCGACCTCCATCGTCTGCCGACTACGGTCCTTCTAACTTACGTCGCCCACCGACTATAGTCCTTCCGACCTCCGTCGCCCGCCGACTATGGTCCTTCCGACTTATGTCACCCACCGGCTACAGCCCTTCCGACCTCCGTCGCCCGTCGACTATGGTCCTTCCATTTTATGTCACCTACCGGCTACAGTTCTTCTGACCTCCATTGCCCACCGATTACGGTCTTTCCGACCAAACAAACACATCAACAGTGATTCTTTATATTCACATCATTAATGTACTCTATAAGATGTACATCAAACTAAAACCTTCTTCCAAGGAAGGGCCTCATTTGTAATCAACCGCAATACTAGTGGGTTCATTTAAACTGGGCTAGGCCCCGTGATTTTTCCCATTTTTCAGGGGTTTTCCACATTAAAATCTTGGTGTCTCATAAATGCTACACACCCTCTCTCTTTTGATATGTGTGCGTGCCGGATTTTCATACAACGCTAAGACGCTAAATTTTATATTTCTCTACTGCCGTGAATACTCTAAGACGCAACAATTACTTTTTAATTGGATACATATATTGTGTTTCTACCACATATTAGATGTGTATTAGAAAAATACAAATATCTAATATCACACACTTTATTGTTATAAAATACCGGTACATTATATCAACTAATAGATACTAAATACAAAAGAAGGCATATTCATTTCTTTGATATTAGGTTACGCAGCGATGCAATGGCTAATTATTACGGTCGAACATCGGAAGTTCAGACATCCAATTCAGATGCGCCACATCATCCAAATACATCAAGGCCCAGTGTATTTTGGTGACGTGGTGTGTCTGGATTGGTGTCCAGACGAATCTGGACACCGGACGTAATAATTTGCCCGATGCAACGGAAAAGGGTGAAAGCCTCCGAAAATTTCTGGCGGCTACCAGCGTTATTTTTGGCAGAACAAACGCCGGAATTTACAGGCGAATAATTTCGGTGGTTTTCTGCCAGAAATTTTTGGTAGGGATTGGCATCAATCAGTCGCTCCGTCCACCACTCTCAACAAAAAAAGAACTATGCCGATCAAAAATTCGTCGAAAATACTTTCTGGTACAAAAAAAAATCCTTTGCATTTATTTCCTATGTGATTTTTTTTCGGGCAAAAATTTTTTTGCCGGAAACTTACAAATATGGCGGAAAAATAGCAATTTCCCTGGCAAAATCTGTCGGTGAATGATTTTTCTGTAGTGTTTCTTACGAAACATCAATGAAAATTTAATAATGGCAACCGTCAAAATATAGCTAGAGAGAGATGAAAACTTTAGAGAAGAAAGCCATTGGATAGACTCTTCAATGCTATTTCCATAAAATAATTTCAGATTTTAAGCTACAACATCTATGAATCCATATGAATTAAGTATACAAACACAATATAAAAGTTTAAAAAATATAATATAATAATTAATCACGTAAATTACATAAATATGAAATCAATTAATATAATAATAAATTTATTTAATTACTCATAAAAAATAATATTTAAATTCATTAAATATTGTAAGCTCTATTGAGGAACAAAAACATGACAATATAAGTTGTTAACCTTAAGTTGCAAAATTTTATTCTTTTATTAAAAAAAATTATCATTAAAAAAATCTTAAATTATGGAGTAGAAAAAAGAAAATAAAACTTTTGTTAAATAATCATTAACTTATTTAATAATATATTTCAATATTTAAAAATGCCTCTTACCTTTAAATTATTAATGTAATATACTTAAAAGTTTAAATTTAGGGGAATTTACATATATGCCATTAGATAATTCTATATTTATTTATATAAAATTTAAATTTTTAGATTTAATTTAATAACACCTTAATGATGAAATAACATCAAAATATATGCATGAACAAATATATTTTACTTTAAATAAATTAGTTTCATCATATTTTTATATGATTTAAAGATGATTAATGTTATATAAATAAACATAAAGATTTTTGTGTTATATTTGTAAATATATAATATTCAATATAAATCACTCTTAAATTTATTACTCATGACATATTTGCCCGTCATTTTTTTTTTTTAAATTGAACACATAAATAACATGCCCAATTAACATATATATATATATTCAACAATGCACGCAACATTAAAATAAACATAAAAAACTAACTAAATCTCAACATTTACTATTCTATAATCCAAAATATTGCATACAATATTTAATTTTGTACTATAACGTTGTTTTAAGAAGCAGTAAGAAAGCCGTCTCAAACAAATCTTTAATCTCAAGTCTAAATTTCGGACTCAAATCTGACTCATATATTAAACGGGTCAACCCAAACCTGACTTTTTTCAGATCAAGTCATTTTTTTAGCACAATTAAATACAGCTCACATACGAGTCATAGCTCCCAATTCAGGACTAGCAAGGCAAAATCATGCCTCAACAAGAACAAGAGGATTGTGTATCCTATTTGCTGAACATATTCATATCAACTCTATTTTTTTAAAATTTTGGCATCCAATTTTGAATGCTTATGATAATGAGTTACATAGTTATCTCTCTCACACACACATACACTCACTTGCTCGCTCGATCGCTTGCATATGCACTATAGCTCCGGCATCAAGACTTATAAGGCACAATCATGCACCAACAAGATGGAGAGGAGTGTCGATCCAATTCATCAAACCGGTTCAATCAACTCTATTTTTGAAATAGTTTCATTTCCAATTTTGAATCACTATGATTATGCGTTACATAATTTAGAGTTTACAAAATTTTTGTACTAAAAAAACTACTTTAGAAAGCACTAAGAAAACTATCTCAAACGAAACCTAAACATCTCCATCTCTAGAAGAAACATATAAGCATGGCTCAGGAGTATAATGACAATGGGATTTGCTTGTTAAAAACCTTAAGAGGCAGGAGATTCATATAAATAAAGAAATTACATTAACTATATTGTAGCAATAGGAAACAGCCTCCACAAATTCTAGATTTAAAAAAAAAAAATTCTCAAATCAGTATGCATAGCAGAAAATGCTGAGTAACATTTAGACCTGATAAATTGCTTCCAAGTAGTGAAAGAAATTAATTAGCATAAGGTATTGTTTGGAATAGCTTTCTTTCTACTTTACAATGCAGTTTTTTAGTTAAAAATGTTCAAATTCAAAAAATTTTGTAATAAAAAATGCTTCATAAAACAGTAAGAAAACTGTTCCAAACGAAGCTCAAGTGATAGAATGACTAAGGTGGAGTTAAGCCAACAACGCCTGCACAGAAAACATCAATCTTAAACAGGGAAACTATGCATATTATGCCACTGTGAATAATTGAAGTAAAATGATAAGTCAAAGGCTCACCACATGCCAATCTTCCTCCTGCATTGCCAGTGCTCAGACTAAGCTCTTTCCCTCCTAATGGCAATATGTTGGAAAGTTTGGAGAAAAACCAAAAAAGGAAGGTCATTCAAGAAGAGTTTGATTGATTCTGAGATATTAGTGAAGCTTATATTTTAATGAAAAATAGTTTGATCAAGATATTCTGATGAAAATTTGACGAGAAAGGATCTCAAAATTATGAGAAATTATTATGCGTGGATTCCGGACGGGAAGAACAGTCTGGACATTAAGTGTACACAGTGCGTATAGAGTCAGTGTACACACTGTTTCACAATCCGGACAGTTCTTCTCCTCTGGACTCCGCATAGAATAATTTCTCAAAAATTATAGGGACTAGGGTTAACTTTGACATGAAAGTACAATACGGTTAATCAATAATAATAAAAAAAATTCCAACTTAATTTAATACTCACCTTTTCCTAGATCATCTTCAAGCTCATGAACTACAAAGGATCTTCCAATGACTGCAGTAGGCCCACTCAATGGAATCTGAACGTGTTAATAAAACATGTCATACAAATAATTATAACGGAAAGAATAACCAGAATCCTAGTTTCAGATATTGGATATTGCAAAAAAGATTTTTTTTTTTTTTTGTGGAACGGGATATCCACCCACTATCACACCCGAAAGGGCGCTTTGCAGCGTAATTAATCCTCGGCTCACCCAAAAGAGGCACCCGCACCAGAAACCTCCTGGCCCGCACTTGATTGGGCCCCACTTAAGAGGCGCTGCCACTCGAGGGGAATCAAGCAAGGGTTGGGGGATCCCGACCGTGCTCGCCCACCAATCAAGCTAAGCAACAGTGGGTAAGAAAAAAAAAAGAATTTTCTAAATGTTAATTCTGAGTAATTAAATGCTAGGCAAGGAAAGATGCTAAAGGTAAAATTCAGGTTACAAGCTTAACCTGTGCATCCACAATTGTCGCCTCAGCCACTCCTATATTCACAAACAAGAAACAAGATAAATTTCTTTTGTGTGATAATCAAAGGAGAAATTCGGAGTATTTCAAAGATTATACCATCAGAGTTGGCAAATATGTTTCCAAGATCACCCGCATGGCGAATATTGTCCTTAGGAGCACCATGTGTCATCTTATTAGGGTTAAAATGTGAACCTTAGAAAGAAAAAAAAGATAGGATAGGCTAGTCCTTTGTTGAAGATCATTATTAATAAAGGTTTAGTTCCAGAAGTATCATTTAAAGATAAGGAAATGTTTCTAGTTCTATATTTCAAATATTTTCATTCCAAGCACAAAAACACAGTTGCATATTCTATCACTATTTTCTCTCTCAAGAATCATGAATCTATCCAAAAAGCAGTAGGGATTGTGAAGCTCGAATTGTGCACCTTAGCTACTGATTAAATTCAGGTTAAATTTCAAAATAGTCCTCTGACTATTCGTATATGATTATATTAGTCCCACAATATAGCGTTGCTCCAATTTAGTCCAACTATACAAAATTAATCTAAAAGGATCGATGTTGTAAAGTTGAAAGATTAGGTTTGAATCAATTTTATATCACAATTATAAGATGAGGGATTATTTTGGATCAATTTTGTATAGTCAAGGGATTAAATTCCGGCAACATAATACTCTGGGACTAAATTAGCTATACATGAATAGTCAGGGGACTATTTTGAGATTTTTCTATATTAATTATGTATTAGACTAGCAGCAGATAATTAAGGCTTTGTTTGAATAGAAGGAAAGAATTTACAATAATAGATATAAGCTATTTAGCTTAAAACTTTTTTTTAGTCATATTCATTCAGTCAAATTCCTAGCATCCAAATAAGCTTAAGAGTTGTTTGGTTCCACCTGTGGAAATGCATCCATTTGTAATATCACCATAATCGTGCTGCATGAGAGAATTCAGAAATGTTATTACATTAGCAAATAATCTAAATGAACTAATGGAAGAAAGAGCAAGAAAAATGCTTTGAAGCTCTTACAACGTGGAAGCCATGAGGTCCGGGGGTTAGTCCACTCACGCGAACCTTCACTGTTGTGGGGCTTCCTAAAAGACAGTAAGAGATGAGTTTTTTTTTTTTTTTTTTTGTGAGATATTTCAGATCATCTGAAATCTTAAGTGGGAGAGTTTTTATACTTATATATTATCTCATCTATAAATACATTCTATATAAAAGGCACCTCAGAACAGAAGGAAGAAAGGGAGGAACTAGTTAAATGGAAAACCAAGACATAGAGGAAGGAAGATGGGGATCTGATTGTTCCTGCTTAAGCACTGTAGTGTAAATTCGACCTCCTACTACCACAGTAGAGATCGATTGCAAAAAAAAAAAAAAAAGAATCAAGCAGTTTATTATAGGAAAAGATTTTTGGCATCATCACCAAGAGGGAGCACAGAGCTTCACTCGGTTCCTACAACATGTAGCTCTTTGTTTTGCTCAATTTCATCATGACTATAGAAGTTCTTTATTTATTGTCTTATAAAGCAGTAACTTTGATTCATCTCCTACATTGTAAGAAAAATATCACCATATGATTCTCTTAAAGCTTAATTAAACTTTTGATCTTTGTAGGACTGTAAATGTAGCTAGATATCATCAAACCATGTAAATTTATATATGTTTGTGATTGTGCCTTACTACAATTACATTCCACAACTTCATGCTATTGCTCACCATTATTATCTATTCTAATAATTAGTATTAGAACTTTAATTAAGAATCTTTTAAATCTAAGTTTGAGGATGAGAAGATCATGAATAACAAGTTCAGTGAATGAAATTTTGCGTTCTAGAAAACGTAGATTAAAAGTTCTCTACCAGAGAAAATTACATCAATTGATAAAAGGGACAAAGTTATAGGCCATTAATCAGGAGCTGGAACTAATAGAGTCGTGCTGGGATTACCAACCTCCCCTGACCATGAATGCTACCTTCCACATTCTAAATGAAATAACTTAATAGGAGTCATGAAGCGCTCTCTGACATATATAAAGAACTCTCTACCATCAGTAAGGTATATATAACAAACAAGATTCTCAAAATGTATAAGTAAACTTTAATCACCAGGCATATCATGAGTTCAGCTCAATCAGGAGATAGCAGAACTCTATGATCTTCAAGTTTGTAGACTACTCCACATAAAAAATTCATTACTTCCTAACCTCACATCCAATTGACCATGAAAATACTTCTATTTATTTGCGAGCATTCCAAACTTTTCATATGGAGGTCCTCATTCTATTTCATCTAAGAAAACTTGACCATCCATTGTAAGAACGTTCTAACCAAAAATCTCCCCTAAAATGCTAAAACTAATCGTCATAATCCTTAGCCTTCCAACAACAACAACATCAAGACTTTATCCCACTACGTGTGGTCAGCTACATGAATCTTTTTTCTCCATTGTGTCATATTAAGAGTCAAATTCTTATTTAAATCTAATAAAAAAAATCATTTCTAACGCTTTTTAACCAAGTCTTTTTAGGTATGCCACTACATTTCTTAATATAGGTCAGATCTAATACATCTACTCTCCTAACCAGATCATCGAAAGGTCGGTGTTTTATGTGACTAAACCATCTAATACAATTCTCTCTAATCTTATCTGCCACTGGAGCTACTCCAATCTTTTCATGTATATACTAATTTCGCATTCTGTCTCTAAGAGTAAAGCCACTCATACATCTTCCCATCCTCATCTCTGCAACATTTAGCTTAAATTTATGCTTATTTTTTAATGGCCAACATTCTATGCCATAAAGCATAACAGTTCTTACCACCATCTTATAGAATTTTCCCTTTAAGTTTGAGCGGTACTATTATATCACACAACAAACCCAATGCATTCCGCCACTTCAACCATCCAATTTGAATTCTAGTATTCTACTAATAACATCCCATCTATTTCACCATCATTTGAACAATAGACTTGAGATATCTAAAACGTGTATTTTTTTTAATGACTTGATCCCTCAAAATCACAATCCCCCATTAGATTTATTACTCTTAAAATTTCACTCAATGTATTTTCTTTTAGATGTACTCAAACGGAAATATTTAGACTTTAAGGTTGACCTCCATAATTCAAGTTTTCCTTCAACTCCCTATCTAGTCTTATCAAACAAAAAAAAAAGAATATCATCAGCAAAAAGCATACAGCAAGGTACATCCTCTTGCAAATGTCTACTAAGAACATCCATGACTTAAGGAAAAAGATATGGGCTTAAAGCTGATCCTTGATGTAATCCAACTAAAATAGGAAAATACTTGGTCAAACTACCTTGTGTTTGAATACAAGTAAAAACTCCTGCATACATATCCTTAATAACTTGAATATAAATATTATTAAACCCTTTCTATCTAGAACTCTCCAGAGCACTTCTCATGGGAGTTGGGGCTTTATCATATATTTTCTCTAAATCAATAAATATCAATGTAGATTCTCGTAATTCTCTCTATAATTCTCCCTCAAACTTCTCAGTGGAGAGAGAAAAGTACTCTATGTACTTCTCTATATATTTCTCCTTATTCAAATCATCAACCTTTCTATCTTATCATTTTCATTTTTTTAAAAACACTTCACTACATACTATATATTTGCAATCATGCATCCTATTACATCACTAAAATGCCCTCACAATAAGATAAAATTTGAAACTATATTTAATGGCTTGCTGAACATAAATAAATTTGTAGATTCACTCAAATAATCAAATGTTTTTTTTTTTTAATTTTTTTGTTGGCAAAATATGGATGACTATCAAAGAACTAGTATTACAGAACTAAAAATGATAAGAATCGCCAAAATATAGTGGAATGACTTTAAGGAAAAAGAGCATAAACTTTCCAAGAAAAACTCTAACATGGGCAGAGATGAAAGAAATTTTAAAATTTAAATACTATCGAAGAGAGTAAAAAACCCCTAGCCATAAGATAGTTCCCTCCATATTAAGAATATACTTATATGTTTGATGGAAAGAAATCAAAAGAGTTCAAACTTAGTATGGAATGATAAAATTTAAAAGATTATTGATAAGTTCAATCGGGATGGAAGATCAACAATCTTAAGAAACTCATAAGACAATTTTTTGATGACTTAGAACATCCCCCAAAAGGCATAGAAAATATAAAACTTCAATAAAATTAGTACGGCTAAACTTCTAGCTCATCAACCTTAAATATCTATCCTGAAAAGATTGACACTTTTCTGACTTCGGTATCCATGTTAATAAGCTTTTGTTGCATCTTTTCCTATTAAGACTCATATAGATGCTATCCTCTTAGAACTTCTAAGTGGGTTACCTATACCCTATGGCATAAGTGAGTATCAAGCTGAAAGTATCAAGTCAGTCTAAACTTTATAAGACTCCCATTACACTAGATATGCTCATAATTGAGTTGATACAATAGTGATAGCATTATTGAAACTATTTTTCAAAATATTCATTTGAAAATATAATGGATTAACTTAAACTCAATTCTCTAGCTATGAATCCATCAAATTCTACATGATATGTATGATCCTTTGGCTTACTACATTATTTTTTTTAATTTTACCTCCTAACGTATTCTCTTTTATTATTTTCAATATATATGATATCTTTGAATTGAAAGATTTATCAAGCATTGGGATTGTCAAACAAACCCACTTATAAGAGATGCAAATCTATTTCTAGAATTATTTCCATTATCATTCATCTAAATACCTATAGATATTATACTACAAGATGCATCTAAAAATACGAATACACCACATCCATGTAATTTTATTATTGTAAATCCTAGATTTAGGTATAATTAAGATCATTTTTGGGAGATTAAATTCACTTCATAAATGACACTCGGAAATGGAAATGAATTAAAAAAAAAACAATTATAGAATTTTCTTCCCGAACACTATCAATGAGTTGATTGAAGGATTATCCATAAAATCAAACAATAACTCAATTCCTATTGCCATTGTTCCCGTTTAGACTTGATATATCATCAAAAAATTACCTTGATCGGGCACAAATCTCAAATCAAAAATCAAAAATCAAGTTGGAAACTTCAAAAATTAAATCCGGGATCATCTGAACTTTTATTTCAACAAACTTATAGTCGAAATGAGCGTCTTGGAAATATGAACCCAACGACACCAAATTTGACTCAATCCGAGCCCAAATGGGTCAAAATCAAGGACCATAAGCACTGTTGGAAGGTTCAAACCACAATTTGAATTACCAAACGGTTTCCAAACATGACATGCTTATAGTCGAATCGAGCGGGTCGATAAGAGGAATCCAACGAGCCCAAGATCGCCGAATTCCGATATCATTAAGACCATCAAATGTCTGACGAACGGTCTATGATCAAGGGATTCAATATTGGCCTTCCATCCAAACCACTCCACATTTACCCTTGATCCTCCCCCTATTTACAGGTCATGTCACTCTATTCGTCTGAGGCCCGGACTTCCAAGTGATGCTAGATTTGACACTAAACTTCAACCATATGATTGACATTTGTAATCTGATCACCCTCAATGACAAGTCAGCCCACTGTACTCAATTCAAATTCTAGTGGAATCTTTTCAACTGGGCTAGGCCCCATGATTTTTCCACTTTCCAAGATTTTTCACGTAAAAAATATTGTGTTCTCTATGTGTGAGCTGGATATTCGTGCAACGTTAAAACGTAGAATTTAAACTTTATCGCCACATATATTCTAGCCCGCAACAAGAATAAATCATATATAAAATTAAACCAAGAGGAAGAAGCGATTTTCTCCAAACTATGCATTGTAAAGAGAGAGATAAGAAAGAGCGTTAAGGAATTAGACCGTCGTTTTCCTGGAGGAGGGTGACAATGCCTTCGACCTGAGAACTTCCCTTGAGCACGGCAACTGCCTTCTTGGCCGAGGAGGCGGCGGCTACAGCAAGGGGCTTGGGTACGGCTGCTGGGTTTGAAGACTGGAGAAGGGAGATCCGGAGGGGGTACTCCACGACGAAGGTCGAAAGGAATAGGCTTGCAGAGGAGGCTGGAGGAGGAGGAGGAGGAGGAGGAGGAGGAGGGAGGGAGGCGTACGGCGGAGCCGCTGATAGCACGGTGTGCGCAGCCATCGCTGCGAGGATCGTCTGCATCTCTAATGGCTGGAGAAGAAGAGCGACGCGGGACAGACTGAGGAGCAATCCAGAGTGAGACACTAAGGGGCTGTTTGGTATCGGATTTATCGTGGGATTTAAGTCGGATTTACGCTAAATCCAGCCAAACGGTTTTTGTGCGCGCGTTAAATCCCGGGATTCCGTAAATCCCGGATTTACGGATTTAGGGCTTAAATCCCGGATTTACTAAATCCCTCGGTTCGGTGGATTTAACGGGATTTAACATTACAAGCGCGCGAAAGGGAGAAAGTTAACTTCACAGCCAGCGAGCTCCTGTTCTTGCTTCCGATCAAAATGTCGTAACTTCCGATCCGACAAGAAGGGAAAGTCGTCGAAGGAGCGAAGTCGAACAGCCACGAAGGAACCGAAGTAGCGACGCGCGCAATCTGTACACCTCCTGCGAATCAACGAAGCGGAACAGCAACGACGAAAAGAAAAGATGAAATACAAACCCTAGACGCTTCAAAGTTATTATCGATTAACTTAATTTATATAATTTAAACAAATAATAATTAAGTTAATTAATTAAATAATTAATAGTAGAATTAGTGCATAAATTAATTATCTAATTTAACTTAATTGATTAATTAATGATATAATTAGTAATTAAATATTAATATAATTAGCTTATTTAATATTTAAACTCTCATTATGGTTCATGTTAGTTTGTAATTAACTTTGTATTGAATTTTCGATCATTTTATATGACCTAAAATTGGTTTTATTATGTTTTATGTAATGATCTTAATTTCATAAATATCTCATTTAAAATTAAATGCCTCAAAATTATTTTCGATTAACTTAATTTATATAATTTAAACAAATAATAATTAAGTTAATTAATTAAATAATTAATAGTAAAATTAGTGCATAAATTAATTATCTAATTTAACTTAATTGATTAATTAATGATATAATTAGTAATTAAATATTAGTATAATTAGCTTATTTAATATTTAAACTCTCATTTTGGTTCATGTTAGATTGTAATTAACTTTGTATTGAATTTTCGGTCATTTTATATGACATAAAATTGGTTTTATTATGTTTTATGCAATGATCTTAATTTTATAAATATCTCCTTTAAACTTAAATCCCTAACCGCCATAGATCTTGATATATGTTATCAAACAGTTTCTCAGGATTTAACAAGATTTAACATTTAACATACCAAACAGTTTTTAGGATTTAACACATTTCGGATTTACTAAATCCGGATTTACAGGATTTATTAAATCCCATTAAAGTTAAATCCCACTTGTTGCCAAACAGCCCCTAAGAAGTATAGATAAGCCCCTTTCTTATATATTTGGATTATAAATAAATAAATAAAAATAGATATCTATCACTTAAATTTATTATTTATTTATATAATATTTTTATTTTTTTAAATCACATTAAAAATATTATTAATATCACTTTTTTATAATAATATATACTTGTTCATGAAAAATTTTAATATAATAAGAGTCCTAAAATATTATATAAATAAATATAAAATTTAGAAATAAGAGATAAAAAATGCAGAAAATTTTTCTTGTAAACTACCCCAAATATAAATACATATAAATTATAGATTGGATATATGTAATTTATTTGTTTTAAAATTTTAAAAAAAAATCCTTAAGTATAAAATATAAAAAATATAATATAATAATTTTGAGTTTGTAATGAAGCTCTCTCCCTATTTGTAAATTTGAATATATAATTATATATATTAAATATAAAATAATTAATAAAAAGTTAAGAAAATTATTATTAGATTTAACAAATATAAATATTTGAATATAAGACTTTAAATATCTGAGGGTCTAAATGGAATTTCTTTATTGGATAAATACTTCTCTTCTAATTTCTCATTTTTATTATTTTATTTAAATAATTGCTTGAATCATAAGCATTTTCTCTCTTTCAAAATAAACGAGTTGGGTAGAACTCGTAGAAGAAAGCTCGAGCTCGAACTCAATTAATTAATTAAGCTTAAGCTCAAGACTGAGATGAGCTCGACTTGTTTACACCCCAAATCCTATATCTTATGCACATGAGAGCAAAACTACCTAAATTTTTTTGTACATATCATGGGGTCTATTACTTATATTCCAAATAGTTCAAATGTTGGTGGACACATGACTCCCTTTTGTATCATGATATTTAGGCTTCGTTTGGGACGGCTTTTTTACTGCTTTTTAAAACGGAGTTTTAGTACAAAAATAAAAAATTTTGTACTAAAACTCCGTTTTAGAAAGCAATAAAAAGCCGTCCCAAACGAAGCCATAGTTGCAAGAGAAGATGGATTACTAATAGGAAAGTGTCACATATATCTTTAAATTCATGAAAAGATAACTACTTGGGTCATGATTTACACCACTTGTAGTCTACCTCATATTGCACTAACAAACCCAATCTTGCTCTCTATTTTGTTGCAAATCAAATTTCTTGGTTGAGCTAAGTAGTGAGGCACTTAGAATTGGGTGTGTCAAACCTTCTCTTGCAATAGGTTTATAGGGTTCATCATGCTTAGAATTGAGTCAAACAATAATACAAAGATAATTAAGAGGTTCTAAGTGAGTGATTATAGAGTTATAGCCCATTCGGTTAGATTTAAGTAAACTTCTATAAAGAATTAATATTTTACATGTCAATTAGTTGGGTATATGCTCTAAATTAGGGGTGTAAGTGAGTCTAGCCGACTCAAGTTTGAACCTTTAACGAGCTCACAAGTTGAGCTTATTGAGCCATGAGTTCGAGCTCGAGCCTACACTGGAGCTTGTATATTAAACAAGTTCAAGTTGAAGCTTAGATTGTGTTGGCTCGTAAGCTTGTTGAGACTTCATTTTTTGCGATTACTTTTGACCTCTACTCCTGTCCAACTCATCATTCAAATGAGTTATTAGGATTTCTAAATCACACAAATTAGCCAAACTTAAAAAGAGGCCTTCACTGACTCTCTCAAACTCAATTGTAATCATACATAAGTTGATAGGCATGCCAATGAACCCTTTGCGACGTTAAAATGATGCAAAATTGCTTGAAGGAGACATCGATAAAAAGTAATTGGCCATTGTTAACTCATGTCAACTATGATCAAACTCAATGAAGCCCTAATTGACCTTGTATTAACCTCTAGTCTATAACTGAAACTCACATAAATCACATCATTTAAGAACCCGTCATATTGACACTCTTAAGCGTCGACACTTTTAATTATTTCAACATGTATAGGAGACGGCCATAAATCATTCAAATGAATATTTTTAATCAAAATTATTCAAAATGCATAGCATCACCACTACAAATATTTCTAATTAGTTTTTAAACTACCACTAACCATATTTTTCTAAATAATTTATGTGATTCATTCAAATTATCAAACAAGACACTAAAGAATTTTAATAACTAATTTTTCTAGTAATTTTTTTGACATTAACACCACTAACTATCAATTCGATTAAATTTTAGTTAGCATATCTAAAATTAAATAACATATATTATATGAAAACAAACTTAGCCATTGAAACTGACACAATATTTATTTATTTATTTATTTATCTATCTCAAATGATGGAACACAGGAGATATGAGAACCACCAACACTTCTAGTAATTTTAAGTTCACAAATCCCATCATAATTCAAAAATATTATCACTGTAGACTTTATAGTGGATATAGGTTGATTGTCTTCATAAACTACAAATAAGTTATTTTTGGACAATAAAATAACAAAAAAAATTTTGCGAGTGACATTTAAGATCTTAATATTCTGACTGTACATGAGAAAGTTAATGTTATGTAAAAAAAACTAGCTAATAATATTAAGAATGTTGCAAAATATATGTTTGGAGTGTCAAAACTAAACACTTCTTTTTTTTTTATCTTTTTTTGCACATTTTGATTCTACCACCAACTATTTTTATTAGTAAGAGCTTGTTGTTATAAAAATTTATTTATATGTAAAAACTCAAAAACTTAGGAAAGATATAAAGAGATCCGTAAGAAATCTAAGAAAATAATATGTGATGCAAATAATTTAGTTGTTAATGATTTATATAATAGATTAGATACAAAGAAGGGTGGTGAAAGATGTATGTATAAGTTAGCCAAACAAAAAGATATGAGAAATAAGAATTTAATTCAAGTGAAAAGCATTAAGGATGAAGATCAAAAGTGTTTTTATTAGAATAGGATATTCAACATAGGTGAATGAGATATTTTGATAATATTTTCAATGAAGATTATGAGAACATGATTGCCTTTAGTGACTTTATCACTCTAAATGAAAATAAATATTTTTATTTTTATCAGCATATAAGTAAATTCGAAATTATAAAGATTTTTAAGTAAAATTGAAGTTATAGAGGCTTTAAGATAATGCTTAGGAGATAAAAGAATTTTTTTGCTTATGAAACATTTCAATATTATTTTGAAGACTAAAAAGATGTCAGATGAGTGGAGAAGGAGTGTGTTGATTCCTACTTTTAAGAATAAAGATGAAGCACAAAAGTGTGCAAATTATAGTGGAATTAAGTTAATGTGTCATACTTTAAAATTTTAGAAGAGAGTTATTGAACATAGGTTATGATATGTTACTAATTTTTTCTCAAAATCATTTTGGATTCATGTGAGGTAGATTTAATATTGAAGCCATACATTTATTGAGAGATTTGATGGAGAAGTATATGGCAAATAAGGAGGATCTACATATGATATTTATTGATTTTGAGAAAGCTTATGATAAAGTTCAAAGAGAAGTGTTATGGAGAGTTTTAGAAAAGAAAGGGATTAATAATGCTTACACTCAAGTAATTAAGGATATATATGTAGGAGCTCTTATTTGTGTTCAAATATAAGGAGGTTGGACCAAGTATTTTCCTATTTTAGTTGGATTATATGAAGGATCAGGTTTAAGCCCTTATCTTTTTGCTTTAATCATGGATGTTTTTATTAGATTTTTGCAGGAGGATGTATCATGATGAATGATTTTTACTGATGATATTCTTCTTGTGGATAAGACTATAGAGGAAGTTAAAGGTAAACCTAAATTATGAAGGTCAACCTTAGAGTCTAAAGGCTTTTGTTTGAGTAGATCTAAAATTAAATATTTACAGTGTAATTTTAGTAGTAATAGATCTAATAAGGGGATTGTAACTTTGGGCTATCAAGTGATTAATAAGAGTATATGTTTTAAATATCTCATGTCTATTGTTCAAAGTGATAGTAAAATAGATGGGGATATTATTAGTAGAATTCAAATTGGATGGTTGAAGTGGAGGAATGCATCGGGTCTGTTGTGTGATATAAAAGAACCCCTCAAACTTATAGAAAAATTTTATAATATGGTGGTGAGACCTGCAATATATATAGCGTAGAATGATGGCCTTAAGAGAAGAATACAACTAAGTTAAGTGTTGCAGAGCTGGGGATGCTTAGGTGGATGAGTCGCTTTACTCTTATAGATAGAATACAAAATGAGCATATATGTGAAAAGGTTGGAGCAGCTCCAGTGGCAGATTAGATTAGAGAGAGTTTCCTTAGATGAATTGGTCACATAAAACATCAACCTTTTTATTGACCTGGTTAGAAGTGTAGATGTATTAGATTTGACCTATGTTAAGAGAGGTAGAAATAGACCTAAAAGGACTTGGTTAGAAAACATTAGAAATTGCCATTTTTTTATATTTAAATGAGATTTTGACTTGTAACAAGACACAAAGGAGAAAAATAATTCATGTAGCCAACCCTACATAGTCGGATAAAAGCTTTATAGTGTTGTTATTGTCATGAACAAACTAGTTCGTGAATATAATTAAATAAGTTGGATATTTTCAATTTTATTTATTTAGTCTTTATTTTCTTAAAAAGAGTTCAAATTTATTTAATTACTAAAATGAACAAATATTAATCGAGTTGACTTCAACGTATTCATCGAATACATTGGTTCACTTATGACTATATATGTCCTTGAAGGTATGGATTAGCGTGGCCTATCAATGAAAGAGGTAAGCCCCATGGTTGGAGGCTCACATTTGCCTATGTTTGTTATGTTATTTGTGATTTATTTGCTCATTATATATTATAATTAAAATAAAGTAAATACATATATTTAGAGAATGTTGCTATATATATATATATATATATATATATATATATATATATATATAATACAAAAAGAATATTGGAAATATCAAAGATGCTTCGAATTCTTCATAAAATACTATCATTACAATTGCTTTTTTAAAATAAAAATCATTATTATTGCAAAAAAATTGTTGAAAATAACTAACAATTTTTTCCTTGGAAGCCTAAACAATGTTTGCTCAGAAAAATACTACAAACCACCGCTGCCTAAATTTTGATTTCATTCTTCATGAGGTAGATTAAATTTATTTTAACCTAATTTCCCGTTGTATTTATATTAGGGTTTGTTTAGATCTTGGGTATAAACTTTCTATGAGCACAAGCTAGCCCTCCTAATTAATCACTCCTCCCACTCGCGTGCGAGTACTATCAATTAAGGAGGATTATTTTAGGATAGTTTTAAATTTAAGTTTAACACTATGAGATTTATTTCAATTAATGAGAGGTATTTGTGGGGTATAATAAAGTTAGACCCGATCAAAATCTCATGATTCTATCATCTCAAGGATACCAAGATTCTCAATTAACCAATGTTAAAAGACCATAGGCCATAACGTCCAATGAATCAAATTAGCAGCCATGGGCTGCTCCTCTAAAGAAACATGAGTAGATCAAGATGAATGTGAATAATTTTGTACTTCTTATGATATTAATGTTTGATAAAATTTGATAATCATATTTATCAAATTTATCAAACAGGTTTGAATCTATTATTATTATTATTATTATTATTATTATTTTGAACAATTTATTACACATGTTAATGTAGCGCATCATATGGACAAAAATCAAACTAAAAGCCTAATCATAAAAACTAATACTAAAGCACTAGAAAAATATCAAAGAAAATATCAAACTGTAAGAGCCTAATCAAAAGCCTAATAAAGAGCCCATAGTATTAATAAATGTAATTTATATTTAATTTTTCATTGAGAAACTTATATAACAATCCATGATATGGTTAGGCAAGGATGATTTATTAAAAATAGGTGTTAAAAACTCTTTCTAATTAATGGCAAGCCATCCCCCATTTCCCTCAAAAAGTAGTTGCCTATGAGTCTTATAATACTTATAAATATGAGTTGAAATGTTTTATAATTTTTTTATTTTGAAATGAAGTAATTTTATGGAGAAGTTATCTTCATTTTTTAGCTACTTGGAGCCTTCAAATGTGCATCTTTTCTTTTGTGAGAGATGTCATACTCTTATCGCATCAAAGATATAATGATCTTAGAAAGTACTACATTTTTTGTATTCCCTCTTAGATCAAAGAAGTAGGAGGCGTAAAACAAGAGAGGTATGATTCTTATCTTTCTCGCTAAGTTGTCTCCTCTGTTTTGTTTACTACCTGATGGTTACAGTTGTTGACCTCTATTTTCACTCGAGCACCTTCGATCAACTTAGTTGAACCTCGTCGAGCCTAATTCGAGTTCAATTTGATCCAAATTGGTTCAATTTGAGTTTGATTTTATTTAATCAAATTGATCGAGCTTATCCGCATTTAGACCAGACCAATTTGAGCCAAATCCACATCCAAACCTAGCCCAAATTAATTTTGAATAAATTCCAATTGACTTTTGGCTTGGTTTGAATCAATTCCTAAACTGAGAAATCGCTTCAACGGTCCGATCTCCCCGAATCCTAACCCTGCCGTTACTACGGTGCTCGGGTGCGTGATATGCTCATTTTTAGGAAGAATGCGGTCGTCGATCGATGAGGAGCAGCAATACAGAGCACGGTTTAACGTTTGGAAGCGGGATCGAGAAGATGAAACAACGGTATCATCTCAAAAAGCTATCGATTCTCTCAGGGAGGAGGATCGTCTCTCTCTCAGCTCTCACCCTCTCACTCTCGATAGAAGCTCCTAGGGCGGACCGATCCCAAGCGGGACCGACCGTCTCCCTCTCTTCTCTGTTCGCACGACGCTAGGCTGAACCCACAACCCCAAGCTCTCGATCGCGATTCCCCTCCCTCTCTCCGTCTCTGCTCTGCTCGGACCGAAGCAGGGAGGCCGAACTCCTCTCTTGCTCTCCTTCTCTCTTTCGTGCGAGCCAAGGGAGACCAAACTCAAAGTCCGTCCGACCTCCAGGACCGAAACCCGCCGGCTAGCTCTTCCATCCCGAGCCCGAAGCAAGATCCAACGACTTGATCGCACGATCTCCCTCCCCGGACCAAACCCGACACTAGCCCTAGCCATCCCGACGCCGGCTCTAGTCAAGCCCGAACTCCTCGCTGTGAGTACCCTTCCCTTCCTCTTCCTTCTCCATCTTCTTGTTCTTCTTCTTCTTCTCCACCTTCCTTTTCTTCTTCTTCTTTTATTTCTTTTCTTCCCCTTCATTCTCGCCCTTATGCAGTTAAGGTGCCTTCATCCAGATGTGGTTGAGAGAGCTTGGTTTCTATTACAAATAGTTTGATAATGCATTCATGGCCATTGTTTAATTTTGTTGTTTTGGTTTTGTTATCAAATGGTGTTGAGATTCTCTTGAAAATGATCATGGTTATTGCTAACCATGAACGATTTTGTAAAGGGTAGACAAAATATGGGTTGATTTGTGTTGTTTTGATAGTAAACAGTTAATGAGATTGATGTGATCTAGCTTGGAGCTTTAAGTGTAAATGGTGGAAAGGCTTAAGAAGCAATGTTCTTTCTTTACTAAAACATGCATATAAGGTGTTTGGTGAAATGCTTTTTAAAAAAAGATTTTGATATTTGGCAAGTGACTCATGAAGCTTGGGTTTGCATAGGAAGCCACTTAACCAAATGTTGTGTGACCATATTTAGATATAAAGGTTTCACATATTTTCATTTATGAGTTTGGGCATACTTATGTTTACAAAGTCCCCCCCAAATCTCCTTATTGAAGTGTCTAATGCTATTTCGATTTCAAATGTTGGTAATGAGTTTTTGATAGTTTTCAAATAACCCTTTTCAAACATGTATCTAAAGCTTTCATGAGGATAGGAGATTGTGGAAGTTTTAGCTTCTATTGTAATTTTGCTCCAAGTGATTTCATAAGTTTTTTTCATATGGTTGACACTTTATTTATAATAAACATTGGTGAATCTTAAGCAAGATTTTAGGTGATGCGCTTCAGCTAAGCGTGCATATAAGCTTTGCATAAGTAAGTGTGGATGCCAAAGGCTAGTCTTCATGTTGATTTACCTCAAGCAATTTTATAAAATCCTTCATTGTGTCTATGTCTTACGATGACCATTATTGATCTTGTCGCAATTTATGTTGACTTGTCTTATTTTGGAATGGATAGTTGATGTATGAGCTTTACTTTTGAATCATGTTATGAAGTTTAGTGGCCTAAGTGTGACATGGTAATACATCTGAAAGAAATTGTTCTACATTATCTCTTTGACCTTGCATGCTAGTTGTTTGATCAAATGCCCTAGAGAGGTAGTCTTTTTCAATTATTCACTTTATGTTGGTATCATTCATGCAAGATTTCAATGCCAAATGGGTACATGCATGCACGAGCCCAAATGGTTATTATTATGGTAGTTTGGTTGGCTCTTATTCTATGAATGTGGAGGAAGTGGGGCAAAGTGCATATGAGATCTTTATACTTACATTTATAGGTTTCCTAAAATTATTAGTAAAGTTATTTGATGATTGGTGCCCACAAAGCATGCCTTGTGGAGTTCTTTCTTTTTTAAGTTCTATTTATCTTGTTTTCCTTTGTCGATATACAAAACAAAAAAAGAGAAAGCTGAAACGTATGACCCTCCATTGAGTCATTGAATGCTTATTATAGTTTCTTATGTGATGTACCATCCTTATTAGTAGCATAGAAAGCGTCTGTATAAATGCCTATTAGAAGTGATATAAGCTTAAGCACATTTGAAATATTATAAATGCTGAAATCTGTATCTCTTTTGAGAGGTCTATATGTTAGGAATTGATTTCATTTGCCTTTGGATAATGTACCTGTTTGTGGAAACATTAAGAATAGGTTATCAAACTCCTTTTTTATGTGCATGGAAGTATGTTTGCATTAAAAATGCTTGTGATAAGGCTTTCTAAGAAAGTAATACTTGTTTTAAAAAAAAAAAATGTTAAAGGATTGTTAATGCATTCACATCTTATTTCACATATGCTTTTAGTGATTTTAAGAGTTTCCTTAAAAATAAAAATACGTTTATTTACATTTGTTACATGCATACAAGCTAGCTCACATTGGATTCTATGACAGTTTGTAATAGATATGTTACAAAGGGAGTTAATGTCGTTGCAATGCATTAGTTTCACAAATATTTGGATGGTTAAAATTATGTAGTAGGTTGAATGTTTAGAAAGATTTGTAAATCTATTACATGGAAAATGCTTGCATATGTGGGAAAATTTGGAGCCTTTGCCTCTTTACTATTCCGCTCATATTTCATTCAGTAGTATCATTATGACGGCTTGTTAGAGAACTATTATGTATATGCATGAAGACTTGCTTTGGGTGTGAGAACAAATTCATGAATTCGGATTAGAAAGTTACTCGGAATTATTGGTGGCACGTAAAAAAAATACAATTTGTCGGAAGGAATTTATGTTTACTCTAAAGTCATGTGATAAGTGAAGTGCTTATGGTCACGATTGGTGTGTATTTATATGTCCCACATGCTTAGAAAGAAATTCTCATGTATTTTGTAAATCCGATGTGATATTATTCATGCTATTGAAACACTTTTCTAATGGTCGGAGAAATGGCATCGATTTCCTTTTCTATAAGTTTTGGGTTTCAACATCAAGTGTATCAGTTGTTTTGTTGGCCGACATGAAGTGTGATGGTTCTTAATTTCTTTAGTTGAATTTGGGTATAACAAGCAGAGTATATGAGGCTGTCAAATGCTATCTCTTTCTTGAAGTTCCTGAACCGTTAAGTTTTGATTCGTGGGATGAAGCACGCTTGTTTTCTTTCTTCTTAGTATCATGGCGATTTCGCATCTTCTTGCTAACTGTGGTTGTAAATTTGGTGTTGGAAGTAAGCTTAGTAAGTTTGTTGAAAAATTACATTCATGCTCTATGTTGGTCTCATTTCTTCCAAAGGTATATGGTTCTAATACAAGGCAACACGTCTATGGAATAACTTTTATATATCATGTTGTAAGAGTTTTTATATATTGTTATCTATGTTGTTAAAATACTTTCCTTAAGCATGAGAAGAGCGAATTGCATCGAACTCCTCTTTTATCATTGCCTTCTTTTTTTAGTAGAAAGCGTTGGGTTCTAACATTAAATACATGTGTTGCCTCATGTTGGAGAAGTTTTATGTTTTGTTTTATATTGAGAAATCATATGATTTGTCTTATATTGAAGAGATTTATGATCTGTTTTATATTGAGGAGATTTGTGATTTTGCTTCATGATTGGAAAAAATTTGCAAATTGCTTTTTTTTTTTTTTTTTTTTTTATGTTAAAGCTTTATGAGTCTTTAAAAAAAAAAAGGGATGTTATAAATTGTTTTATATTAAAAGAATTTCAAGAGTGATTTCACATTGGAAAGCATTATAAGTTGTTTTATTGTTAGAGACTTTATAGAAAGTTTTAATGAGTTTTGTGAATTTGCTTTTGCTAAAAAAAAAAAAGAAGAAGTTTTGATTTGCTTATGTTTAGATGATTTGGCATTGGCTTTAGATTTGTTTTGTATTAGGGGGATTTATGCGACGAATTTTATGGGTGCTTTACAATGAGAAGTTTTCTTTATAAAACTTTCTCGTTGGAAAGCTTTATGTTTTCTACCCCACTCCAAATAAAACTGAGAGGCACTTGATCGTCGGTATCTTGTAGGGCTTTGAGTCAAACCATGATTTTGGTAGATAACCTTTTGTAGAATTTTGTATGACACTTAGTTTAGAAGTCTTTGCAAGTCATGTTGGATTTTCTTAGACTTGTGTAGTAGTGTCCCTTAGCGCCTTTTGAAAATGATTATGGTTTCTTCATTTGAGTTAGACTGTTTTAATATTTATTTCAAAAGTGAGTTGGTAGGATTTGAAACCTTAAGGAGCTTTATGTTAGAGGTCTTTAGTGTCCTCTTTGGAGCAAGACAGTCCTTGCTCCCTTGGGCTCCCCTTTGGGTGTCAGTCTCTAAAAATATAGAATTTTGGGATGAGTGCAAAACCATAGAGAATCTAGGCCCGAGTCTGGTCTTAGAAGTACATCTCCCTTAGTTGATTTAGCCTTGGTTTAAGGTGTGTCGGGAGTGGTCGAGTCAAACGTATCAAGTGCCTCGTTTGGAATGGGAACAGCAAAGGGCATTATTGCTATTCTAGGATGCACTTGACTTCTACGAAGTGTGTCCAAAACAACAATGCCTACATCCCTTTTATTTGTAACTTTCATTCTTTTTCATTCTACTGCTTTGCTATAGATTCTCCAAGCCTAGTGACACATGTACGAGAGTCCTAAGGATTAGGAAACAACACTTTTAGCCCTACAACTTTAGTGACATCTAAGGACAAAAATTAAGGACTGAGTCTTAGAAAATATAGACTTAGGGTGCATGCTCCTTATAGGATAGAGACATTAAAATCAAACTTAGCGACACGTCTTCCTAGGTTTAGCCTGTTCGTTCTTTAATCCATTAATAATCAACCAACCATGTATAACCTAACTCTTAAAATGTGTTAAAATATTTAATTCTTAATCAAGTTATTGTTAATATTCGTAATCATTAAACTATAAACCTAAGACATAAACCTAAACCAATTCTAACTAATTTAATAATTAATCCCTAACCAATCTAAAATCTAAAAGATGTAGATTTTATTAGGGATTAAATTACAAACTAAATTCATTAGGATTAAAAAAACTCTTAAGGGTCAAACATAGAGTAATCCTTTAAAATCAATTAACAAATCCCTTAATACATAACAACCATTCCAAAGATGAAGTTTATTGGATGGACTACTCCGGGCTGCGGGGCTAAGTGTCCTAAGGAGGCCTGGTTCCTCGAGCCTGGTGGCACAACGCCACGAATGGATTCAGTGGAATGGCAGAACTGTAAAATTAATTTCATAATTGGTTTAAGTCGAATTGTAAGTGATAATAAATTCCTTAATCTACCTTTCTTTTCTAATTTATAACCAACTTAATAATTCAACAAAAATTGGTTGCCACTGGGTAACCCAGGCCTACGAGGCTATTAAGTTAGCCCCAAGGAGGGTGAAATAAACCTCACGGCCTCGGTGTGAAACAAAGGTGGTAATCAATCAAACACTAAAAATAAAATTCTAAAATCAATCCTAAAATATTAATATTTGAACTTCAATCAAAACCTCCTTTTGGCCTTTAACAAATTGAATGCAAATAATTTCAACTAAATTACCCTACATAGGACATACCCTAAACTGCACAGCCTACACACACCTTAGACCGGTTTGATTAGGACACTACTTCTAGTCCTAGGTTAGACTTGCATTTTCTTTTGCTATTCAGTATTTACTACCTATACATATTCTATAAATGCAATTCTTACATTTTCTGTCAGTTATATTTTCTTACTTGCATTTCTTTTCTGAACGGCATCTACGCTTATATATATGTTTTCTTTTGTCTTACTTTGCGAGGTACATCCGGTGTTGCATTGTCAATGATCAAACGGCGTCAGTTGCTTTGGAGCTTTTAGGTGGCCGCGCCACAATTTGAGATCCTTTGCTCATAAGCTTGTAAGTGGCAGCGCCACAATCAGGTATAACTTCTGCAACTTGTAAAGTAATTTTCTCTTAATTATATATCGAAACTGCTACACATCACACACAAATTGTTGATAGGTATTCTAGCATGTTTAGGTAGCTGGCCTTAGGTTAGTTCACTAACGAAGCTTTGGCCCTATAGGTCAAAGCTTTTTCCCCTTCTGTGAGCCCTAGAGACCATTAGGGTCATTTAGGCCTGTAGAGTAGGCCACCTACTTGTGCCGGTTGGCATCGTTGTTTTCCCACACGAAGTGGGCATCGTTGGTTTTCTGCTAGGATTCTGGCCCTTTTCGGTTTTAGGTACGATACCCCCCTCCCTTTTTTTTCTTTTTTTCTGTGAGCCTTAGAGACCATTAGGGTCATTTAGGCCTGTCGAGTAGGCCGCCTATTCATGCCATTGGGCATCGCTGTTTTCCCACACGAAGTGGGCATGATGATTGATGATTTTCTGTGCGGGTATCTTGCCTGAAGGATACCCTTAGGGTGTGTTTATTTATTTTTTCTGTACTCTGGATGTCATGCATACATCTGTTCTTACACACTTTTCTCCACAACGCACTTTACATACATACATTGCATTAGTGGACCTAAGGAGCTTTCTTACTCATGCATTTGTTTCATGCATCATACGACGCTAGATATACTCCTCTGCATATTACAGAGTTTCAAATCCTTGCTTCTTTAGGATAGAGCCCTCCCATCTTGCATACATATTGGACGGTTGGTTGTGCCTAGGATTTTAGCTGGCTTCCTTTTTCAGGTAAGGAATAAGTCCAGATTGCATTAGCTAGGTCGTAGATGCTAGTGTTGTGTGTACAACACTACATCTCTTATAGATTTAGGATCTAAAGGTGAGGGGTACGAGTGTACCCCAACACACCTTATTGGTGGGTAAGCTCTCCATCCTTTCGGAGGCTATAAACCCTACCCATCTGCGTCACACGGATGACGCCACCTCCTTCCTTCTCTCGTGCATGTATGAATGCGTTGTCTCTTCTCTTTTTCTCCAGTTTTCTCTTCTTTAAGCCGGCCGGATGTTGACTGAACCTTGTGTGATTGATTGAGCCAATTTGAGACCTTCCCCTTTGATTAGGAAAGCCTAGAAACCCTTTTGCCCTAAACCCACCTAGAGAAGATAATCTAACATCCTTAATCGAGAGTTTTCCTAAGTCAAGGCTTAGGATGTAATTAACTACGGGGGCTTGCGCCCGTAGGAAACCGATCCCCACAATCAAATAAACCCTATTCGATGCTGATGTATCGAATAGGGGAAATCTCGTGAACTTTTGGGTTATAGATATTATTATCCATCGAGGTTGGTAGGTGAAAGCCGCTATCCTCCATGGCTAAGCGTATCTATAACTCCATCTGCTCTTCCATCGGCCTGCTTGTGTCGATTGTAAAGGCCTACGACCATTTTGTCCTTCGGGATAGTGTGATCGTACCCTTTGCATTCGAACCACACGAGCAGAAACCTTTCGGAGACCCACAACAGTGATCTGAGAAATGTGGAGTCATCAATTAAGTTGTGAATACAAGAAATGGTGGCACTACGTGGACCTCAAGAACAAAATGAATTATTCTATGTGACACCGGATGTCATCCGAAGGCAAATGAAAGTGTGGCATGTCACCTCCTTGTTGTGCACCGTGGTTGTGTACCCGTTGTGTATAGGGTGACGTGATGCGCTCTGATTCACCTCCTGACATAGAGATACGTTTGCACAGAATAATTTCTCCAACTACGATTATTTGCAGGGTTCAAGGCAACGAAACATATAATGGTACGAATGACTGTAATGTTATATCATGCCACGAGATAAGTCCACACATAAGAGGCAAAATTTGAGGAATGAAAGTGACGCCGGAGCTGAGCCATTATTAACTTTAGGATAATTCAATCCATTTGGTAGCTTATCTTGCTACATAGATTTAGTGCTTTCTTTTGTTTTGAGTAGCCTAGTATGTTCCTTCTTTTGGCTATAAATAGGTAGCCAATGTCTTGTAATAGGACAGATTTTGATATGAATAAAATTTGAGTTTATCTCATGTGTTTCCTGTATCCTAAGAGTGATTCTTAGGTGGTGGATCTTTCCTCCAAGAAGTTCTTGGAGCGGTGTCCGGCGACCGTCACCGGATCATCGACGTGGATTCATCGAGCCCCCTACCTGGCCGGTGTCATTTGGTATCAGAGCCAACCGGTTCTTCTTGCTCTGTATCCTGACAAGTCCTCAGGTGGTGAAGAGAAGAACCTAGCGGAAGAAACCAAGTCGGAGGCCGTTCAAGAAAACGACGGAGCATTTGGTGCCGGAGAGAAATTTGGTCAAGAAAGAGAGGAGGCTTCCAGTGACATCCGTGACCAGAAGGAAGAATCATGTCGCCGGCTAAGAGCGAGCGAAGGCGGATCAAGGCCGGGTCTTGCGACTTCTTGATCGGGAGGAATAACAGAGCCGGCCGGAGCTTGTGATTTCAAGACAGCAACCCGAAGAACTGTTAATCACCGGCTTCACTTGGAGGTGTTCGCTAAAGCTCCCAAAAACCTGGTCGTTGGTTCCACAGTGGCCGCCCTTTACCCGCCGTTTACCACGCGTGGGGGAATCGAGGCTGAATTCCCATAGTCGGGTGGTGGAGTTCTCGGAGAATCATTGGCTTCTAGTTCTTGGAAGCCTTCTTGGTAGCAGCATTCTACATCCTCTTAGCTAAGTAAAACGGTCTGAAGAGGATAGGAAAAGTGGCACTTCAAGTGCCCACTTCAAGACAGCAGATCAGGAAAAAAAATAGCCACGGTTCAGCCACCACGTTACATCCGGACGTTCTGTTCGATGCCCCTTTATGATGCCATTCCGCGCGCAAAAAACAACATAATTCTTGATTCTTTGTCCAGAAATTAGCACCAAAATAGAGCATGATGTTTTCTCGGTGGACGATGCAGGGATCACATCAAGATGAAGAAATCGAAGATCTTCAACAAGAAATTATTCGACTCAAATGACGGCTGTCAAGGCTTGAACGAAGGGAAAACTTGAGCTCCCTTGGCCTCGACTTTAATGGTGTCCGGGGCAAGTATGCTGCCACAACGAATTCAAAATCCTTCGTTCCTACTAAATCATTACGAACTGATGATGACGACGAGGGCATTTCAGTTGATCAGTTCTCTTCCACTCCACCCTCGACCGAGTTCAGATTTCAGGAATTTGAAGATGCGTTGCCGAGATCATCGCCTTTGCCTATCTTTGATGAACCCGTGTACGACGTGTACAATGATGACCTTTTCGGTGGAGTTCTTGATCTTGATCAAACCATATATGATGACGACACTCAGGCGCAACTTCAAGAATACCGTGATTCCGTTTCATTTCCTGAAGCATTTACAGCCCCTGTTAGCAGCTGTTATGACCATTCGCATTTCCATCTCAATTGCAAAAAGATATATGATGAGTTTTCTAGGAATCAGTTTTCTTCAACTCTAACTTCAAGTAATTTTCATACATCTGATCTTAGATATCGAAATTACTTGTTAAAGAAAGTGCAGACATTTCCAAGTAGTGGATCTTCCCGAGTGCTATTAGACTTGCGATATCTACGTGAAATCAAAGAAATACTTTCTGAACTAACCAGTAAGTAGTCTCTCCTAGGCGAGGTGAATTACACCGGATGGAAATATCCAGACCGGTTTAGCCAACCCAACCCGCCTCCTTGTGGCCAACCAGAATTCTTCATATGAGCCTGAAGTTCCTCCTACCCCGGTAGTATGACGCTGGAGCTGAGCCATTAGTTGTATTAACTTCAGGATAATTCAATCCATTTGGTAGCTTATCTTGCTACATAGATTTAGTGCTTTCTTTTGTTTTGAGTAGCCTAGTATGTTCCTTCTTTTGGCTATAAATAGGTAGCCAATGTCTTGTAATAGGACAGATTTTGATATGAATAAAATTTGAGTTTATCTCATGTGTTTCCTGTATCCTAAGAGTGATTCTTAGGTGGTGGATCTTTCCTCCAAGAAGTTCTTGGGGCGGTGTCCGGCGACCGTCACCGGATCATCGACGTGGATTCGTCGAGCCCCCTACCTGGCCGGTGTCAGAAAGAGTAGTAATAGTCTTTTATTATTATATTTATTTTTCTTTAATAAGTGGAGAGATATGACTTAATTAGAGAATATTATAAATGAACTTTCTCTATTAGATTTAGATTATAATTCGATTCTTAATAAAATAATGAGAAAAAAAAAATATGTACTCAATCCCATATAATGTGATAAAGATTTGTTGTCGTTGTTTAATGAAAGGAGAGATATAATAAATGAATAGAAAATGGTAAATTACTGTCAACAGAAAATAAAAATATAATAATTTTATTGCATCATATCACATAACATTCTTATTATTAAGACCACAGCTTATTTTTATTAAATAAAAAAAGCATCAGAAATCAATCGGTCCATTCATCAGGCGCTGGAGGTAAAGTTAAAGTTGGAGCAAGTGGTCCGCCGGAACAGCAACGAGGCGCTAAACCCAACCCGCGAAGAGTCCAAATCGAACTCCACCAAATTGTCCTCCAACTGAAACCCGCCGATCACAATCGACGTTCTCGGCGTCCTCCCTCCGTCCACAAACGCCAAGCAGAGCACTCCGTCCCTCGCCTCAACCATCGAATTCGCGCCGAAGATGCTCCAAAACACCGCCTTGCTTTGCAGCACGAGGTCCACCGCCGGCACCCCCGGGCCCACCCTCGTGCTCCCCAGACCCTTCGCATCGTAACAGAGCTTGAACGGCGCCACCGCCGCCACCCTCGTCACGTTTGCCAGCGCCGCCGCAAAGGCCGAAGTCAGTGACTTGTATATGCTCGTCTCCAGCGTCGTGTACGGCACCGCCGTGCTTATCTTCGTCCCTCCGTATCCGGTCTTCTTATTGATGGTTAGCAGCGTCTTGTTTAACGGCAACACGGTGTCGCCGACTTTGATGGCGGTGACGCCGATGAAATATTCGTAGGAAGGTTCCCCCGGGCTATACGTTCCAGCAGTGCTGACGGGGTTGGTGAGGAGAGGAGTGTAGAGGAGGGATTGAGAGGCGTCGATGCCTGGGAGGAAGTTATAGGGGCCGGGGCCGAAGAAGAGAGCGCCGGAGGCGCGCGGGGTGGAAGGGAGGCAGAGAGCGAAGCGGCGGCTGAAGCTGAATTTTGCGGCGAGTTGGGTGGGAGGTGCGACACGGGTGCGGCCGAGACCGGCGATGCCCACTGCGCCGACGGCCAGGCCGCGGGTGAGAAAACGGGGGGCGCAGGTGAAGAGGAAGGCGGGGTCGGTGACGGGGGTGGAAGGAGTGGAGCCGTCCGTGGAGTGGAGAGAGAGAGCGTCGACTGCGAGCTCGCCGGAGGTGCTGGTTCGGATGAAGGGGTTTTCAGGGAAGACGCCGCAGGTGTTGTTGTTGCAGCCGGGGCGCGGGGAGGAGAAGCACTCGCCGCAGGAGTCTGAGCCGGCGAGGGAGCAGAGGGAGGAGTGGCAGCGAGCAGGGCGGTATGTGGAGGAGATATAGCTGGAGTCGCAGTCAACCCAGAGGTAGCGGCCGCCGAGGTCGACGGCGAGGTTGAGGGTGATGGAAGGAGTGCGCTGGTTGATGCGTGTGAGGTACTGAAGGGTTCGGGAGTCTTTGGTGAGAGGGGCGACGAGGGCGTGTGGTCCGGCGGCGGACGAAAGGGAGGAGAAGAAGATGAGGGGAAGAAGGAAGAGGATGCAAGATGCCATTTTTGGCCGTTTGGAAGAAGAGAAGAGGGAGTAGGGATATAAATACAAAACCAGATGAGGAAGGTGATGCGTTGAAGCTGGCACGTTGAACGGAAAAAAATTGGGGTCAGAGCTTTGACTTTGTATTTTTTGATTTTTTATAAAAAAATCAAAGACGTGTAAGATAAATAAATAAAATTAATACAATTATTTTATATTAATAATAAATTTATAACATATTCATTTATAAAATAATTAAAATTTAAATTAAATAAAAATATTCTCATTAATATACAAATATATAAATATATAAAACTATTATTTATTTATGCAAATCTCCTTTAAAATTTTTATAGAATAATATGTTATTATTATTAGTTGCTTTTAAAAATTAAATATATTTTAAGATATGTTAATAATAATTGTATTCGAATGTTTTATTAATTTTTTTGATATATTATAATATTAAATTATAGTTGATTATTTGATGAATATCTAAGGATAAATCAAATGTTTGACATTCTAAAATAATATAGTATGGCATTGCAAAATTGCTAAATTAAATAATCTCTTATTATTTATATGATAAAATTATATTATCTTAAATAGTGGAAAATTTTCTATGAATAATAAATAAGAAAATACAATTCATTATGATTACTTATATTTATATAATAATTACATGATAATTATTTTATATTAAAATATATTTTTTAATATTTTTTTCAAATTTGGAGCTTTGTCGGCAATTATTATTTAGAACTAACGAAGAAACTAATATTCCATATGTGATTATCAGAAGACAAATTGAAATAAAAAATTATAATTGATAAAATTGTCATATTTATTAAATTTCTTTTATGATTAAAATAATATAATTTTAATAAATTTCTAATATATTATATTTAAATAAAATTGAACAGTTTTAATATCCTTCTTCATAATTTTTTTTGAGTCTACACATTTATCATAAATATTTTATCTATTTAAATATTTAATAATCGATTTCAAGCTGATTTATTTGCTAAATGAATCAAATTTAAGTTAATTTTTTTTCAAATTTATTAAACGAGTTAATTTGGGTTAACCCATGAACTCATTTACTCGAAAATGACATGTTTAATAACTTTTTTCTTAATTTTTTTATTATGGATATAATATTCGAATTTTTTTATCAAATATTTTAAAATTTATAGTTAATAAGTTATTTATTTATTTATTAAAGATGTAAAATAATAAATCTTATTAAAATATGGTACATGAAAAATTGCCAGCCGGGGATGACTTTGACTGAGTAGGTGATACGCGACATCTTGTTGAGTTTGTTATTTTTGTTCTTATTATTAATTTAATCACTGTTTTTTTATTGGATTGACACGTGGCAGCTATTTAATAAGCGGACTTTTTTAATTTTAAAATTTAAAGTTTAATTTAATTTTATAATTTATTTTGTCATATCAAAGAGATTTTGATCTAACTGATTTGGGAGATTTATGATTCAAAATTTTTTTAAAAAAATTTTAAAATACATTTGTTTAGTAGTTTTATTTTTTTACTTTTTTAAAAAAAATAAATTTATAAAATACTTAAAATAATTTTATGATATTTTGAGTCATTTTAAAAATAATTAGGTTGATTGTCATCGTCGCGGCTATTATCACAATGCTGGTCATTTTGTTATCGGTTGCCTTATCGATAATCACCACCATTCAATAATAATAATGACATCAAGCTTTTATCCCACTATGTGTTCTCAATTATATGAATTCTTTTTCTACATTATGTCTTATCGTGGTTTCGTTTGGGATTGCATTTTTACTGTTTCTTAAAGTAATTTTTAGTCTAAAAATTTTATTTTTTAGTAAAAAATTGCTTTAAGAAGCAGTAAGAAAGCTCTCTCAAACGAAGTCTAAGAGTCAAATTCTCATAGAATAAATTATTTATTTACTTTTCAATAAAAAAATATGTCTTTTAAAATATTAGATATATTTAGTTTATATCAAAATAAAATAAAATAAATAAAAATAATCCCAAATGATTTATAAGAATTTGTCATTAGTTAAAAGCCACTGGATTTCATGTGGGCCGACAGTTTTTTGATATTGGCACGTGTTCAATTTGAAATCTATAGGCGTGGGTATTAATTTAACGAATTTATTGGTAATTAATTAAGTTATTGAACTTGAATTAGTTTGTATTTTTGGCTTATTAAAAAAGGAGAGAATTTGGGATTATGGGTGTGAATATCAGACTAATCAAGCTAATCTAGTTTAGTTCATACTGAGTTTGAGCTCGACTGGAGCATTTACTAAGCACGAGCTTGACTCGTTAAAAAATTTAGAGGCTTAAGCTCATTTGGAAACTCGAGCATGACTCGATTACAAAAAAATGATGATAAAAACTGTATCAAGGCTTCATTTGGGACAGCTTTTTACTGCTTCTTAAAGCAAATTTCTAATACAAAACTTCATATTTTTATACTAGACAGTTGCTGCAAGAAGCGTTAAAAAAATCGTCCCAAACGAAACGTAATCTTATGCCAAGTTATGCTAGCCTATTATAATTTATTTGGTTGAAAGCTATTTTTTGTAACTAGAGTAGTAGCTGAATCTTTTTCCTCACAATAACTTTATAGTCAAGTTTATAAAACATTACTATAATCCCAAACAAACCATTTTCTTCAAGAAGTCATTTATTTTCATAATCCTCACAGTAAAATGAATGTTGTACAAAACCATTTTCTCATCCATAATTTAAATGGAAGAAACCACGCTATGCTCAACATCCTCTCACTCACGCATATACAAAGACTCGAACCCAAGACTTCTTAGTTGACAGCATAAGCTCTCAACCAATAGGCCAAAATGAGCTGTGTATCTTATCTTTCTTTACTAGTTATCTCAATTCACTAGAATCTAGCACGATGTGGACCTTAAACATGATAAGTAGGGCACGACTCTAATTATCAGTCTGGGTTTAAAACAGCGAAACATATAATGGTACGAGCGACTGCAACATTATATGATCGTAATTGGTTTACTATTATATTTATTTTTAATGGTTGAAGAGGTGGTGAATAATTTTTATTTGGGAAATTTACATACATACCATTTTATAACATCTTATTTACATATCCAACACTCAAAATTTTAATATTACATGCATATAGCTCTATATTATTTTAATATCAAATATACCACTTATATTTTATTCCTATCACTCATATATTTTATTTCTACCACTCCTATTTGATATGAAAATGAACTATGGGTGGTATGTATGTGATATATCATCGAAAAATGATCAGGCACAAATCTCGAGGCAAAAATCAAAAATTAAATTTGGATCATCTGAACTTCGATTTCAGCAAACTTATAATGGAACTGATCGCCTCGGAAATACAAATCCAACGATACCAAGTTCAGCTCAATCCGAACCCAAATGAGTCCAAATCAAGGACCTGAAGTGTTGTTAGAAAGTTTGAACCACAATTTGGGTTACCAAACAGTTTCCAAATATAACGTGCTTATAGTTGAATTGAGCGGCTCGACGAGATGGATCCAATGAGCCCAAGATCGCTGAATTACGACATCATTAAGACCTTCAAATGTCTGACGAACAGACATGAACAAGGGATTCAATATTGACCGTCCATCCAACCACTCCCAATTTACCCCTGATCTCTCATCTATTTACGGGTCATGCCACTTCAAAAATCTATAAATAAACCCCTCATTTCTCTTGAAAGGGGGCCCAAGCAAGAAGAAGAGAATGATAAGAGAGAATAAACTCCTCATCGACCACCGCCGGAATTCTGCCCGACGCCCAAGTGACATTAGAATTCTGCCCAAGCGACGTCCGAATTCCGCCCGACTTCCACGGGACGCCGGAACTCAGCCCAATCTCAAAGTGACTCAGGAGTTTTGTCTGAAGATCAACTAACGCCAGAGTTCTCCCTGGCCGCCGACTAACGTCGGACTTCTACCCGACACCGTATCTCATCTCGTCACCAGATTTCTACCCGACACCGGACTTCTGCCCGTTGTTGGACTTTTGCCAGACATATATCTGGTGCTAGATTTCTATCCATTGCTGGACTTCTACCTGACATCGTCTTTCTGACCTCTATCGCCCGCCTACTACAGTCCTTCTAACTTACGTCGTCCACCAACTACGATCCTTCCAACCTCCGTCACCCACCGACTACGGTCCTTCTGACTTACGTCGTCCACCGATTACAGTCCTTCCGACCTCCATCACCCGCCGACTACGGTCCTTCTGACTTACGTCGCCCATCGATTACGGTCCTTCCGACCTTTATCGCCCACCGACTACGGTCCTTCTGACTTACGTCGTCCACCGACTACAATCCACCCGACCAAACAAACACATAAATAATGATTCTTTGTATTCACATTATGTAATGTACTTTATAAGATGTACATAAAGCTAAGGCCTTCCCCCAAGAAAGGGTCTCATTTGTAATCGACTGCGAATAATAGTGGATTCATTCAAATTAGGCTAGGCCTCGTGGTTTTCTCCCCTTTTTAAGGGTTTTCCACATAAAAATATTGGTGTCTCTCATAAATGCTACACCCTCTCTCTTATCTGATTTTTGTATAAAGTTAAGACGTTAAATTTTATATTTCTCTACTACCGCGAATACTCTTGGACACAATAGTATATAATATTAAATTAAGTTTTAGGTGTTAAATATTGTTGCGGGCTAGAATATCTCAGCAATAGAGTAAGAAATTATTCATCTTAGCGTTGTACAGATATTCAGCACACAAATAGAAGATGAAAGAACACCAGAATTTTTACGTGAAAAACCCTGGAAAGGGAAAAAACCACGGGTTCATGCCCAATTGAAAAAGTTTCACTAATGTTCGCTTGAGATACAAGAGGATGACTCGTCCGTAAAAGTTATGATGATCAAATTACAATGAATCACTTTTGAATTGAAATTCAGTTACAATGTTGGGCAGAGTTCTGGCGTTATTTGGAGATCGGGCAGAATTCCAGTGTTGGTCCAAAGTCGGTTAGAATTCTGGCGTCACTTGTGCGAAGTTTTGGTGTCAGACGGAACTCAGGCATTACATGGGAAGAAGTTCGGCGTCCCGTAGAAGTTGGGCAAAATTTTGACGTCACTTGGGTGTCGGGCAGAATTCCGGCGTTGCCTGAGCGTCGGGCAGAATTCCGGAGGACGACGATGGTCGAGGAGGAGTTTCTTCCCTCCTATCATTCTCTTCTTCTTCTCTTCTTTTTCTTGCTTGGGTATCCTCTCAAGAGAAATAAGGTGTCTATTTATAAATTTATGAAGTTGCATGGCCCGTAAATAGGTGAGAGATCAGGGGTAAATGGTGAGTGGTTGGATGGACGACCGATATTGAATCCCTTGATCGTGTACCGTTCATCAGATATTTAAAGGTCTTAATGATGTCGAAATTCACGATCTTGGGCTTGTTGGATTCGTCTCGTCGAGTCGCTAGATTCGACTATAAGAACATTATGTTTGGAAACTGTTTGGTAACTCAAATTATGGTTCAAACATTCCAACATCGCTTCAAGTCCTTGATCTGGACTCATTTGGGCTCGGATTGAGTCGATTTTGGTGTCGTTGGTTTCGTATTTTCGAGACGCTCAGTTTGAATATAAGTTTGCTGAAATCGGAGTTCAGGTGATCCCTGATTTAATTGTTGAAGTTTTCCGCTTGATTTTGTCTCGAGATTCGTGCCCGATCAAAATAATTTTTTGATGATATATCGAATATGTAAATAAAATAATATTAAATAGTATGTATGTAAATCTCACTTTTATTTTTATGCGGTTAAATATTTATTTGAAAACAAAGAGACATGCATTAAATGTCAGCCACTCAGCCAAATCCTGACAACAAAAGATCATACAAATATAATTAATTTATTGCATCATCCCATACAACATTCTCATTATTGAGAACACAGCTTTTTTTTACTCACTCATCTAGGCTTCGTTTGGGACGATTTTTTTATTACTTTCTAAAATGGAGTTTTAGTACAAATTTTTTTATTTTTGTACTAAAACTCTGTTTTGAAAAGCAATGAAAAAGCTATCCCAAACGAAGCACTAGTCATCTGGTGCTAGAGGAGAAGTTGAAATTGGAGCAGGTGGTCCGCCGGAACAGCAACGTGGAGCTAAACCCAACCCTCGAATAGCCCAAATCGAACTCCACCAAATTGTCCTCTAACTGAAACCCACCAATCACAATCGACGTCATCGTCCTCCTCCCTCCCTCCACAAACGCTAAGCAGAGCACTCCGTCCGCCGCCTCCACCATCGAATTCGCGCCGAAGATGGTCCAGTACACCGCCTCGCTCTGCAGCACGAGGTTCACCGCCGGCACCGCCGGGCCCACCCTCGTGCTCCCAAAACCCTTCGCATCGTAACAGAACTCGAACGGCGCAACCGCCGCCACCCTCGTCACGTTTGCCAGCGCCGCCGCAAACGCCGAAGTCAGTGACTTGTATATGCTCGTCTCCAGCGTCGTGTACGGCACCGCCGTGCTTATCTTGGTTCCGCCGTACCCGGTCTTTTTATCGATGGTCAACAGCGTCTTGTTTAACGACAACACGGTGTCGCCGACTTTGATGGCGGTGACGCCGATGAAATATTCGTAAGAAGGTTCCCCCGCGCTGTAGGATCCCGCAATGCTGACGGGGTTGGAGAGGAGAGGAGTGTAGAGTAGGGATTGAGAAGCGTCGATGCCTGGGAGGAAGTTATAGGGGCCGGGGCCGAAGAAGAGGGCGCCGGAGGTGCCGCGCTGGGTGGAAGGGAGGCAGAGAGCGAAGCGGCGGCGGAAGCTGAATTTTGCGGCGAGCTGGGAGGGAGGTGCGGCGCGGGTTCGGCCGAGACCCGCGATGCCGCTGGCGCCGGCAGCCAGGCCGCGGGTGAGAAAACCGGGGGCGCAGGAGAAGAGGAATGAAGGGTCGGAGATAGGGAATGAGGGATTGGAGCCGTCGGTGGAGAAGAGGGAGAGAGCGTCGACGCCGAGCTCGCCGGGGTTGTTGGTGCGGGCGAAAGGGTTGTCAGGCCAGACGCCGCAGGTGTTGTCTTTGCAACCGATGCGGGGCGAGGAGAAGCAGTAGTCGCAGAAGTACTCTGAGCTTTCGAGGGAACAGAGGGAGGAGTGGCAAGGGGTGGGGTGGTAAGTGGAGGAGACGTAGTGGGAGTCGCAGTCAACCCAGAGGTAGCGGCCGCCGAGGTCGACGACGAGGTTGAGTGGAATGGAAGGAGTGCGTTGGTTGAATCGCGCGAGGTATTGAAGCGTTTGGGGGTCTTTGGTGAGAGGGGTGACGAGGGCCTGAGGGCGGGCGGCGGAGGAAGGGTAGGCGAAGAGGATGACCGGAAGAAGGTATAAGATCCAAGATGCCATTTTTGGCCGTTTGGAAGAAAAGAAGAGGGAGTAGATACGAATAAATAAAAAACCAGATGAGTTGAAGCTATGTCCGTTCGCATGGAGAAATTATTGCGAGGGGAAGTTCTGAGTGTGCACACTGTGTCTGCAAAAATTTGATATATATATCAATACAAATTTATAGGGAGTATATATATATTTTTTATGCGGCCTTAAAAATTAGATCATTCATTAAAATTTCAAATATAATAAAATTATTTTGATATTAATTTAATAAAAAAATAATAAATTATATTTAGAATAAAATGAAAATAAAAACAAAATAATCTCAAAATCCTCATGAGCACGTGTTTTTCATTTTGGATAATTTAGCAAATTTAGATTTTTTTTTAGACAATTTTCAACTTTTTACTTTTTAGTATAAATTTTTATTTTTTTACTAAAAAAATACTTTAAAAGTAATAAAAATCATCTCAAACCAAGTCTTAATAGTTAATATAATGAAAAGTTATTGTGCTTCAATTAGTTTCTTATGTTTTGCTTGTTTGTGAAGGGGGAAGTGGTAGTAGTAGGGCTGTCAATATTTGTCACGACACGAAAACAGGACCCAGACCTGAGCCGAAAAATCCAGGTTGGACCCGACCCATTTGAAAAACTGGTTGGGTTCGGATTCGCAGATTCGACCCGTTTGAAAAAACGGGTCGGGTTCGAGTTGACTCGACGGGTTGCTGGGTCAACCCGAAAACCCGTTTAATTTAAAAAATCCCGCACTGCCCCGTTGCCCCGGACCTGCCTGCGAAGTTGCCCCGCTGCCCCAAACCTGCCCGCAAAGCTGCCCCCCGCCCGCGCTGCCGAGCCTGCCAGCGCCAGCGCCATGCGCGCGCTCGCCCTCGCACGCGCCCGCGCTAGCCCGCTGGCGCACTGCCGCACCCGCTTCGCCCGCGCACCCCACTGGTCCAATGTCGGGTGGGGTTAACCGGGCAACCCGTCGGGTCGGGTCCGAGTTAGAATTTCCGACCTGTTTATCTACCCGGGTCGGGTTAGGGTCGACCTGTTTGCACCCGGGTCAGTTCGGATTTGACCCGAACCCAACACGTGACCCAAAATTTACATCCCTAGTAAATAGTTATATAAAAAAAGCTCAAATTGGGTCAGAGCTCTTATTTTTATTTTTATTTTGGTTTGCAATTATTTAAGATAAAAAAATAAAAGTAAAAATAATATTAGTAAGATAATTATTTTATAATAATATAACAATAAGTTTTTATCTCACTTATGCGGGATTGACTACATGAATACTTTTTCTCCTTTATGTCATAATAATTAATAAGAGGGGCAAACTTATAAGTAAAATTGTAAAATTTCGACCCACTCCTATTTGTTTATATCATTGATCGTTGTACGCTCCGCAGATATGTGAGAGTTTCCAGAGGCAGCGTCCTCGAAGCAATTTTTGATTTTGAGATATTTTTTTATTCTCTTTACTATTTCTTTTTGTGTTTGGTTAATCGTTCTCTAACAACAGCACCTCTACACAATGTGTTTAATTATGATGAGGGCAATTTCTTAAATGCCATATAATTTTAAAAATTTTAGGGGGGGAGGGGGGGGGTGCAATTACCTTAAAAACCTTTTAATAAAAATTGAAAAATAGATAGAGGAGGATAAATTATTTAAAGAATCATATAATAAAGATTTTTTTTTTTAAGTCGGCTTAAGGTGGATCTACCCCTACTAAGTTCTGGATGAGAAAAATAGAGGATTGTGTTTGGTGGTCGACAACTAGCATAAAAATTTATCGAACGATCATGACAGAAGAATTACAAAAAAATTGGAACATGAATCGACCGACATTCGAGAGATGTTGGTCGCCGGTAAAGCAATTTCTTGGTTGCACCAATACTTATCAAGGAGCTTGATTCACCATCTGAACTGACCATCAGAGCACTAATAACTCTTCACAGTTAAGCTATCAGGCTTTGATAGCCTGCATTTGAGCACAATCTGTAGGTACACTATCATGTTGCCATTAAGCTGATACTGAAAGCCACCAATCTCAACAATTACTGATATTATATTAGGGGTGTCAATTCGGGTCGATGGGGCGGGTCAACCCGAACCCGACCTAGTTTTTTACAAACGGGTCGAATATTTCAACCCAGACATGACCTACGCAGGTTGCCGGGTTGATACGATTCGACCCGGATTTAGGAGATTTTGTCTGAAGAAACGTGAGCTGAGCTCCTATCGCTACTTCAAGTTCCTATTCAAAGTTTCCAGCGAAGCAGCGGCGGCGACAACGGGCGGAGTCTTCGTCGGCAAGTGCGGTCAGAGTCCGCGCCAGAGAGTGCAGGGCCTGCGGGCAGCGAGCAGAGTCACGAGTGCGGGCAACGACAACAACAGCTGAAGGCGGTCGGGCCGATCGGCAAGTCGCGAGTGTAAACAGCGAGCGGAGTCCGCGAGTGCGGGCGAAAATCCGAAATGACTCCGACTTTTGTGTCATTGTCGGGTTGATTTTGTGTTTTCGGGTCAACCTGAATCCGACCCATTTTTTTAAACTAGTTAAAAATTGAACCCAACCCTAACATGTTTGCTAACCTGGTCAACCCAAACCAAGATTTTTTCTGCTCGGATTTCTGGTCATGTCAAAAATTGACACCCCTACCTTATATTTCCTCACATCCCAAGCGTATTGACCAATATTACAATGGAGACTCACTAAAATCCTAAAATTCTTCAGCTATGAATAAGTTTCATTTGGAATAATTTTTTTTAGTGCTTTCTAAGACAACTTTTTAGTACAAAACTTTCTTGAAAGCATAAAAAAAAAAGGACAAGAAACACCTGCTGCTTTTCCAGATTATAGCCTAAGAGATGGCCTGCACCTTAAGAGAGATAATCTTACAGGATTATTATGCTAGCTTTGTTAATGGACTCCATGGACATTGTGGCTCTCAGCGAACAATCGAGCACAGTACTGGACATTTCTATTGTCCCACCATGTGGAAGAAAGTCCACTATATATAGAGTTGCCAGGTAACGAAATACCAACCCTTGGCTCAGCTCTTGCCGCTCTCTTACATAAGAGAGATTATTGGGTTCGGACACCGAACACAGCTTACGTTCGGTACTTCATAGTACCGAGCAGTATTGAGTTCAATACTTCACAGTACCGAGCAGTACTGAGCTCGGTACTAAGCTGTGCTCAATACTGTGAAGTACCGAGCTTATACCAAGCTCAGTACCGAGTAGGAGGTAATGTGGCGCATTTTCATTGGGCTCCAGACGTCATCCGGTGTCCGAACCCAATAGTTTCCCCTTACATAGCCATGACGGTAGCAGTGGATCACCTTACAGAATATGCTAATTTCTGATACAAACCAAATTCACCGTAGCCTAAGGCTTTGTTTAGGACGGCTTCGTTAGTACTTTTTATACCAGTTTTTTAGTATAAAAATTTTGAGTTTAAAAAATTTTTGTACTAAAAAATAATTTTAGAAAGCACTTAAAACATTGTCACAAATGAAGCCTAAGCTATCACAATCTTTATTAGAGATGTATGTAAACTCAACGGACCACCATAGATCTTCACCACCAATCGGGATCAAAGTTTTTGGACTGGGAAGGAGCTTATCATGGCCAGTGGGACAAAATTATATTATAGGACAAGCTATCATTAGGAGATCCATGGATGTTGGTAAGTAAACCACATAACGAAATCAGAAAAGAACACGAGGATTTAACCTGAAAAAATCTAAAATCCGGAAGAAACCACAGAGCCGCATCATACTAAGAAATTCACTACGAAAATTGAGAGAAATTGTACAAATCACTTTTCTTATACTCTCCCCTTGTCTCTCTTCATTTCATATATTATTTTATGCATAGAATAGTCAAAGAGGCACTTTTATTGCACCAAATTAAGGATGCAACTCTTCAAGTGAAATAAAAATAAGAGGGAAGAAAACTTCTTAGCCCAACTAGCAGTGTTGTGCGGAGCTCCACTATCTATCTCCGAGTCCACCCTGTAGCGTTGAGATGCTGGCTTGAGCACCGTAGAGCTCCACTCTCTATTTTCAACTTGAGCTTGAAGTGCTGCAACACTCTAATATACAGTACTGTGGCGCTCTACAACTATACGGGAAAAAAAAATTTGTGGGGTTCACCTCAAACTTCGGCGGGGGCGCGCTTCCCCCTGCAACCCCCCAACAAACTCCTTGAGCTCTACCGACGAATTGAGCTTTGATCAATGCAACCATATTCCACAAAACTAAAAATGGATCAATGGAAGTCACCAATCAAGGACTCAAATAACATCATTGCTGCTTCAATATAGATAATATTTCAAATTAATCGTTCATTTTACCCTGATTGGAGTACTTTTATAACGCTTCTTTATGGTCACTTATTGTACCCAACACATCCATAACTTGGCAACCAATCCACAATGGAAGCTATCGACATCCTCTTTCAAGATAGAGACCTCGCCTTACAACAACTCAAGATAGAGTCCTATTCCAAGCTCAGTCATAACTACCAAAAGCCATATACCATCGTTAGGGGTGTCAATATTTGATACAACCCAAAAATTCAATTCGATCCAGGCTCAAAAATTTCGAGTTAGGGTCAACCCTAACCAGAAACGGGTCGAGTTTGGGTTGACCCTTTAACCGAAATTGATCCGAAACTTACCCGTTTTGACCCCACAACAGGAGATTGGCCTATTTTTATCCTTAAAAGCGGAGATTGGCCTTTTTTTTGGACAAGAAAACTAGCATTTTTTTATTGGCGCCGGTTCATTCGGGTCGTGTCGGTTTGACTCGTACCCGAAGCGGGTCGAGTTCAGGTTGACCCAAATAGTGTCGGGTCAGTTTCGGGTTTGACCCGAACCCATCCGTGACCCAAAATTGACACCCATAGTCATCGTGGAGAGAATCAGGAAAGCAGCATACAATCTGCAGCTGCCCATAAACTCTCGCATCCATCTAGTTTTCCATATCAATCTACTTGAACCATTTTGACAGAATTACAATTTACACCACGCAGAATTACCTCTCAACTCATGGAGAAATTATTACATGCGGAGTCGGGACGCAACATGCATTCAGGCTCTAATCAGGGTAGTTCACGTCGCCTATACATAGCCTCTATTTATTTTGTACATAGTATGTGTACAAAATAAATTAATTGGCTTATTCTGATTAGAGTCCAATCCACACTCCACACATAATAATTTTCATGTCACTTATTTATTTACATGAATTAATTGGTTTAATATTAAAAAAATAAATATAGTTTTATTATTTTATTTGACTTGTTTAAAAAAATAAATATTGAATTAATAACAAAAAAATTAAAAATTAAAATTCATAAATAGATCTAAATCTTCGAATGAATCAAATAAATTTTATAGATTAAAATATATATAAAAAAAACTATATACTTTTAGAGAAAAATTAAAAAATTAAGAAAATATATATTACGCTAATCGAAAAAAAATAAAATGAAAAGAATAAAAAATTAATTGGAGGGTAAGAATGTGCATTTGATTGAATAGAATGATTTAATTTGTAAATTAATTAAATGAAATAAAATTTATTTAAAAATAATAAAATTAAAATGGATCAAAGTTTTATTTAAATCAAACTCAACCAAATTTAACATTAATTTGATTAGGTTTAAAATAAATTAAAATAGAATTAATTTTAATAATAAGTATAATTACATTTAACTTAAATTAAATATATTAAGAAGAATATCAAATAACTTTTATTAATCATTTTTATTTTAGTATATGAAATAACTTTATTTTAGTATGCCTTTTATATTTATTTTCAATAAAATAGGCTTATTAGACTAAATTACCGTCTTTTGTATATGTAGACTACTTATTGAGGTGCATTGTGAATAAATTTTGTTCAAATTCATTCAAATTTGAATCTTTGTTTGAATCAAATTAGAACAAGATTAAAATGAGATCCTTATGTGTACATTCCTTCATATGTGTTGGTCTTGTGATGCCTCCCTTAAAAGTTTTAAAATACTATGGTCTTTAGGCAATTGCCCCAACATTAGGGGTGTCAATTCGGGTCAGCGGGTCGGATTCGGGTCGAACTCGGAACTAACTCGGCACTATTCGGGTCAACCCGAACCCGAACAATTTTTAAAAACGGGTCAAGTTTCCAGACCCGAACCCAACCCGATTCGGGTCTGGGTCAACTCGACTCGACACGAATGATCAGAAGTTGACCTAAAATTGCTAATTTTCGGGTCAAAACTGGGTCAATAACTGGTCAATCTCGGGTTTCCGAAATAGGAGTTTTCGTGTCAATTTCGGGTCATTTTCGGGTCATTTCGGGTTGTTGGGTCAACCCGAACTCGACCCGTTTCGGATCCGGGTGGACCCTAACCCGGTTTTTTTCAGTTCGGGTTCGGGTCATGTTTCGGGTCGTGTCAAAAATTGACACCCCTTCCCAAAATAATTAAACACATTATGTAGAGATGTTATTGTTAGGCAACGATGAACTAAATACAAAGAGAAGTAAAAAGAATTCAAAAATATCCTTACAACCAAAATTTGTTCCGGTGGCAGCGACATATCTGCAAAGTGTACAAAATCAAAGATACGAACAAATATGGGTCGAGAGGCAGCGCCCTCGAAACAAATTTTGATTGTAAGAATATTAGTAAAAAAAATCTCTACGCTTATACTTATAAGTTGGAGCTTGTTCGATCTATGATCCCCCAATGACCTCCCTTCATGAAATATAGCCCCGCTATGCTTGGTTTTGGTTCAAATTAGATTTGAATTCGAATAAAGGTTTGCTTTAAGCATATACTAACAATTGAAATAATTTATGTCAAAATAAGTTTTAGTAAACTATTTGCAAATACATACAAAAGGGATAACTTTCAAATATGTTACTCAAAGAAAATAGTGGACATATTTCTCGAATTATGCCTAATAAGATGCATACAAAGTCAATTTTTTCTTAAGTAATTATCTTAATATTTTTTATATTTTTTGCAGGCTAGCATATTCACGGTGGTTGAGTGAGTGAACTTTTCATCCTAAAGATGTATGTGTATCCACACAAATAAATTATTGGAGAGAGCAACAAAAAAAAAAACACCATAATTTTTTTTACGTGGAAAACCCCAAAATTAAGTGAAAAATCAAAGGGAATGACCTAGATGAAAACATTCAATTAAATTTGAGTAAATTACAAATGTTGCACTATTCCTTAACTTAGAGGCGATGCAATTACAATAGTCTAAAGAGTTGGGCAGAAGTCTAACAGTGGTCGGGCAGAAGTTTGATAACGACGGAGTGGAAGTTGTGAGACCTCGTTCCTTTGCTGTAGCTGCTGGGAAAAGTGATTTTTCCCCAGGATCGGCCGGGACGATGGTGAGATCGTCCAGGCCGATCAGTGCATTGAAAATAGTTGGTTTCTGGAATGTTTTCTGGAGTGATTTCTGGACCGAATCGTCCGGGACGATAGTGAGATCGTCCAGGCCGATCTGCACTGTTCAAAATATCGTCCTGAACATAGTTCTGGGAGTCGTCCAGGACGATTGATTTTGGTCTGATCGTCCCGGGACGATTTGGCGATCGGCCGGGCCGATCAGACTAAGGATATATGAAAATGAGCTCGTTTTGAGGAGAGAGAAAACATTTTATAAAATCAGATATTTTGAGGAGAGAGAAAGAGCGGAAAAGCAAAGGAAGAAGTCCGATTTTGGGGCCCGCGGAGCGATTTTCGTCGTTCGTTGCTGTTGGATATTTTGTTTGTATCGCTGTAAGGACTCCGAACCCTACTTCTGTTTTCGAAGATTTTGAGGTTTTGCAAAATGGTGCTCAGATTTGTGTTTTTGTAAGTGATTTTCGTACCCAGTTTGGTACTGACGAAGATTTCACCGCATAACTTTTGGTATGTTGTAGAGATGATTATTCTGCACATTTTAAGTATTTTCTGGAAGATTTCGTCCGGTCCGTTTTGATTCTGCGGAGTTTTATTTTGACTGTAATTTATTATGATGTCCGAATTGGTTTGAGCAGTAGAAGAATAGTCTTATATTGTTGATGTGCATGTTCTGTATTAATTTGGTGGATCGTAATTTCTGGAAATTTTTGTGTAAATTCTGTAGACTGCCATTACTCTGCCCGATTTTCGTACGATTACTGATTTTCCCGGAATTGATAGATTGAATTGATATGTGCATGACCATTGATATGATCGTTCTAGATTTCTTTAATATTGCTTATTGCATCGATTATTGCATTGACTATTGATTGACTTGATTGATTCTGAAAGACAAGTGGAAACCTAGTTGAACGTTGGTTATAGAAACCAACGTATGGATATCTACAACAGCAATATGGATTTCTACAACAGCACTATTGATAATAGCCAGTTAATCTGGTTGATTTCTACAACAGCACTATTGATAATAGCTAGTTAATCTGGTTGATTTCTACAACAGCACTATTGATAATAGCCAGTTAACCTAGTTGATTTCTACAACAGCACTATTGATAATGACTAGTGTTTGTGCTTGTCGAGTAAGACCATGGTATGAAATTGCATGTATATGATATTGCATCGCATAGATTTCCCGATCTGCATTGATTTATTGATTTCCGATTGATTTGATCGACTTGATAGTATAGACTGGATTTGATTGATTGATGATTTGACGGATTTATTGATTTTATTGATTTATCGTATTGCTTTTCCGATTGGATTTATCGTATTACTTTTCCGATTGATTTTCTCGACTTGATTGATTCATAGATACTGGCACCGATAGTAATATGGATTCTACGTATTGATTCATAGGTATTGACACTGATATTGATATAGATTGTATCGATTGATAGATACCGATATCGACATTGATAGATATGATATTGACATATGGATACTATTGATACGACAGATCCTGATAGGTTATTGATATACTGATACATTGATTCGTCGTGCCGATTATCGATTGATTGATTGAATGGATTATCGCCGTATTGATTTGATTGTTTATTGGGAGTTGAGCCGATAGATATAATTGACTGGAAAGTGCTCTATTGATTGAGACTGCCGTAGTGTCATTGAATATTGTAGATTGACATCGAGTAAATCGTATTGAATAATCGGATTGACTAGACGACACGATTGATTGAACTGATAGTATTGATTGATAGACACTGCTACGATGGATAGATATTGGCTTCCAGTCACTTACTGATTTGGTTGCTGGGGAATATTGATTTATCAATGTTTTTACCGCTGTGATTATTGATTATTGATTTCCGTACTGCATTGACTACTGATTTGATTTCTGCTGCATCGACTATTGATTTCATTGACGATGGATTTCCGTATTGCATAGACTCATTGACCATCGACTGATATGATTTGATTGACTGACATGCATATTGATAGCATCGCCGTGCTTTGATTTCAGTTGTAGGCTTTGGTGACCTGCTGGGTTAGTAAGCTCATTATATGTGGTTAAAATTTTCAGGTCCGAGCAAGGCAACTGGAATGGAGTTCGATCAGAATGTCAGACGAATCCTTTCACTATTGACACCTGGGTCGTCACAGAAGTCTAGCGGCTATTGGCGCCAGAGAGGAAGTCTAACGTTGATCGGATGGAAGTATGGTGGAGGTTAGAGGCGGGGCGATGAACCAACAAACAGACAGAGGTCTGGCGGTGGTCCAACAGCATTTGGAGGCAATGATGTGGTCTTATGATGGTCGGGTCGTAGTTAGATGAAGATCGACATCCAATTGGTAGTCCTGTAGTGGTTGGCGACCGGACGGTGGTCCGCTTGGTTTCGACGGTCAAGCGGTGGTTCGATGACGATCGGTGGCCGAGTGGTGGTTTGACGTTGCTCGACGATAGGATGGTAGTCTGATGGCGATCCGCGACCATGCGGTAGTCAAGTGGGCGTCCGGAGGAGGTCGGCAAGGGTCCGATGGTGATCAGCTGAAGTCCGACGAAGTATGATAAAGGTCCGACAGTGGTCTGTGGAAGTGGTGGAGATCGGCGGCAGTCCGATGATGGTTGGGGGCTGGGCGGCGGTTCAGTTGACCAACAAGAGTTCCCCTACGGTTTTTAGATGCTAAAATAAAAGTTTGAATTAATTAAAATTGTTGTTTTTCAAAATTATCCTACAAAAAAATCTTTAATAAAGGGGGACTGACCCATCATTCCTCTTCTATTTCTCTCTTATTTCAAATTTGAATGAAGAGGTGTGTCTTTTCATTAGAATTTAGTTTTATACAAACTCCTTTGGATTGAAATGAAGAGACTATTGATGTGCTTACACATTTTGGAGTGAATTCCAAAGGGTTAGAAAACTTGTAGCCGACCATTCCAATGAGATTGAGTGAGCAAAGGAAATGGAATATGCGAACAAGCGAAGCCGAAGAAGAAAGCCCTACCTCCGTTAAATTGAAGATCCGTGAAGGTAAATTGACGATCTGGAAAGGAAGGTATTGCTCTTCTGCGAGATTTCTCCTCTCTCGTGCGAAGCTGATTCGCATTATTTTGCTTCAGATGTTTTGTAACCCGCTCAATTTGAGCGGGTTTTGAAGTCACGCGAAATGCCGGTCGCAATACACCGCTTATGCTTCAGAGCAATTACTTTCCTTCCGCTCAAACCCAACCAAACAACCAAATTTATGAAATGCATGTAAATTAATTACTTTACTCTCCTAATTCAGGCAACCAAACAGCCCCTCTATCATTTTATACAAAATTTCCTTTGTTGCAAGTCTCTATCATTGTATTATAGTGTGTGTAATCTATCATAAAATTTTATAAATTTGAATTACCTCCCTCTAATTCTAAGTATAATCCTACTTATTGGACTCAACCAAGAAATATATCTTTGTTGGACTAAGTTTGTTCCTCTTGTTATTTGACCAAGCAAAACTCCATAAAATCCCACCAAATTCTCCATATCATTAGTCCACATTCCATACTTCAATAAACCAAAATTTAGTTCTAATTAAATTTCTCAAGAACATATCAGCCCTAAATTTTAATTCCTTTTGTTGTTTCTATCCTATATGTGTTTTTAGTCTAATATAAAATCCAAAAAAAAAAAAAAAAAAACTCTAAAAAAAAAATATCAAAACTTTCAGATCAGACCATGCAAGTTTTCTTGACAATTCTCAACTGGAATTATTAAATTACACATATTTCATAGAAACCCAATCCTTACCATTGTTCTGTTTTGGACATAACTAACATTGATGGAGACGTCTCACTACAATGCTGATAACAAGAGCTAGGCCTGTAAATTTCGGGTCACGGGTCAGGTTCGAGTCGAACCTGAAACTGACCTAGCACTATTCGGATCAGCCCGAACCTGACTCGTTTCTGCAAACAGGTTGGTTTTCAGGACCCGAACCTGTCCTGCTTCGGGTCTGGTCAACCCGACCCGACCCGAATGACCTGGGTCGGATAAAAAACAGCTAGTTTTTTGGTCAAAAAATGGGTCAAACTCCACTTTTTGGGTGAAAAAAGGGTCGATCTCAGGTTGTCGGGTCAAAAATGGGTATTTGGGTCAAAACGAGTCATTTTCAGGTCAATTTCGAGTCAACGGGTCAACCCGAACCCTACCCGATTTTTGATATGGGTCGAATTGTTGAACCCGAACCTAACCCGTTTTGGGTTCGGGTCAACCCAAACCCGAAATTTTTTTCGAGTCGGGCTTTCAGGTCGAATCCAATATTGACACTCCTAACAAGAGCAATCAAGGTTGGAGTGGGACTTTTAATATTTGGAGTCCTTCATATGTACAATCCATATTGTGGCACTAAATGCCTTATATGAGCACATGTGACATATTAATGCTAATGGGTTCTAAATTTTGATAAATTATTACGTGCGGTCATCGAACTGTTCGGAGACCAATTAGGACGAGCAACATCACCCGATATATAGCGGTATACAGTAAATTGGTGATGTGGCGCGGCCTGATTAGCCTCCGTATTTCTTGTGACCGCACTTTATATATATATATTTTTAAATGTGATTTAAATATTTATATGTTATATGAATAAACGTAAAAATTTAAAGTGGGATTTACATACATAAGAGCTTCTCTAGCCGAACTTCAAAAGTTGTATAGCGTCGCTTGATTGCTCCCGTGGAACGCTAAAAAAACGCTAAAAGGATTTTTTTTTTTAAATCCAAAAAAAAAGGTTAAAAATGAAGTATGAGAAAGAATATACTAGGAATATTCTTTTTTGGTGTTAGAAAATAGAGTTCAGTTGGAGATAAGTTACTGCATTTTGGTGTATTACTATATTTTGGAGAGAAATTTGAGTTTTTCGTTTGGAGATTCCCTAACACTTAAAAAATATCTTATTTACATAATTCATACATAAATCTCACTATTTAAATATGTTACATCTAAAACATCAAATAAAAAAATAACACCTCTATTAAAATCCCTAACCTTGTTTAGCAAGCTCTCGGTATTGTCGCCTGCACTACTGGACATATCTACGAGCTCTATTTTACCTACTTGCAAGCTCCAACTAGATTGTTTTTGAGGCCGTCACTAGACCCACCTACAAGATTCAACCTATATGCTTGCGAACTTGCCACTTCGTCTTCTTGCGAGGCTGCTTAGGATCTCTGCATAGAGCGAATGTACAATAAAGTCCTACATGGGGTCCTGGTATGCTTTACTCGGACGGGCTTCTCCCACCCATGCCCACCTATGGTAACTTCCGAGATGTCGTACTCACATATACACATTCACTTTTCATACTTTTTGAACGCAGTCTGCCACAGACTAATGGCCTTGAGGCTTGTTGCACTTTACTATAATTGCAAACTTTCAAACTGCATATCAGAATTTACCGTAATCTCAGCATGGTTAACTGCTGCAGACTACGTAGTGAAGATTGCAATAATATAAAACATATGATAATTAGCTATATAAATCGATTTATTCTGTAATATTGAGTACCCATCCATACACATCCACAAGATCATGGGCGCACACATACCCATTGGGTATGGGTGGTTGCATGGATAAGTGTGGGTATGAGTACCTAATGCAGGGCTCTGATGTCCAACTAGATGATATAAATAATAAAGTTTAAGAGTGAAAGGCGCAAATGAGAAATTTTTGATGGATATGTATATAAATCCTCTAAATTTAAATATTATTTATTCAAATGCATAAAAAAAACTATGATATATTTTTGAATATTCAAATAATTTATTAAGCTAAAAATTTTGTCAAGTTCATTTCAAGCAACGAGCTATTGAAAACGGACTTGAGTCGCACGCTTCTTGGCGCACTGCTCGCACGCTTCTTTCCTTTTTCCGGTGCTTAGAATCGAGCAGGAAAGCGCCGCCACCCGACTCTCCTCCCATGGCCGCGAACCCATCCTACGAGGCGGTGGATTTCGAGCCCGACGAGGATGATCTCATGGACGAGGACGGCGCAGTGGAGGCGGAGGCCTCGCCGGCGGCGCCGCCGGCCCCGCGTCTGAGGTCTGCTATTACTGGCGGCGCTGGAGACTCGTCCGGCGTGCCAAGGAAGACCAAGGGGCGAGGGTTCAGAGAGGCCGAGGCTGAGGCCGAACGCACCCGTCGGTTCGCCGCCAAGGATTTCGAATCCCTTGGCTCTGGCGGCGGACCTGGCCCGCAGCGATGTGAGTTTGCTTGGTCCTTTCATCGACTTGTTCACATTCGAGTTGGCTACTATTATGCAGTGTCCAATTCGTGCTTGTTTCTTTGCATTTTCTTGGTATTTATCGTGTGCGTGTGCTTGTTGCTGGACATTCTGTTTAAGCATTTCTAGGGTTTGGGAGGACTTTAATGGGCTTTGTTGGCTGTACGCCTTGCTATTTCCAGTATTTTTTAGGGCTTTGTTTTATCTTTGAGAGGAATCCTTTGACTGAAATGATAAGAGCCAACTCATGCCATTTGATATACGATGCTATTAATTTTATTATACTAGGGCAATAAGCAGCCTTTTCCTCCTCCTTGCAGTTCAAAGGTGTTAATTAGCATAGATATTACCCAGAAGCTGCTGAATTGAAATCTGTTTGGCTTTTTTATGCTCGAAGCTTTAACTTGCATGCGTAAATGGCATCGAGTTCTACCTGAAATTGTGTATCATCGTTCCTTTTTTGTGACTAGAATGGTGTAACCTTGGCCGAAACCCATCTTGCTTCCCCTTGCAAGCTCTAGCTTCTTTATCAATCTTGAGAAAAGCTATGAAATTAGTCTAGATGCTGGTTTCTTTTGCAGAAACGATTGTTGCATTGTTCTTTGTAATAAACCATACTTCTTGTATATCATACCAATCATTCATACAGATCACCCGATGCTGGGACTAGGTTATATATATATATATATATATATATATATATATATATATATATATATATATATATATATATATATATTCTTTTCTGGTTCGTGTATCTATCTCATGAACTAGGTTAAAGATAAGTGTACTTGCATATGAAAGGGCATGGATGCAAGGAGTTCCTTTTGAGCTATTTGAAAGTTATTTCACATTAAAAAGAATGTTGTGTGAGCAATGGATTGCATAATGCACCGCTGATTATTAAAAAAACAATGCATAATGCACACTTAGTTAGGATATTTACAAAGCCCTTTTAACCATGAAGATTCATTCCTATTGGTACTGTTTGGAGCTGGATACTCAGAAGTAGGGCTGTCAACATTTGACACGACCCGAAAACCCGACCCGGAAATTTCGGGTTCGGGTCAACCCGAATCCGAACCGGGTCGGGTTCGGGTTAGAGTTTTCGACCCGTTTCAAAAACCAGGTCGGGTTCGGGTTGACCCGGAAACCCGAAAATAACCCGGATTGACTCGCTGACCGAGCTGCCCGCTGCTTGACCGGGCTGCCCCCTGCTGCACTGCCCGGCTGACCCGCTGCCCGCTCGCGTGACCGCATCGAATCCCTCGTCGCGTCACTTCGCCGCTCGCGTGACTGGCCAGAAGCTGGCCTCGTCGCGTCGCTTCACGCGTGAGGCGTGACATTGCGCATGAGTACGCCGGCAAACGGACCGTCGTGACCCAAAACCGCTTCGTGTTTTGCCTCGTTGGACGTCGGCAAACGGACCGCCGATGCCGTCGAAGCCTCCGGATGCCGCTGCCGCAAATCTGCTCACGGGGTTGTCGTGTCCCCGGGTCGGGTCGGGTTGACCCGAACCCGAAGCGGGTCGGGTTCGGGTCCGGAAAATCGACCCGTTTGTGAAAACGGGTCGGGTTCGGATTGACCCGAATTGTGCCGGGCCATTTCCGGGTTCGACCCGAACCCGACCCGTGACCCGAAATTAACACCCCTACTCAGAAGCATATTGGTAAGCTGTATAATCTTATGCGGGCTTCATTTTGTTCATGAAGTATGCATGAAGGGTTTTCTTTTGACTAAGCAAATATATAAATCTTAACTGATGTAGATCCAAGCATGAGACTACTATTAATGAGAAGCAATATGTTCATGTTCATATGAAGATTCTTTTTGTTTCTTTTGTTTCAAAATGAAGCTAATTGGGTTGTCGGATGTGGCATGCAGTCAAAATATGTGATTTTATGTTTATAGGTCTCAACCTTCAAGTTCATTTACAATATTATTGTATAAATGTTTCTCTTTGGGTTGTGTCGTTTTATAAATTCATTAATAAAATCGTATTGCCTGTTTTTGAACATCATTCCTTCAAGGTTCATATTCTTTTGATGCTATTGTATACTCTTACTATGTTGTGGTTCATATTGTCTCAGCCATAGAGGGTTGGATTGTGTTGGTTACTGGAGTTCATGAAGAAGCACAAGAAGAAGATCTTCATAATTCCTTTCGTGAGTTTGGTCAGGTTAAGAATTTGCATCTGAATCTTGATCGTCGTACTGGTTATGTCAAGGTGAGTTGGGCTGCACCTTTAAAGTACTGGAGAATTAATTGTTCACTTCTTTCATAGGCAATTTGATAATGTCATTACTTTCTCCTATTGTCTCTCTGTGTAACCTTAGTGTTTTCTTTATCTTTTTTTTTTCCATTAAACAAAACAATAATGTTTTTTTCCGTTTGTATTATTTGTTACTTATAAATGTATTAAATACCAGAGCCTAGCTGAGCCAAGCTTCACATTACGTAAGCTCTTTTGTTTTTTTAATCAAAATTGAGTCAAGCTTGAACATGACTATGTTTATTGTTTTGTGTGATTCAATGTAATATTTTTAGGTTAGAATTTCTATTAGGTCATTATTGGTCACTTTAAAGTTTAAACATAAGTTTATATTTTATAATGACCTAATTAATATACCATTTTGTTATGAACCTTATGTTTTTGTCTCTGACCCTGAGTTTGTTTGTGGTTTCTATTGAGTCATTAAAGCATGATGATGTCTTTTCTGATGCCTTTAGATTATCATTTTATACAACATGTGATTAGCATGTTATAATATGATTATGCTTTGTCTTGAATACCCTTTTATTTTACATAAACTATAGGAGTGTGTGATTTATGTCACCTTGCGCATGGTTAAAAATGGTCCATGAATTGTGACAAACTTAGAATTCATGACTATAGAAAGTTTTACATGTAGGTCATTATAATAGCTATGTGTTTACACCCTACTTCCACTATGTGTTGGGAAGAGAGTGTTAAGAAAGGGGGGGAGGGGGGCGGGGTGGAGATTTGGGTTGAAATTGTTTGTTTATTTTGTTGTTTTTGTGTACATTAAAGTTCAAAGAGGAAGAGGGAAAGTGGTCAACCTAGTCTCATACATATGCTAACTTTCCTGAGTGGTGAAGTAGAGGGTTAAATTAGAGCTAAAGTTAAAGTTGGCGTGAAAAGTTTAACCAATTTACTTGTACATATTGTAAATTTAATGATATGAAAATGGTATTTCAACAAATTATTAAATTGGACTTCAAGAAAGTATTTTTTTATTTTTAGAAAGCATAATGCGCACAATAATAAGTTATAGTATAGATTATTCCCAAAAAATTAAAGTGGAGTTAGGTTGGAAGAACATGCGTAAAAGTAAAACTTTTGTTCAAGGGAAGATCTTGATTGAGATTTGGAGAATTTTATGTGATATGGGATTTATTTGGTTAATATATTTTTTCAATGGAAATTTAAAGGTTAAAATGATGAAAAATGATTGGAGAAACATCAATTTGGTTCGAACATTCATGAACAAATGAAATTTGGGGTTGTAATAATTAAATTTAGTCAAATATATGCATCATATAATGAAGTTTTGGGAGTGGGTGATGAAAGATAAATGTTTTAAAATTGCATTCTTATTAGACAATCATTTTGGTATTATGCCAGGATGATTTACGATTGATGCATTTTTTTACTAGACAATTAATGAAAAGTATGGTGAGAAAACAAAAGACCTTCATATGAGTATTTTTGTCGTTGAGAAGGCACATGTCTGAGTTCTAGTAGAATTAATTTGGTATATATTAAGGAAAAGAAAAATGATGTATCTCGAAAGTATATTAATCATAAAAAAATGTAGGCATCCATATGTCACTAAGATGCCAAGGGCCAATATTGTCCAAGGGAAGAAATGAGTCCGGAACTCAGTGTTATTAAATGAAATGCCAGGTCTATAAAAATTATATTATAGAATAGCTTAGCCATTTTTTTTATAGCTTAAAATTGTCATAAATGAAATATTCAAAACAAAATGCATGACATTTAGCATTTAAATTTTTGAAAGATGGAGTTATAGATGAGAAACAAATCGTCTTAGAATATTTTTATAAGGAGTGTAGAAGTCATCACAATTTATTAATAGAAGTTAAATATTATTCTATTTATTATCATGGTAATATAATGGTTTTTCCTTTTTAAAGAATTTTTTTGTCCTGATTGCCTATGATGAGAAAAGCACTCATTTTGAGATTTCTATGCGAAAGCAGAGGCAATGCCAATTTGCTCCAACACTCCAACCTTTTGAGATGCACCTTAGGTGCTAGCGCATCAATGATTATGAAAATACCCAAAGAAGAATTTATTCTAAATATCTGGAGGAAAAGAGGGTACATGATAAAGGTTTATGTAACCAAATATAGAAGATAAGACTAAAAGAATGTCACATGGAATTAAAAGATTGATTGGAGTTTATGCATCCATAAAATCTTTATTGTTTTTACTTATCATTTTGACAACTATCTTTTATTTATAAATTCTTAAGGTTTGATAGTGTTATTGTCCTGATTATGCTTTCGAGTGTAATGATGCCATGCATAGCCACAAGTGGCAATTGTATTATGTTTATATTTTTATTGTTATTTTTTTTTCTAGCAATATACTATAGGTTTATATTGTATGTGTTTGTTATTTAGAATAATGAGGATATATATGTGGAAATAATATTACCAAGTTACAGGTGGTTAAATGAAAAAGCGGTTCAATAGTATTATATGATTAGAGGATATCTTGGAGATTTAAAGATAAAATTTATAAAACTGCAATTAGGTTGGCGATGTTGTATGGATCCAAGCATTTGATAGTTAAAAATTAGTTGATATATAAGTTGAGATTAATGAAATTTTGCATGTTAAGATGGACGCGTAACAAAATTAGGAAGTAGAAATTAATGAGTGATTATAATAGAGGAATACTTAGAGTGACCTTTATTGAAGATAAAATAATTTAAAAATCAACTTAGGTAGTTTGGACATGTATGATGATGAATTGAAAATGCATCCATTAGATGGTTGATAAAAGTTGTGTCAAAGGATTGGGGAGAAGAAATGGTTGACCTAAGGTAACATAGAAGTTCAAAATGAATTTTGAAGAATTTGTTTAATACCTCAAACTATGCACAACTTCAATGAATGAAAAATGATGATTCATAAATTTAACTCTAAGTAGTAGGTAAATCTTTAAAATAACTTTAAAGATATGATTATTGAAAATAGAATTATGTGTTATGTAAGTGTATAACAATTAACAAATGATAGAAAATGTCATTTAGATGGTTAGATAAAATTTGTGTCAAAGGGTTAGAAAAATAAAGATTTAGACCTAAGGTAACATGGAGAGGGTTTTGTTGAAAATGATTTGAATAGATTTAATACCATATGCAACACTTAGCATGAACAAATAAAAAATGATGATTTGTAAAGCTGACTCTTGATGATTGGAATAAAGCTAATAATGATGATGATCATCAATGATTTTTGTTCTTGAAATGCTATTTGTTATCCGTCATTTTTTTGTCAGTTTTGATAATTTTATTCAGCATGAATTTCTTTTGAAATATTATTTTGCTTTTAATTCCTCCTTTACCATCTTTTTGTAAAGCTTCCTTTTCAATCCTTATGTATGCCACCTCTCATGTCAACTATCCAAACTTTACCGAACTAACTAAACCGTTTGCCTTATGGTTGCATAGCTCTTCTTTGTATGACAATATCTAAAAATCATCTCAATGTATTTTTTGACCTTCAAGCTTTAAGTATCAACTTGCTATTCAATAGAATACATTAATTTCATGCGATTCAGTTGTTTGAACCATTTTGGATGTGTAAATAGTCAATTACACATATAGTTATCTTATGGCTTTCAATAGTTGTTTCATTTTTAATCTTTGAATTATTTAGAAATGATTCTCATCAAAATTTGAATGTTTTCTTTGCAGGGTTATGCTCTGATTGAATATGAGAAATATGAGGAGGCAAAAAGTGCAATTAATGCATTAAATGGAACTGAGCTCTTTACTCAAACTATTTATGTTGATTGGGCGTTTAGCAATGGTCCTATCATGCGCAGGCCGATGAGGCGGAGGTGTGCATATGTATATTTGTAGCTTCCATATTTTTTATATATCTTGTATTTTCCTTATGATTTGTGCATGATATTTGTTGTTTAGCTTGAAGATCAAATTTCTTTTTAACTTCTTAGAGTAGGATTGGTAAAGAGTTAAATGTGGAAGGAATAACATAAGGGTTAGACTAGAAGTAGTATGGCTAAAAGTTTAGTAATAGATTCCTATAAAATAGAGTTGGAATTTAATATTACATGCAACTGAAAGGGTTGGTGGAGAATGATTCATAAAGCCTACCAACATAGTTGAAATGAATCTTATGATGAAATGTGTGGGAGAGAAATCATAGGCATGAAGTAATTGTTAGTTGATAGTTTATTGGGAAAGATAGTAATAATATTCCCTTAATTCTCTCCTTTGGGGCTTACCCTCTTGAAAAGAGAGGGAGATTTTGTGATAAGTATTTTAGAAGATTCCTTGATTCATCCCATTTAAATTTTCTTTCCTTTATTGTTGACTATTCCTCTCCCTCTATGCATTTTAAATTGCCAATTTGCAATTTAGTGTTATCCTATTTCAATAGTTTCACTTTTAACCTTTTCGTGTTAGTTTTTCAAATTTATTGAGAACATCCTAGATCATAGCTTTCCATTTTAATTTTGGTTATGCAAATTAGTTTTTAAGAGGATCAGCGCTCTTCTCTTTATCTCTTTGATTTGTTCATTTTTTTCTTCCTTCTTGAAACCTATGGCTTCTAAGAAGGAAGGTATATATCAGTTTCCATCATCTGATGCAGATTAGTAGCCAGGATGGTGCTTGTGCTTTTCATTAGGAAGAAGACTTTTGACCCCTTGTTAGGATCCTGTAGTTTGATGACCTTGTTTTGAAGCTGGAATGATTGACCAACTCACTCTATATTTTTTCCCTCCCTTTAAAAGCACCAACTTTTGATGTCCTCTAAAGAAGATAGTATCCTTATTCTCTATTCATGGATTACTCAATATTACATGATATACATCTAATAGTATAATTTCACGGACTATTTAATCAATGAAATCCTTAAAAAAAGTCAACCTAAAGAGCACATTGCTTGGTACCTGACAAATATCACTATTTTGAAATAAAAATGGAGGAATGGTTTTGAATGTCTTGTAGTGACTAGCCCAAGTTTCTCAACCAAAACTTTAGAGAGATAGTTGTTATCAATATTTGGATCCAAAATAGCATAGTTGATGGCGAATTGTACCTAGAGCTTGAGGAGTCTTTATTAACAAGTGCATGCAACATCGACCATTGTATGATTTGCCTTTGTTACCTCTCCCAATGACTCTTGTTTAATTGGTATATTTTTCCTGCAATTCTAAAGTTTATGTCTTGGCTTTTTGCAATCGCAATGATGTGTTCTGTTGTCTTGTTCCTTTATACTTGGATCTTTAATCTCTTCTTTCTTTGTAATAACAAGATGAGCTTTTTTCTGATGGAAAGAGGTATTTTATTTTCTCAACTCCAATAGCTTTTGTACCAACGTAAAGGCCATCAACAATTGGACGAAACTTCTTCGATTATGCATGGAAGCTTTTATGAATTTTCATGAATACAGAAATCTCATAAAATATAATTTTAAAAGAATTTGTTTGCCTTTGAAATTCCATCATGTATTCTTGTATATTTTGCCTGTTATCTTGCTTTAAAATTTGATATTGGTTTCACTTTTCTTTGTATTCAATAGGATAGAATCGAACTTTTAACTCTAATTTGAACTCTAATTAGGCCTTGGCTAATAGATCGTAGTTTTTTTTTCTATGAATTATACCACACTAAAGCTCATGGGACTGCATAAATGCGCAAATGCAACTTGTTTTCTCTTAAGATAATTATAAAGTATAAACTACTAAGTACATTTCTAGAAGCTTGAACTAATTATCAATTACCCAACTTGGATGGTGCCCTTAAAGTATAGCAACTCAGTTTTCCTCCATCTTGAAGGGAAAGTCTTCATTTTTTTGATGGTTGATGCAGCATATGATGCGGTGTTGGTGTTGCCATCTTAGCCGCTAGAGTTTGAAGGGCAACAATCATTGCGGCTATCTAATGAACCACTCTCTTGACATTTGTTCCTTTAGGCTGAAGAGAGATACTTCAATAATTTGTAATGTCTCCTATAGTTATAGACTCAAGCTATATAGATTCATCAACAATATCATTCCCAATCCTTCTACCGTGAAAATTTTCCTTCATATTGGAACCTATCTCTGTTATCAAATTTATGCTGAATTGGGATAAATTGAGTTGCAAGAGACTTTTGGAACTGATAGGAAATAACTAGGCCAAGGAAATACGGTCTTGTTTATAAACTTGAGAGTATTATTTATGGTTTTTATTGAGAAATTGAAAGATTGTTTTTTTTTTGTGGGGGGGGGGGGGGGTGTTGTGGATTCATTGTGCTCAAGAAATCTGGAACAACTTTAAGGCATGCCAACGGAGAGGAGAGAGGGAGAGAATTGTAGATGTGATGTGAAACTACATGATGTGAAAAGAATTGCACTTGAAAATTAATAGAAGTAAAGATTTTACCTTGCTATTAAACCCTTTTGCGTAGTCAAGTTGAGTTTAAGAATTAGACGATGATAGATTAAGCAATAGCAATTGGTTACAAGTAGAGATAACGGAGACTTACAAAATAACTACTAAAGATAAAATTAATGCGAATAGCTAGAGATAACAAAAGCCACAAATTTAAGGTCTAGATCCTTCACCTTGAGATCTATCACTCATAGTTTTGGTGGAGGTTAGCGGAAGAAGGCCGTGAGCAAACTTAACGACGCCACTAATAGACAAGCGACCTTGAGAGAACTCTTCGCCGGGGAGGAGGCCGGGTTCGGAGGAGCGGATGGATGACTATCAATGACCCACTCGGAAGTTGGATGTTGTTCGTCAATGACTTGTACAAGTGTCGGTAGGATTCGATCAAGGTAAGCTCCAACAGTATCTTCGTCCGACTCAAATCCGGCGTCGAAGAATGGCGACCGATAGACGTCGAGGTTGCCGTGGATGTCAAATACCAATCCCCATTCAAGCTCGGGGTCCGCCATGCATGGTGGGAAAGGGGATTGAGGACAAAATTTAGAGAGGAGCGGGCAGACGCGATACCGTGGAGGGAGGGGAAGTCACGGCTTGGAGAGGGCAAGGGAGGGGCGGTGGATGTGAGGGAAAGAATTATCCTTGAGTGCTTGGGATAGCAACTAGGGAAAATTCCACAGAGAAACTGAAATTTTATTTCAGTTTTCGTACAGGTGAGAGGGGGAGTAATTTGGAGGAAAATAAGTGAGGTGGGGCCCAGGCAATTTAGTGGCTGATTTAAATAAATCTTGCATTAAAATCTAATGAAGGCTTAGGAAGGAAAACTGTCGTTGCCTGAATCAGGCAAAAGTTGAATTTCAAATTAGTTTGAAATCCATTAGAGGCTAATGGCTGAAATTCTAGACTCAATTAAGGAAATCATTTAGAGCTCCTTAACGGGTGAAATTTAAAATAGAATTTCTTGAAGAGGGGGCGGGATGGGATTACGGGAAGGGTTGGTGGGGATTTAGTCGGCGGGAGGCCGGCAGCCGGCCGGCGGCAGCTGATCTAGCCGGCGGGATTGGAGGCACGGGATGGCTGTCCAGGACGCTGGCTGGCGTGATACTGGCTGGCGGGAGGCGGGGCTATGGCCGGAGTGAGGTTGGTCAGGAGCCGGTGGTGCTGTGGCTGGCGGGAGGCTGGTCAGGAGCCGGTGGCCTGATTACAGAAATCTGAAAATTTCTGTAGTTTGATCTCCTTTATCTTGAATTCATTCAGCTCTTCTTCCACACAATAATCCGGGGTAAATCTAGAACTCACGGAGAGATCTAATTTAACCGTCGAACTCACTAAGAGATCTCAGATACAAGCACTCACAAAGAGAACCAAGAGAAATATCATTTCATTCCAAAAACTACTAAATCCATTACATGAGGCCTCTTTATAAAGGGGATAACATAAAGAAACTAAAAGACAGAAATGCCCACTGGGCTACATAAGCAAAGCAATGCCCTCAGGGGCAAAAATGGAAAAACTAAAATACATATGAAAATAGACTGAAACTAAATCAGAAATAAAGGCTCTGGATCATAGCCGCTGATCTGCGTCGCCGGCGATGATACACATGTCGAAATCTGATGTCCCCATCAAGATGTTTATTAAAGAAACTTATATTTAGAGTTGTAAACGAATTGTGCTTAAGAAATCTGGAACAACTTTAAGGCATGCCAACGGAGAGGAGAGAGGGAGAGAATTGTAGATGTTTATTAAAGAAACTTATATTTAGAGTTGTAAACGAACTGAGCCGAGCATGTGCTTGTTCATGTTTATGTTCGTTTATTATCAGTTTGTTCATGTTCATTCGAGCTTGATCCGAGCTTTCTTGGTTGTGTTCAAGCTTGGTTTGTTTAAGTTGATGGATGTTCATGTTTGGTTCATATTCGATTCGTTTCGTGTTTATCGAGCTTTAAACAAACATGTTCGTGAACAAACTTTATTGTGCTACCAACGAACATTGAAGGACTATTTGTATTCTTAATTGATAAGAAGAACTTATGTATTGGTAATTATTAGATAACACGGTATATATATGATATATCAATGCATATCACTATTAAAATACACCCTTAATTCTCTCCTTAGTTGCTCGGTCCTCTTAGAAAAAGAATGGAGGTTTTCTAGAAAATATCTTGGAAAATTCTTTGATTCATTCCCATTGAATTTTCTATCTTCTATTCTTGACCATCTTCTTTAAAATTTAAATTATTAATTTGCAATATAGTCCCTTCTTTCTCAAAAATTGAACTTCTAACATTTAAGTGGTAATTTTGCAAGTTTCTTGAGAGCCTACTGGATCAAGTTGTGACATCTTAAAACCTAACAAATCAAGTGCTTCTTTCGCTTGGAACGTGGCTAATTTCAAATAAAAAGCATTCCATTCGAGAGTATTTGAATTCTATGTTGAAAATGGCTATATTTTTATATAAGCATCTATTATGAGTTTATTTTGTGTCACCGATAATATGGGCCAAAGAAACTAACAAGAAATTATGTAGATCAACTGGACATCGAAGCAAAATCTGCATAGCTGAATCCCCAACGGCCATCTTGTACCCCATTATCCAAAACAGCTGACGAGTGAACCAATGTTTGCTGTCCTGTCTTCCTCCTGCAAGATGAAATAAAATAGAACAAATTCAATTGTAAGTAACAATCTAGTGTTAAAATGTTTTTCCCAATTGAAAAGATGTTCACCGATTTCCTTCTTAAAGCATGCAATTTAGTTGCAATGCCCAGAATTCCTCTACAGCTAGGTTGTCTCTTGAATCAGTAGGTGTATATAACACTTGAGTATCACGCACACTAGGATGCCTGGTTGTTTTTTTAAATTATTTTGATTAAAAATGTGATAGCTTCAATTTCAAGTGAATAATAATTTTAGAAACATAAATTAATCTTTCTAGAATCCCAAAAAATGCATTAGAACTTACGAACTTTCCTTGATTTACAAGTGAGAAGAACAAGAAGGCTACCAGGAACTCTTAGAGGAGGTGATTTGAAATGCGAGATAACTTAAGATTGTTCTAAAGCAAAACAGAGTTTAAGGTCAGGTTTTGGGTTAGCATTTGTCAGCAAACGAACAAGCTTGGTTTAGTATTTTTTACAGTGAGAGGTCTCTTTCCCTTCCATCACTGATATAAACTGCAATGTCACATGTTACCCATTGATATATATATATATATAGGATCAATTGAGATTTGCTTCAATGAGCACTCCATGTCTTACGTTTGGCAGCTTAGCTTAACACTATCCTTTTGCTGAAAAAACAAAAAATTTCAGCTGGTAATGAAATAATCTTCCCTTAGAGATAGGATACGAAATGAGCATATACGCGAAAAGGTTGGAATAGCGTCAGTGGAAGATAAAATTAGAGAGAGTCGCCTTAGATGATCTGGTCACATAAAATAGCGGCCTTCCAATGACCCGGTTAGGAAAGTAGAGGTATTAGATTTGACTTATGTTAAGAAAGGTAGAGGTAGACCTAAAAAGACTTTGTTAGAAAATATTAGAAATGATCTTTCTTTATTAGATTTAAATGAGAATTTAACTCTTAATAGTACACAATAGAAAAAAAGGATTCATGTAGCCGACCCCATGTAGTGAGACAAAGGCTTGATGTTGTTCTTTTTTATTTTTTTATTTTTTATTTTATTTTTATTTTTCGCTTGATATTATTGTTGTTGGTAATGAAATAATCCTCATAAGTTCACATAGAATTTACTTGTTTGACCATTTTCATTCTGCCATAATTGGCCCTTTGATGCTGTTTTGTTTAGTCTGACGCAGCTGTGACACCCTCTTTCTCTTTTCTGGCAGATCAAGGAGCCCTAGGAGGAGATACGCATGAGAACGGACAGCCAGAAACTACTTTGAAGATGTTGAGCGAGACGAATCATCATTTTGTGATTTTTACTTGTCCTGTGTTTACATTTACTGTTTGTTTTGACTGTGGATGAAAGTGCTATTTTCTTCACTTGATGAATTGATAAACTATTATTGTATTTCTCTTCTGTTCCTGCTTACAATATTTAACAAGTCTGAGAATTTTCTTTTTTTATTTATTTTTGCTGGTTTTCCTAATGAATCATGCCTCTTCCAATTGAGATTTTTACCAACTTTATTGAATAGTTTCAGCATGCCAGTGCTTCTTCTTAAAAGCTAATGATGATGTAGGCTTTGTTTGGGACAGCTTTCTTATTGCTTTTTAAAGCAGTTTTTTAGTATTAAAAAGCTGCTTTAAGAAACAGTATGAAGGTCGTCCGAAACGAAGCCTTATTTCTTATTCTTGAACATCTTGTTTGTGAAGTTATTATTTGATGCTTGATCTCCTCAGCTGTGTATGCTTAATCTTCATTAGTATGTTGGAATAATATGAGCCTAATAGCATCTTCTGCACATATTTTATTTTTTTACTACTTCATTTCAATTAATTTTGTAATATTATGGCTATGATTTAAGAAGCATAGCTGGTTGAAAGTTGCCTCAAAGGTCCTCTTAGGCTTCGTTTGTGAAAGTTTTCTTATTATTTTTTAAAGCAGATTTATAGTATACAAATTAAATTTTTTGTACTAAAAAGCTGTTTTAAAAAGTAATAAAAAAGCTGTTGGGACGGCTTTTTCATTGCTTTCTAAAACGGAGTTTTAATACAAAAATAAAAAAATTTGTACTAAAACTCCGTTTTAGAAAGCAACAAAAAAGCCGTCCCAAACGAAGCCTTAGTTTGTGCATAAATGATTTCTATATCATCTAATGTTGAAATGCAGCATTCTATCTGATTATAGCTTCTTTTTATTTATTTATGAAAAATCAATGGATTAACTTAAAGCCAAACATCTAACATATAATTGTATAATTATTTAGCATTAACTCTTCACTTATGGGTTGTTTGGTTTGAAATAAAAGGGATGTAAAGTATTTGAAAGGTATGGTTTTGAAAATATTGATATTTGATTTGAAATAAAAGAAATGTGGAGTTAAATTTTGGTGTATTTGGAATGCGTTTTTCAGTGTAATTTTGATGGATTTGAAAATAGCGGTGTAAGTGAGTTGAGTTGGCTTGACTCGATAATGAGATCACAAGCTGAGTTGATTGAATCAGGAGTTTGAGCTCAAGCTCAACTTGGTTTGGCTCGTAAGCTTGTTGAGTTGCTTGATTAATTTAAAATATATTTAAAAATTTATTTAATTAGTTTTGTATAATATATTATATATTTTTTAAATTAATTCTATATTAAAAAATCCTAAATTTTGAAAATTTTAATTTAAAAAAAAAATTGACCTCAATGATCTATGTCAAGCTCGAGTTTTTCAAATGATCTTGAGCCAATAAATTTCTTAACAGGTTGAGCTCGAGCTTAGTAAATTAGTTTGAGTCAAGTCCGAGTGCATTAAAAATTAAACAAGTTTTACTCAATTAAGTGCATGCTCGACTCATTTACAATCATATTTGAAAATTATTAAATTTGATCGATTTTCAAATAAAATTGTAAATTGTTACTGTTTATTTGCATCACTAGCCATTGCCAACAGTCACTACCAGAGGCGGAATCACCTTGTGGTTAGGGGGGGCAATTGCCCCACCTCAAAAAAAAATGATTATATGATTTTTAAGGTAATTTTTTCCTATTCATTCATTTTTTAGTCTTTATTATAAGGGTTTTAGGCAATTGCCCCCCCTAAAAATTTTAAAATACTATGGTCTTTAGGCAATTGCCCCCATCAGGTCAAACCTCGCCAGGGGGTGCTACCCCCTTAGACCCCTGATATATATGCCTTATAAGTTTTGCCCCCCCTGAAAATTTCGACTAGTTCCGCCCCTGGTCACTCCAACCTTTCGTCAGCTATAAGACGCCACCTTCTTGATTTTTTACTGCATACATTTCACTTCAATTTAAAAGAAAAAATAATAATCACACCTACACATTTTATATTCATCGAAATAATTTCAAGTATTTTAAACTTATTGCATTACTTTTATACTACATTCCATTTTAATTTGCATTTTTTTTAGCCAACCTTAGGAAACCTTAATCAAATAGTTCCTACCCTTGAAGTATTTCATCATTATAATCACTAGCTTATATCATTTATGTTCTATTAAATTCAAGATATTTAAATTTATCACATTTATTAAATTCAAGATATTCAAAGTTTGAAACTAATTTGTGATCATCTTTAAATAAATATTCACTAACTCATAAAGTGGAATTTGGCCAATTGATTTTGTGCTCTCCTTTGTTGTTTGCATAATTGGTTGTCTTATTTTTAATTAATAAAATATTTAGGAAAAAATATATTTAAAAAATATTATTATTGTATTATTTCATGTTCCAATAATATGAACTCAATTGTCAATTCCACATATTTTAATTTCATACTAAATAACCATTATTATTATTATTATTAAAATTAAGCTTCTATTCTATTGTTTCAATAGTTCAAACTTCTCAAATATGATGATTTCTTCAATAGAATTTGGGGTTGAGAATGAGGTTTTGTTTGAGACAACTTTCTTACTGTTTTATTATTTTATGTTCCAATAATAAAGGGACATCTTTCTTATTACTTTGCTTCTTAGATATAGCCATAATTTCTATTTGGTCACTATATTTTTCACTATTTTCATAAAGTTTTTGCACAAGGACGATATTTTCTACAACAATTTTAAAAAGTTACTTTCTCTACAGCGGCTTACAAAATAGTAAGAATGATGTCTCAAACGAAGACTAAATCAGTAAGCAAATTTTATTATAATCTCCCAACAAGGGAAAATAAGAAAGAAATGTAGTGTTTGCTATTTTTGCTAATTGACTTGAACAAATATTAATATGACATGAAGAAAGCAAGAAAAATAAATAAATAGATGGTTTGAACTCTAAAATTCTCTCCAAGTTGAAAAATAGAAGATGCATAATCACTTTTAACACTTAAAAGTTTATATTTTTTTTTTGTCAATTCACAAAACAAAATGTACAACAATGTAGATTTTATAAGGAGTAAAAGCTAGTTTTGATCAAATGAACAAATATTCATGAAAATTGTTAGCTACATTAGAAAAATAATAGTTGAACCATGGAAAGATTACTATTCTTTAATATAAAAAATTTTCCCTTAAATTCTCTTGCAAATATATGTATTATTGAAGTTTTGAGTCAATTCTTTTGACCCCTCTAATTTGAAAGCATACTTTTGCCACAAATAATGAAGGATCATCTACAGATCTCATATTGAAGCTACTAGATTGCTAATGTGGAGTGATAGGAGAAAGCTAATAGGTTAATTTGATAGGAATATAGAGGAGATAATAGGGATTTAGTGCTTTCCTTTTTAAGTTGTTAGAACCTATAAGGCACTTCTTTTGACCATGCTAGACATGAAAATGGGAGTATAATTTAGGATTCCTTTGGGACAACTTTCTTATTGCTTTGCTTTTCAGACTGCAACTATAATTTTTATTTTACCACTGCTTTCAAAAGAAATTTGCACTGAAAGCTTCTTTGTATAACAACAACAATTAAAAGTTATTTTCTCTACAGCAGCTTTACAAAGCAATGAGAAAGTTATCCTGAACGAAGCCTTATATTAAATGAGCTTCATGGTAGTCTTATAGAAAAAGGTTGTGATTTGGATTTTGAATCAACAAGTTGAGGAGAGAAAGGTTATAACCATTATGAGTAGAGGGTTGATGCTAATGGGTTAGAAGATTAGGTACAATTGGATTTATTATTTTCCTTTGAAAAGATGAGTTAGAGTATTAGGTTCAATAGGATTTATTGCCTTCATTTGAAGAAATGATTAATTCATAATGGCTTTTAATGTGTTTGAACTTAGTAATATATCTTAGTGGTGGATATGGCTTAGCCTATGTGGCATTAGATATTTTTGAATATTTAGAAAAAATGCTCAACACATAGCCTCTTAAATTAGATGAGTCAACATGGTAATTAAAATATAGAAGAATGATAAATCCTTTTAGCCTCCAATCAAAGGTGAATTGAGTTTGTGGGCTTAGGTCAATTCCTACTTAGCAAGGCTTTAATATTAACTCCATATAGGTATACTATCTCTATGCTCTTAAATTCTAATCAGCAAATATGGTTGATTCATACTTAAGTAACTCTTAGCCAATTTTTTAAATGAACATTAATATGCTTATTTCGGATTGTGTTAGTTATATTCTTTAACTACAATTTTAAGAACAACATCAACATATTTGATAAGTCATGAAAAAAATCAGCTTGATCGGTCATGAATATCAATGTATATCTAAGTTGAAAATTTAAAGCCATTTGAACAATAATTTCAAAAAGTTTATAGTCCAATTGAATGTCTCAACTTGACGAATCCATCGACATAAAAAATGATCTGATTTGAATCCAAATGTGCCCAAATCATGTACTTGAAGCGTAATTAAAAATTTTTAGGCATAAATTGGAGGACCAAATATTCTCCAAATCTTACGTACTTATAATCAAATTGAGCATCTCGATGAAACAAATCCAACAAGACTAAAATTATCTAATCATGACATCCTTAAAGCACTTAAATTCTAGAAGAGTGGTATATGATTAATGAAATCAATACACAAAATTCAATAGAGTATTTAGAATTTTGGTTATATCTATTGGGAATGTCACTCTAAAAAAATATATATATAAACAATAACCCTCACTCTCTATAAGGAGGGGGGGGGGGATACTTTGGCTTGAGATTCAATAAAGCTCAGTGCTTGAAGAACCTTAAACCTCTATCGATTAATATTATCATATGCACACCGTCATACCATTGCCTGACTGCTTATGATGCCCCAGAATTTAAATTTGAAGAATTATTTTTTAATCTTTTAATAAACAACAATTAGAGCTAACTAATCTTCATTTATTAGAAATAAATATAAAAAATAATTCTATAATTCAAAACATCTATATATACATATATATTCATTTTCTAAAAATCATATACACTACTCATATTCTATATAATCATACAAAACTACTCAGTCATGAGTACAAAAGAATAACTAAAATAAAAAGAAACATAATACAATAACAATGTTATGGCGAAGCCAGTTTGTAATTTAGACTTATATTGACTCCTAAAAAATATATATGACAGAGTCAACATACTGGCTATTACACCACCACCATCAAACCATCGACCAATCATTTCCATTAAAAAAAACATCATCGTTCCACCATCACCAAATAGTTGTTTTTTGGCCACCATCCTCAACTACAACTCTCCTGCCACCATCATCGTGGTACGATCCTCTAAGCACTACTTTCAGACTATAGTTTTCCTACCACCATCGCCCAACTACAATCTTTTTATAATTGTCGCTTGTCTATAGTCATTCAACCACCATCACTTGATTACAATTCTTAGACCATCACCTCATGGTTATGTTCCTTAGAACACTATCACCTAACTAGGTCCTTCGACCACCATCACCCAACTAGATCCATTGACCACATGTCGCCTACCTACGGTTTGTCAACCACCATTGCTCAACTATAATGTCATGACCCAACACGAAAAAACCCATATGACAGATAGGTCACATCGTGTCAGATAGATGATAGTACAAAACCTAACATCTAGTTTAGTAGGAATGTTCTTAAACATATCTATTTACTTCAGCAATCATAAACATAGAGCCCTTCTATCACATCAAATGACTAGTAAATGAAACATCCACATATTCTTTTTCAAAATAATACATACATCATATCATAGTATAATTCATTTAACAATCTCCAATCACTCTAACTCACAAAGTAATTCACTATAAAGTAAGCATATCTATCACCACTATTCCCCAACTAATCTTCACTCTATATATTCAATGGGAGCTTTATGTTTTCCTGAAATGTACATGTAAACAAAGTAGGCATGAGCAACACTAGCTTGATAGGTTACTAAAATCCTACCACAAACTTCAATTTGTATATAACTAATTCACATTAAAGTAAACATATGAATCATTAAACATGCTAGGAGCAAATTAACATAATGACAATGTGGTTACATAACATTCAAATTAGTATTGAGTATTCTATCGGTATTATCAAAAAGTGCAAGTATGGAGTAGCGATATAACTTTCATGTGAACAATATATCAAAATGAAATAACATCACATGAACATAACATTCAACATTCATATTAGAACATTTCATACTTCCTGTATGCCTCCTTTTTCCTCCACTTTCACTTATAACTCCACTTGCATATGTTTTCCCTCAACCCCTTATAACTCCACTTCCACTTATTTCTCTATTTAATCATATTTCCCTTTAGTTCCATATAACTCCACTTCCACTTATACCTTAACTTGATCGAGTCATATTTGTTAAGTTGGGTCAAACACATAGATGGACAATAACATAAGTGCATAGGCCTTTATAACCTACTCATATTGCACATATAAATAACCACCAACCATTTGCACCCCCTCCTTTCTCCCCATTTATCACATATAATCAATCACATGAACATAAAGTAACAATATTTGCAACATTTAAGAACAATATACATCATATTACATGAGTACAAAAATCAAATTTTACAAAGAACATGTCACTTGTACTTGGATCTTCCTCTCCTTTTTTACACATTTTTTTATGCATGAATATAGAAACATCAACATTGCCAAAATGAATGAATAGTATTTTACCTATAACAAAAATATACAATTTTGCCAATGTTTCTTAAGTATTAGAGTTTATTGGCACATGTGTGTATATATGTCAACAACTTCAAATCATAAAACAATTCATATGTATTATTTATAATAATATTTCAAAACTTTAATTATTTTGTAGCAACTTTCATCAATGTCAATATAATCATTAAAATTCTTGGAATGACAGCTGTCGATGTGCTCAAAATGTTCTATTTTAATATACCTCCGTGTACCACCCGCCACCAGCATAGACAGCTGTCGACTACCGCAACACCACTGCCCTACGTCGAGGACTGCTGCCGCCTCCCCTCCACCGCCGGCCACCACCACCGTTGACCTCAAACTACTGTCACTATCGACCGTCACTGTGCCCTACCGCCTGTTGTAGCTCTCACCGGCCACCACCGCCACTGCCAGCCACCTCCTGTCATATTTTATACTCCATTCATTTTTCAGCTAACCAAATAGCCCCTAAAATTGAATCATATGATAAAAATGCATCAAAATTTTATAATGCATTTATTTTACTTCAAATCAAACTTCAATATTATCAAAACTCTCATATTTAGAATAATTTACATCTATTTTATTTCAAATCAAATAATCCTTAAAATTATATATATATATATATATATATATATATATATATATATATATATATATATATATATATAGATGAACAAAATACTTGCAAAATATAACTCACAAAATATAGGTAGAAATGGTAGATAGGGCTTAAGCACCAACCTTATAAATAATTTCCCTTTACTTTGTGAGGAAGTCAGTCTTTTCAATTATTCTCTCTCGTGGAAGAAGCGAAGGCGATAAGGAATTGCAGAGGTGAAGCCGAATGTTGGCGAAGATGCACGGTTTCTCGAAGATTGAGAAAGATGCCGACTTGGAGGCCGGGACGCTCTACCCCGGGTTGAGTTCCGGTGAAAACGAGCTCCGATGGGGCTTCATTCGCAAGGTCTACGGCATCCTCACCGCTCAGATAGTTCTTACCACGGTCGTTTCAGCCACAACCGTCCTCTACGTCCCCGTCAATAATCTCCTCTCCGGATCTCCGTCCCTCGCCCTCGTCCTTGCGTTTCTTCCTCTTCTCCGTACAATTCTCACACACTAACTTGTTTCTCTGATCTGTCTCTTTCGCGCATCAGTTGTTTTGTGATTATTCGTTTTGGTTGTTCATTTTGATGGTGTCGATTTCTTAGGCTTGTTTAAAGCGCCGATCTTTGCTATGGATGAGGTCGATTTAAATATGCGCGATCTATTACATGAGAAATGATGATTGGATTTGGTTATAATCGTTGATCTGATATGAGATTTCATTGGACGTAAGAGATCTTGTAAGCGAAGAACGTGGACATTGAAACTGAAGATCATATGTAACAATTGTCCTGTGCAGTCAATTTTATTGCTAGGAATTTCACTTGTCGAGGATAGTGCCATGGCTTAATCTTGTTCATTCATGTTATAGCTAAATGATATTTCTTAGTTATTAGAAGTCCAGGGTTACTTCTTTATGAACGTGAATTGCATACTTTGGTCAAAAAGGTACCATTTCTTAGAGAAAATAAATTTATATCTCCAAAAAAAAAAAAGTGCCATTGCTTTGTGATCAAAATCTAATTATTAGAGGTAATTATTGGATACTTGCACGTTCGTAAACTTGGCTTTCTTGTGTTGGTTTTTTGAAGTCGATGCAGGCATGCAGCTTGTCAGATTAAGGGACAATTCTTTTTTTTGTCATGAACCTGTGAAATTTCATCTGGTTTCTTTTGTTAGATCTGCATTCTTTTTGAGATAGTTTAGTGATGTTCTTTGTTTTAATTGATTACTTAAAACAGCACCTAGGTGATCACTAAACTAATTTTCACCTTGCATTGCATACCAGTTGATTTTTGAAAGGATACAAGTGTTATCACATTCCTTATGTTATTTACCTAACTTAAATACTTCAATGCCAATCCTTGTTTTAAACTTTCATTCATCGATGGCTGTTATGATTGAATGTTACAATTTTATGAAAGTATTTTAGTTGTTGGCTAGGAAGGAGTATTGTTAAAGCCCATTTTTTTATTTTGGGGTTTTGTCAAAATCCGACTCTTCTAGTGTCTTTTGTAGGAATTATATTGAATAAGTTCTCAAAGAGAAATTACGAGGAACTAGTTTGACTTTGATCCCTATTTGAGTATATAAGTAATATCATATTATCTTCGAAGGGGAAATTTAAAGCAAGGTTGTGTCCTCATAATGTCTCTTGGATGCTGCATGATGTTTCTTGGATTCAACGTCATAATGCATCTTTCTATGAATATATTTACCACCAAACTCTCCTTCTTGAAAAAAAAAAAAAAAATTTCAAGTAAAAAATGAGCATCAGTATCTGGTGCTCTCATTGAGACTCGATGGCTACAAAGGGAAAGCACAAATAGAGTCAACAACCAAGAGAAGAATCTCTCCTTCTAACTATTCATTAGATGTAAGAAAAGCTCTTACTTCGACAATAGACAAGGAAAATAGTCTAGAAATTCATCCGAGATTTTATCGCCTAGGGAAGCAAACCAAATCATGTCAAAAATTAGAAGGGATGACCCATTTTTTTATTATTTTGTAATAACCAAGCAATTCCAACCTCTTACAGGGAACATAAGGCAAATCTTGAAAGCAACTTTAGCCATACAAAGTTGAAAAGCCATACAGCTCGAGCCACCTTAAGATGGCCAAGCATTGCCTTTAGGCCTCAAAAGTTTTGCATGACCTCATAGCAATTGACCATAATTTTTGGGCCTCAAAAGGTCTAGTCATAAAGTCTTTGGCTTAAGGTGATCATGCATTGCCTATGAGCCTCAAAGCTCACTCATAGCCTGTGTCTAAAAAACATGATTGGAATAAAGTCAGTAGGCCTCTAAATCTTGATGCAGTGTCATAATGACTAAGCATAGGCTTTGAGTCTAAAGCTCTTGTTGAACATAGCTTTTGCCTCAAAACTTATTGCAAACCGACAATGATCTAGCCTTCATATTTTTAGGCCTTAAAAGCTCTGGTCAAAACAAGCCTTTGGCTAAACCTATAGAACTCTAGTAATTGAGCATGGCTTTTAGGCTTCAAAAGCTTGGTGCACTGTAGCAATTGAGCATAGCCTCTAGGCTTCAAAAGCTCTTGTCAGTCAAAGCCTTCAAGATACTATCTAGCGCTTGAGCATAGCCTCAAGTCCTTAAAAGCACAATACAGCCCCTTCATGATCAAGCATAGCCTCCATACCTCAAAAACTCTAATTGGAATATAGTCTCTAAGTGGTTATAGCCCAAAGAAAAGGAAGATCATTCTGTGGATGAGCCCTTGTCTAAATTAAACTTGCTTTAACCAAAATATCCATTTTTGTAAGATTGAGCCACAGTCGAATGCAAGTTTGACAAGATGGATTGGAAACCCACGCTGATTGGAGGTTACAAGTGAATTGGGCACCTCATTTCTTGGTATGATTATGGCTTGGGGTGATTCTTTCAGGCTAACCAAGCAAGAGCTAAAGAGCCTCTCAACCACCACACCAATATAAAAAGCCATTAAGCTCAATTCAGAAGCAGCTTTTTCCTCTAGTAAACACATGCCCAAACTAATTCATCCTCCTATATGCAGTCTATACATTATTGGATTCATAACAACTGCATGTGGATCTTGGACCTCTAAAACTACAATCGGGTTTATTTCTTTGATTTGCAGAAATTAATTCTTTTTCTTGCATTATTGGAAAGGATGCACTTATATTAAGAATGTTCTTAACATACACAATAGAACAATAACTCTTTTGATTACAGAACTTCTTTTCTCATTTTACAAGTTATTATAGGAACAAAACAAAAAGTCACAATGGAACCATGGGAGGACTGCAAAATTTGAGGCCTTGTTCAAAAATAATTTGGCCAAAACAGGCAAATTGATACTCTAAAAGCACTCTTTCGAATTACCAATATGACTAACTTTGGGTGGGTATAAGATATAGGAATAGAGCAATATGGGACTCAAGCAGGTAAGATAAATCAATAGAATTAGCTTACTTTAAACACAAAAAGTTAAGTAAGATAGGAGTCAAAAGGAGGCATGGAATGACTTCAAGATAGTCCAAGACTTGTTCAACTCTCAAAAGGATAGACACCATAAATACACGGGAGGACACACATTTTGAAAGTGACTAGTTGCAGTGACGATTCATCTAGAAATTCTGGATGAAATTTGTTAGCCATTTTCCCTGTTAAAAGGAATATTTATCTCTGCATATGTTTAATATGTGCAATGTAACACAAGAAGGATTCCTAGAGAACCACTTGGGAGTGAGTCCTCTTTTGCAATGAAGATCATCCTGAAGAGTTCTTATAAATGCAATGAAATATATGCCAATAGGGGGCACCCCAACTGTTCAAGCTCCTTTTGTAGGAGTCATACTATGAGCTCCCAATGAGCAATAATCCATAGTTATGTCTAGTTTGACGTTCATTTTGGTATGTCGGTAATATCACAATTCCGCAATTTGAAAGGTAAATTAAAATAATTATTCTCCTTAAATATCTCTAGAATATTGGATGGCTCTTCTTGAATTTAACCTTGTAATACTTTTTGGCATGAGTATTAGGCTCTCTCTTTCAACAAAATCCCTGAACTAAAGTTGGGCATTATATGATGTGTGTGAAATTGCAATTATGGAATGCAAGGACAATTATTGGATGGGTATGTCTATATGACATTATCTATTATTTATATCTTAAAATTTCCTACTTGGCTTTCAGGGTACGTGATCTATTGTCACATTAATTGTTGAAGTTTATATTTTTCTATTAGTCATCTATTAGTGCTGGATAGTATCTCCAATAAAATAATCTTGCTAGAATGGAATTGTTATCATGAACATTATATGCATTGCGGCATCCATTGATAATCAAAACTAGAAAATCTACTTCACAACATGGTTCCAAAACCTAACATAAGCACCTCAACTCAGGATAATTAGAAGAAAAAAATAATTTTTCTTGTTTCTACTAAATAATTTATTGGATCCTTTATAACTTTAGTGGGTGGATCTGAAGCAATGGTTAGATTACCTCTTTAGTGACTTGAATTTCATGCTTTTGAATCACTAATAACCTCGCAGGAGGAAGATTGTGTAAATCAAACCCTCGGCAAGCCCCACATTGTGTATATTTGGCATGTTTTTATCATTGTCATCAATTAAAATAAGCTTAAAAAATTGGTCATGTCGATTTATTTTCCAAAAATTTTATGTTTTATATTTAGCTATGTTGACTGTCAAAAGAAACCATAGAAGGAAAAAAAGCGGGTTATAGTTTTCACTGATTTAAATTTTTAAATATTTTTCGGTCATTTTCTCTGTGTTAGTTCCAATCTTGCATGTTTTCCCCTCTGATTTAGACTTCTAAATACTTTTGCAGTTTATAATTTCAAGTGCTCATTCTCTATTTATTATTGTCCCTTTCCTGTAATAATAAGGTTGCAGTTTGACATTAGAGAGAATCTGAGATAATCCATTATGAATAAAACCAACAACCAAAATAATGTCAAGTGGAAGGCATTTGGGATAAAAAACATTCAGTGCCATCTGTATATTATGGAATTAATGATGGAGAATGATTTCTATATCTTAATTAAAGCAGTCAGGGTAGTGTTGACGATGAAAATCATGTCGATGATGATTGTACAAATTTCTCCTGACCTTGCAACAATTGGAAATTATTGTGGGTTTAGAAAAATATTTTCAAGTCTATTAAATTGTCTGTATGGCTTCATAAATAAATAGGACTTATTAACTTCTGAGAATATTAAGAAATGAGTCTTATTGGGATTTAACAAATGGTCAATTTTTCTGTCCTAAACAAGGTCTTATCATCCATTTTTGCTTACAGTTCATGGCAATCGAATAGAAGTATGAAGCTTGCTAGACTTTAGGTTTGATTGTGATGTAACATGATGACCATTTGCATTTTAGAAGCCACACCTTCTCCTTCGTAAGAAAATAGACATTAGCATTTTGATTGCAATATTGTTTTAAACAATGAACTGTTAATATGAATGCTTTTTTTGCTCTGATTAGTTTCTATGAAGTACTCTACAACTTTAGCTACTGATTATGTTATCTGTTATCAGTGATGTGCCCACTTTATCATTACCAACAGAAGCATCCGCTGAACTTTGTATTTCTTGGGCTGTTCATTGTATCCCTCAGCCTAAGTGTTGGTGTGGCTTGTGCAAATACCAAAGGTATGTTGCATCGTGATTGCAATTTAAGATGCTGCTACATGCATGAGTTATGGATGAGTAATGTTTTTTTCTTCAATTTAATTGCAGGAAGGATTGTACTTGAGGCTTTGATTTTAACTTCTGGTGTTGTCTTATCCTTGACCGGCTATGCTTTCTGGGCTTCTAGAAAGGGAAAGGATTTCAGCTATCTTGGACCAGCTTTGTTTGCTGGCCTGATGGTTCTTCTGTTGACAAGCTTTATTCAGGTAAGTAGCGTCTGTAAATCAATTTCTCCTCTTCTTCAGGTGGTTTTAGTTCATGTAACGGAGATTTTTAGGCAGTTTCGTTCATTATTTTTCATTTAAGATTTAATGAATTTTGAGGTTTGATATATTTGGAATGTATGGAATACGTTTCATAAGACATGTAGGAAATTTTAAGTGGGTAATTCTATAGGTTACTCTCTATTGATATTCGACATAATTCTTTATAACATCAAACAGGATTTGTATGAAACCTGTTGAATATTTGAAAGTCAAAGTTAGGGAATTTATTTTACGAAAGTATTTTTAGGAATAAAAGGAGATATCAATTGTAATCTTCTTCTATGATTCTGTTTCCTAATTTCAAGAAAGAAATTATTCTCCTTTAATTCTATTTTCAAAATTTTTGGAAAGAATTATTCTCCTATGATTTTGTTTTCTAAATTTTAGAAAAGAATTAAGTTAGTTAGTTATTTATTTTATTAGAAACTTTTTTTTGTATATATTTGTAGATGTAGTATTATTTTTTTTAACAAGAAGAATAATAAATTAAGAAAATATTCAAAACCTAATATCTGATAGTCTTGTTTATTCTCATTATTTATAGAGGTTCAATATATGAAAGTAAGCTGTTATTGGCTCACTAAAGGTAAAAAAATTATTCTAGTATGGTTCACTTTTCATGTTTGTCTTATTCGGGCTGGCTGAAAGCATGTGCTAAGATTCAATTAAGGCACTGATAGTCTAGTTAAATGTTTTAAAAATGATTGTTTTAAGATGAAGCCATAAAATTAGGGAGAGCAAAATGTTGAATGATTATATTTGGGAAAGTGGGTGTAGCAAAAGATACACCGATGAGAGGAGATAAGAGGTTATGTGGTATGACAAGGAATGAAAAAGCAGTAGACTAAAGTACTAAACATGATATTGCTACCAATTGTCCAAAATGATAAACTAAAGAGAACACCCTATCTACTATTTAACAATGATTAATCCTAAAGAAGAATTTATTTAGCTGTCCTTAAATTTTAATTTGGATGTTTATGCTGCTTATGATGATTTGATAGAGCAGGGTGCTGTTTGGGCCTATTGATTGTTGAGACCAATGGAAATGAAAATTTGTTTTGGCATTAGAAGTGAAATAAGAGTTGAGTTCCTAATATACTAATAAAATTCCTTCTACATTGACTTATGATTTCAAGTTGATGAGTTTTCATCTACTAGTTTATTGGGCTCAAATGAGGTTCTCGATGTTCCACCCATATAAGTGCGTTCAAAGTCGATGATTTTGTTGGGGTTAAGTATTCAATTCACTTTACAGCCCTCATTAGTCTTCGCTGTTTTTGATCGAGCAAAAGTTCAAGAGCGCTTTGTGGGTGAACTCTTGATGCATAACAATTGATTGTATTAAAAAGTTTCATGTGAGGAGTGATAACAGTTGTAGATGACTCATGTGACAGGGAGGTTTAGTAGTTGCACATGAGTGCAAAAAATAATCCCACATCAAAAGTGAAATAAGAGTTAGATTCTTAATATATAAGTATAGGCCTTTACCCATTAATATAAGCGTTTGGTTTGATGCTGTGGGCTCCGAAAATTCGGCCCCGGCCTCCGTTCGCGTTTCTTATTTGGCGAGGGAGTTTTAACTGAATATAAGTTCCGAGGTAAATTTTGGAAGGCAGATGGGTTTGTAGATAAGACACTACCCAGAGATTTCGCCCTCATTTTGCGAGGACTTTATGATCTGAGTTCTGGTTTCCTATAGGCGCAAGCCCCTATAGTTAATTACCCCTCCCGATCACGAGAGAGAACTTTCGATTAAGGCTAGTCGTCAATCAGATACGTAGAGAATACGTGTTATCTGGCATATAGTAGCAGCAATGGTTTGGGATTGGAAAACTGGAATTGGATATTGGAAATTGAAGAATTGGTTCGGAAAGTTTGGTATTTAAAATAGAAATTTCACCATTGTGCACTTAAAGCGGATGGTGGGGGAATGGATGATAGACCCGATCAAGATCCCATGGTTCCGTCGTCCCGGGCCATCGTGGTCCCTGGTCTACTTAGTCAGAGGAGGTAGTCGACCCAACCTGACAGAAGGATCCTTGTCGGCAGCCATGGGTTGCTTCGTCCAAGGGGACCTTGTAGACCTGGGTTGGATGTTTGTCTAAGGGGACAAATTTGAATCCACCTTAGCTTACAGAGGGCTTTGTGCCCTGTCAATTATATCCTATTGATTCATATCTCAAGGATTTGATGCCAATAAGGAACGTAACGGCGCTGGCCATAACCGGTATTTCGTGGTGCCCTTTAGCGGCAAAACCACTCGGTTCAGAGGGCCCCGGATCGTCGTAACCGTTTATCCTGCGGTGGCCATTTAGCGGCAGACCGCCGGTTAGAGGACACGTACCACGTCCTTACTGGCAGGAGATTGTTTGAGAATGGATCCTAGTGATATTTTCGACTAGGCATTCGGCTCTTTGTGAGCTGAAGTAAATTTGAATTTGTCCGCCCTGGCAAACTGTTGCGGAGGGTGGATGGATTTTTGCTTTAAGCGTTGATAGATTTATTTCAATTTTAAATATTTTTGAATTTGGAGTTTGTAGAGTTTGGATTCTGATAGACACTTGAGTGGGAATTGAAATATTTGTGAACCCCTCAAGTTGAGATCTTCGTTCAACGCGGCCATCATCGGGGTGTTTTGGGGTCATCTCCATTTGTTGATTAAACCTTGTCGACTCGGCCGAGCTGTCGACGGAGGATCGGGTTTCTTGTAGGCTTTGTGCCTTTTATTTAATGAATTCTTTTGATTGTAGGCCTTGAAGGCCTAATATGAATGTATTGAAACAAATACATTGATCCCCATAACCATGTATTTGTTTAATGGTTCGAACCCTGTCGACTCCTATTGGTCTGTATAGAAGGATCAGGTTCGAACCTGAATTCACTTATCGACCTGCGCAGCATCCCTAGGCGTCACGTGTGTTTCAATAACACGCTCGCCGGGGCCCATGCGGGTTATTTTTTATATACCCCTTTTAGTGTACCTATGTGCATACAGTCTCTAGTGCACATGCAGGGGTATTTTGAAATATTTATAGTTGTGTAGAAAATTGACATTTGAATACACAACATTTGATTTCAGAGCTTATACACGCCTTCTGTCCGCTAGTACGAGTGTTGCGGATCCGGTGGCGTGGCATCTTAATGTTGATTCCCCTTTTCTCATTCACCGGGGAGGGGATTCTTTCTGAACTTTGGAGTATTGGACTTGATATTGACTCCCCCTTTCTCATTCACCGCGGAAGGAGTTCTTTCTGAACTTTGGAGTTCACTGATTGTCACTTTGCTTTGAGAATATCTCCGTTCAAGATCTTTAGTGTAGTAGAGTTTTTTGTACATCGGGTTGCCATTGTACTTGAAATACTTGAAGATCTTGATCACCGTTGTCGTAGGTGATATTCGTACCTGTGTCCACAGTGGTTCGTCATGCTTACGATGTACACACTGTTGTTATCCACAAGTCATTTATAGTCATCTGCAAGGGACCGTTGTATCCGCTACGACCTCTTAGTAGTTTTCGAAGGAGAGCCCTCGCTTTTGCATTGAAACCACCTTTCACCAATCTCAGGTGGTTCTTGATTGTACTTATTTGTAGAGGACATGTCTTTGATTGCTGGTCTCCAGTATTGCCATCTCAATCAACAGGCAATGATTCAAGCTTTGTTCCTTGTATGTGTTTGGATCCAGATTTAGCTTCATTCAAACTTGAATTCATCAAATTCACAAGTCCCCACTTGATGTCATATAGTCTGAGTTCAAGTGCGAGTTCAACTGCTTTGTTCGGATTCGGATCCAGTCCAAATCAAAGTCTTTGTTTGATGTTCTAGTCTTGTTCAAGTCCCCTGCAGTTCTTTGAATTCAAGTGTAGGTTCAAATGTGTTTGAGTCTGATTCCAAATTAATTTTATTTCATTTGGATTTAAGCCTTGATTAATTATTTAGATTTTTGTTCAAGTGCAATTCCACAATTCATCTGCTCTTCGTACAGGTCCTCTGCTCGTTTCAGTTCAAGTTTTGTATATTTTTTTGTTCGAGTACAGGTCCTCTATATTGTTGCTCAGCTGAAGTCTTCAAAATTGTTTCAATCTCGTGTACTTCAGTGAAAATTTCGGCAGCATCCCGGCATATCCCGCGTTTGGGGGAAAATAGGGGAGCTGGGCCTTCCCACCACGCTACTAGAGCGTGTATGGTAGGTGTCCTTAGACACCACGGCCGTACAAAATTTCATCCCACCACGCTACAAGAGCGTGTATGGGGCCTTCAGCAGTACCCGTACCAGAACAGCAGTGACTCCCCACCACGCTACAAGAGCGTGTATAGGGCTCTCCCACCTCGTCGTATGCATCGCACCGGGCTCCCTCCTACCGTGCTACAAGAGCGCGTATAGGTGGTTCTCCGGTCCGCTGCAAACGTCGAGGACGGGAGTAGAGTTAGAAATTTATACCTTGAAGTCCGGCGGAGGTGGAAGAGGCTCGAGGACAAGATTTGGGACCGAGGGTCACTCTCCTACCTTGTCGTAGGTGTCGCGCCGGTTGCCCCTCCCACCACGCTACAAGAGCGTGTATAGGCAGACCGCCGACTCGACACGCGGGACGAGGTAAGAGATAGAGCCAAGGTTTCAAAACTTATACCTTGAAGTCCGGTGGAGGTGGAAGAGGCTCGAGGACAAGATTTGGAACCGAGGGTCACTCGCCTACCTTGTCGTAGGTATCGCGCCGGTTGCCCCTCCCACCACGCTACAAGAGCGTGTATAGGCAGACCGCCGACTCGACACGCGGGACGAGGTAAGAGATAGAGCCAAGGTTTAAAAACTTATACCTTGAAGTCCGGCGGAGGTGGGCGAGGCTCGAGGACAAGATTTGGAACCGAGGGTCACTCGCCTACCTTGTCGTAGGTGTCGCGCCGGTTGCCCCTCCCACCACGCTACAAGAGCGTGTATAGGCAGACCGCCGACTCGACACGCGGGACGAGGTAAGAGATAGAGCCAAGGTTTCAAAACTTATACCTTGAAGTCCGGCGGAGGTGGGCACGGAAGTCGAGGCAAGATCCGGAACCAAAGGTCGCTCGCCTACCTTGTCGTAGGTGTTGCGCCGGTTGCCCCTCCCACCACGCTACAAGAGCGTGTATAGGCAGACCGCCGACTCGACACGCGGGACGAGGTAAGAGATAGAGCCAAGGTTTCAAAACTTATACCTTAAAGTCCGGCGGGGGTGGGCACGGAAGTCGAGGCAAGATCCGGAACCAAAGGTCGCTCGCCTACCTTGTCGTAGGTGTCGCGCCGGTTGCCCCTCCCACCACGCTACAAGAGCGTGTATAGGCAGACCGCCGACTCGACACGCGGGACGAGGTAAGAGATAGAGCCAAGGTTTCAAAACTTATACCTTAAAGTCCGGCGGGGGTTGTCGGCGACTCTGGCGGTGGCTCGTGGATCGAGGCAAGGGAAGAAAACTTCCTTCTTTTTTTTTTTATTATAATTAACTATAATTAATTATAACCAACTATAATTAATTATAATTAATAAAAAAAATAATAATTATTATCCTTAATTAGTTATAAATAATTTTTAATTAATTATAAATAATTAATATTAATTATTTTTATTTAAAAATAATAATCAATTATAATTAATTAAAATTAACTTTAATTTTAAATTAATCATAATTGATTAAAACTAATCATAATTAATTACTTAAAATTAATTATGATTAATTATAATAATTATAATTAATTAAATAATCATAGTTAATTAAAATTAAATATAATTAATAAAAATTATTTTTAAATAAAATTAATTAAAAAGTAATTAAAATTAATTAATTAAGACTTATTATAATTAATTAGAATAATTATAATTATTTTTAATAGTTATAATTAATCAAAATTAATTATAATTAATTAACTAAAATTAATTATAATTAATCCCTCTGACTTGGCTGGCTTACGGGTTCTAGCCGAAGAAGCATGCGAAAGGTTGAAAGTTAACTACACAACAAGTAAGCTCCGGCTCTTGCTTCCGATCAAATATGTCGGGCTCCCGTTCCGACAGGAAGCGAATGTCGACGAAGGAGCAAAGCCGAACAGTTATGAAGGAGGTGGAAAGGCGGTGGAAGGGAGAAAGTTACCTTCGCAGCCAACAGAGCTCCCGTTTGTGCTTCCGATCAAAATGTGACTTCCGATCCAGCAGGGCAGGAATGCCGTGGAAGGTGCGAAGTCGAACAGCCAGAAAGGAGCTGAAGAAGCGACCGGAAGGGAGAAAGTTACCGTCCCAGCTAGCGAACGAGCTCCGGTGTTGCTCCCGATCAAAATGTCTAACTTCCGATCCAAACGGAAAGGGAAAGTCGTCGAGGCGAGTCGGACAGCAGCGAAGGATCGGAGAAACGTCGGAAGGGAGTAAGTTGTCTTCGCAGCCGCGAGCTTCCGTTGTTGTTTCCGTCAAAATGGCGTAACTTCAATCCGACGGGCAGGGAGAGTCGTCGAAGCAGCGAAGTCGAACAGTGGGGAGGAGCCGTCGAGTGAGCGAGCTCGAGTTGTCGCCTCCGATCAAACTGCGTATCTTCCGATCCGTCTCAAAGAAGAGAGCAGGAGCGACTGAGAGAGAGCGGGAGTGAGGAGGTTGAGTGCGGGAATGAGAGTGAGGAAGCCAACGAGAGGTTTCCGCCTCTTTTTTCTTTTCATTTTTAACGACACAAGGTCGTGCGAGGTGACGGTCGCGGGATACTCGCGATTTGGGCGGCGACGACGTGCGGGCAGGTACCATTTTTTTTTTCTTTCTCTTTTTTTTTTTATTAACAGGTCAACAGATGCATGTTTATGAACTATTTATTGGGCTCCTCATGGACCGAATCATTCCATATCCTCACATTAATTTGACAATATCTATTTAGTCAATAAAATTGTTGTGCATGTAATATATTAAATTTATTCGCTTCATAGTGTATCCACACCTTTGCTTCAAATTGGATGTTATTTGTTTGATGGTAATATAAATAGAAATGAAGACAAGAGTACTAACCAAATATAAAATCATAAAGATGATAGTTCTTTTTTTTTCATATCCAAATCATGGAATAAAAAGTACACGAGGTCTGCGCTTTCTACCTAATAAACAATAATTGGATCCCCACCAATGTTCTACAATGCTAGTCTACATTTTGTAGTTTTTTATGTCTCATATAATTCTTCTCTATTTTTATGTTTCTTCTTTTGATGATTTCTTTCCTTCACCTCTCTCTATCTCTCTCTCACCCATCTTCCGCACCCCCTTTATTTGTTTGCTGGTTTTTCTTGGACAAATAAGATTGTTCTTGAATTGTGAGATTGTATATCATACTATAGGGTCATTACTCTGTGAGCCCATTTACCCACCTAGCTGATATTTAAAGGGGTTATATCAACCTACATACCACTCCATACATGCATAAAGTTTCTAAATTTTTCATAAGCAAGTTTACAATGGGTATTATATAGTCAATATGACAATTGTTAATTTTTCTGCCAATATGATTTATAGGAATAACATTTATTTTATTTAATAAAACTAATGTGCATGAAACTAGATCCTCTATAACAGAAATCAAGTCCAATAGATAGGTGTCTATGCAATAATCAAGGCAAAATTAATTCTACTACATGAAAAATTCACGAAGAGCAATAAGCAAAATATACTAGCATGTTTATTGCAATTATTAAATATTATAAGCAACACTAGTAACTTGCAATATTTAAGAACCTAATATAAGTAACAAGATAATGCCCTTAATAAGAAAATGTATGTTTATGTCTTTATAAACAACGGTTATTTACCTTGTGATGAACGATATGATAATCCAACTTAAATTGATATCCAATCAACTTGCACCAGGTGAAAATCAAATTAAAGGTCCTATATAAAAGAGTCTTAAATTAATATTTATGATTATAACATGAATCAAATATTTGATAACAGGAGACCTAAGTTGCCTAACATAATTGTATTAATCATTAAGTAACGCATCATGCCAACATAATCAGTATAGGCCACTCCAAATATTAATCTAGTCTAATTAACCATACAATGACATTAAATCATGAACAAATTTATAAATTACTCCAACTTTATTATCCTAAAACGTTAAAGAGTTTACTTGCAACAAAAAAATGACTTAATCTAATTTAGCAAGGGTAATGAACATGAAATAAATTGATTTATTACAATTTAAAGATAATAATTCTCCTCAAATCATCTGAAGCGATGCTGAATTGAGAAAATTTCAAAACAAGGGGAAGATAAAGGCAAGGAATAAGAGAAAGAGAAAGCAATAAGGTTCACTGGTAAAGGAGAATGTCGCGCATGAAGGGTTTCATCGATAATGGCTTTCAGTCGAGAAACAAGAATGGGAGGAGCGATGGAAACATATTTGTTGCGATAGGGGGGGGGGGGAGAGAGAGAGAGAGAGAGCGAGAGAGAGAGCGAGCGAGCGATGCCCTAGCATTGGTCGATTTAAATGGCGAGAAGAGAGAATCACGACAAGGAGGGCGTAGTCACACAATTCGCATGATTGGGAAGAGGTTGGCCGAGTTTATATGACCTGAAATAGACTAGTTCAGGTTATTATAGCTAGGCCATGCAGAGTTTTCTTTATCCACATTGACCCAGGAAAATGTGATTGGGTTTAAGTATGCTAATTTATGGATTTATGCCAATGATAATAGATTTGCGTCAATAAAATTATCAGGTTGAAAGCAGTGGCGGAACCATGTTAATGGTAGGGGGGACAATTGCCCCCTCTCAAAAAAAAATTTGTTTTTTATTGGAGAGAAAAAAAAATGTATAGAGAATTTTTTTTTTGCCCCTGCTAAAAAATTATTTTTGCCCCCCCCTAAAAAACTTTTTTGTCCTAAATTGTCCTAAAATATCTATATATTTCTTCAAATTTAGTTCTAATATTTTCTTTCGTGTTTTTCATGACAATTTAATTACATTTTTTTTCTTTATTTTTCTTGCTTAATTATTTTTATATTTTACTTGCCCCCCCTCAAAATTGAAGCTGGTTCAGCCCCTGGTTGAAAGAATAGTTGAGTAGGGCCCATTTGTGTTAAGAGATTCATTATCCTTATATCAAGTTCTAATTTCCAAGTAATGCACTTTGATTTATTGAGTTCTAATTTTTGCTTGCTAATAGTAGTTTTCTCTTGAATGGAAACAAGTCTTTATAACATTATCTTAAAGGCTATTTTAGGATTTAAGATGTAGGTTGCAGAGCTTAGGGTGTAAACAAGATTGAGATTTAGGACTTCTTAGTAGAAGATCACTCTCGATCGAACGATGGTGTTAGGGACTATGTTAAATTAACTTGGAGAAAAACAAGGGGAATGTGGCTATATTGCACCGATACGGATACAACGACACGGATATGACACGATACAGATACGGGACACATCAATTCTTAAAAATACAGGATATAGATACGACGCAGATACGGCACGGATACAACATTATAATATATAAATCATACATAAAAATTAAGAAAGTAATCAAAGCTTAATATTTGAAATGACAAAAAAAATTGAAAGCAACATCATTTGTAGCATTGTATCTTATAATATCAAAATAAAAGTAAGCATTAAATATTTAAATGTTTAGTACAACAACAAAAACAAAAACATAAATTATCCAGCACATAAAGTTTCAACTATTCAATAGAAGGAATGATATGATTAGCTTCTTCAGTGGTTTGTCTTTGAATTTCTATATCATCTTCAATAAATATCATATCAGACCCAATTCCTACGCCACTAGAGCTCATTATCCTACGAAGGATCAACATAAATTAAACCACATAAATTTGAAACATGAAAATTTTTAAGTAAAAGTGTAGAGATGTCGCGGGGTCGAGGGGTAGCGCCCCTGTGGGGCTTTCCGGGGGCAGCACCCCCGAAACAAATTTTTATTGTAAGTGCATGGTACCGAGTTCCGGTACCGAGCGGTACCGAGCCTACGATGAAGAAGACAAAGAAAACGAACCTTCACTGCTCGCGTCGCTTTCACTATTTGCGTCGTCGAGCCGTTCCGTCGATGAAGGATGATCCTGTCAGCTTTAATGCTCGCGTCGTCGAGCCTCTTCGTCGACGAAGGATGATCATGTCCGTTTTATGCTCGCGTCGTCGAGCCGCTCCTTCAAATATAACGAAGAAGACGAACGCCTGTGCTGAAACGAAAAACCTAGATCGCCGAAATGTTTAAGCCGCATAAATGAATAGGGATATCGAGCCGATAGCTGAAATGAATAGGGCAAATTGCGGCTCCATTTTTTTCATTTTTTTAATAGGGCATGCTTATCCGATATGTCTCTGGTCAAATTTAAATAATATTTTAATTGGACACGTCAAAGCCGTTTCCGACACATATCCGTGCCGTATCAGAGGCGTATCCGTATCCGACACTTGTCCAATATAGCATGCCTCATAAATAGGAGTATCCGAGCTACATAGGGATGTGGTAATGAGATCTTGATGTAGGATGTCAAACTGTCTGCTTTCTTCCTATTGGCAGATGAGAGCCAAAAAATAAGAAAATTTTCTTGTACAAAAGTAACTATATATTGACAGTTCCCTATGAGAGTATAATTATGGTGGAGGAGAGAATTGTGCTGGTGAGAAAGGAGGAGCCTTGTATCTATCATTGGACTATTGAATAAAGTTTATGCAATATGGAATGGACCATAATGGATTGATTTGGTTTTAGATTCCCGCCCTTTAAAGTGATTTACCACACTAATTGGACTTCTTTTGGCAGATGAGAGGCAAGAAATACGGAAATTTTCTTGGGCAAAAGTAACCAAATATTGACGGTTCCCTATGAGAATATCATTATGGTGGAGGGGAGAATTTTGCTGGTGAGAAAGGAGGAGCCTTGTATCCAAGGTTTTGAAAACCGGACCGGACAACGAACCGGAAGGAGAGGTTCACGGTTCGACCGATTCGACCGGTCGAACCGGGGTCGAACCGGATGACGTAATAAATAAAAATAAATAAATGTTAAATTTTCTAATTACATAAACATGACATCAATTACTGAAATAATGTATCTTGAAAGCATTAGAGGGATTAAGCTTAAGCAAAAGACAAGCATATACTGACTGAGATAAACAGAACACAACGACAGATCATCTGATTACTGAAATCATGTTTGCCATAGCAATCTTGATTTTAGAATGGTGCTATTAGATTATCTGTTGGGCACTCAATGCGCCAACAAAATGTGCCATTTGGATTTACCATTTGGAACCAAAAAAATAAAAATTCCAAGTCATGGAGGTCTACCATTTGCGATCTAGCACGAAAAAAAGAAGAGTGGAATTCAGAATTCCACTGACTGAGATAAACAATGATTTTTTTAGACTTCAAAGAAAAATAGAGACAAGTTTAAAACCATAAAAATAAAAAAATCTAAAATCAAGATGTCTGCACAGGTTGAATCACAAGCAGTTTTCGACATTTCTCAACCATTACAGCAAGCATAGATGGAGAAAAATTGATAAAATGCAAGCATATTGATATGATTTGGAGAAGAAATGCAAGGCTGCAAGCTAATATGTGTAAAAAATTTACTCAAAAAATTAGAAATTCAAGAACCTGCGTCTGAATCGTCCGAGCTCTACGGATCGGGTAGGTGGCCAAACGTGATTTCTTCCTCAGCTTAGCTGGCACAGTCGCCGAGCAGTAAACGGTGTTTGCCGGAGGCTGTGAGGTCCGGGATGACCACTTCTGGAAGAACTGAGGTAGACGAGCCGCGAGCGACTAATACCTCTTACATACCGATACCCAATGTATCTACGCCGTTCGATCGCAGATCAATGGCTCAAATTAGAGCTTTTACAGACCGGCCGGTTATTTCTATACCTCCCGGTTCGGCGGTTAACCGGTTCAACCGGATTTTGAACCGATTTTTACCCGGTTAATAAATTGCCCGGTTTCCTCCTCTTCCCGGACCGCCCGCCGGACCGGTTCGCTGTTGAACCGATCGAATCGGCCGGTCCGGTCCGGTTTTCAAAACGTTGCTTGTATCTATCCTTGGTATATTGAATAAAGTTTGTGCGATATGGAATAGACCATGTTGGATTGATTTGATGTTAGATCCGTACCCCTTGAAGTGATTCATCATACTAATTGGACTCCTTTTTGGTCTAATTATGTGTCTTGCATAACTAAGTTTGCAAAGGGCCTTCAAAACCGCAACAACTACTCATGGGTTTATAACTTTATTTGGTCCTTCATGTCATAATCCTCTACTTGCCGGAGTAACCATCCTCTTGTTTCTAACGTTGTTATGAGAGCAATAAGTACCCCTTTTTCATTTGCTTGTGGAAGAGTTAGTGATATGAGGGTGTTGAATCAGGACAGGAAGTCTTGTACCCTTCGTTGGAAGAGCCAAATCAATCCATGGTGTTATTGGAGGGAAATGCAGTGCAATGTTGCATGATTAAGCAGAAAGTGCTACCTCTGCAGCCTTCTAATGAAGCTCTAGTGTGGAATATTGAGGCTGTTTTTAAATCATTATCCTGCTACAGTTAGAAGCTCACGTTCAGTAGGCTCAAATTGCAGATATTACTGTGACAAGTTTTTCTTGGTGGACTTTGTTGAAGTATTTTGATCAAACGTTGTTTCTTATGGTAAAATAGCTTTGGTGGAGTGCCTTTTTTGCTCTAGTCACAAACTCAGAAGTGGCTTTTGGACCTTATAACGGAAATTGCATATTGGAAATCAATGAGCATGGGGAGAGGTCGAGGTTCTACTTGCTTGATTGGGATATCAGGAATTCCAGGATTGTATCTCAAATACTTATATGAATGACTTGGTTTCTTTGATTGTTTGTTGGCATGATGCAAAAACCAAGCATGCTATGAATGTTGTGGATGAGATAGAAGTCTTGCGATATGGATCAACAGTTTGTTGCATTCGAGTATTGTCATTTATAGTAGGTTTCTTACGACCATTTCTCTCTGATTTTTTCTATTAAATCATATGCACGTTCTGTGAGATAGCCCTTTTGTTTGCATGCAATTGAGAATCTAGTACGAGGGATTCATTTCCAATCTGATTTCACAAAAGGTTAAATGATATAATATGCTCTCTGGTTGGAACAAAGTCAAAATTTTAAATTTTTTCTTAAAGTTGCTTCATGAAGAAGCTGTTTTTATTACTTTTAAACGAAGAGAAGTTGATTGGGTGGACTATTATTGAGTCAGATAAGAAAGTGATAGGAAGAGCTATTGGAGAGTGAGATATCTAAGCTTTATAACACACACCATGCTAAAATCAAGCTTATAGTTGATTGTTAATGGGTATCTTGGACACTGAGCGAGCTTATAATAGAGTTCTGTTGTCATTCCTAGTAGAGTTTTTGCGTCAGTTTACCTTGCTTTCAGATGGATTGATTGGGTACGTAAAAAGTGTAGCTTGCAGCCAAATCTATCCTTATCAATGCTAACTTCTTGATTTAGATCAATAATGGGGTTGTGGCAAGGATCCCTATCATCCCCATACCTGATATTGTGGCTTTGGAAAATCTCACTTTAACTTAAATTTTTTTTTAATAGGTTCTTTTTAAAGCAAGGTTGGAGTAGCTCCAATGGAAGATAAGATTAGAGAGAATCATCTTAGATAGTTTGGTCACATTAAACAGAGGTCTTCCGATGACCCAGTTAGGAAAGTTGAGGTATTAGATTTGACATATGTTAAGAAAGGTAGAGGTAGACCTAAAAAGACTTGGTTAGAAAATATTAGAAATGATCTTTCTTTATTAGATTTAAATGAGAATTTGAATTTTAACCCGACACAATGGCGAAAAAGGATTCATGTAGCCGACCCCATGTAGCGGGACAAAGGCTTGATGTTGTTGTTGTTGTTGTTGTAGGTTCTTGTTTGGTGCCAAACTATATAAATCCTTCCTCCAATCACTTATCTTAGGTTGGCAGATAACTAAAGTTGGTTAGTTAAAGCTATAGTTATTGAGAGTCGCATTGTAGAGTACATTATTGTTGCCTTACCCGCTGAGCAGTCAATCTAAGTAAATTGGTAGCTTGCTATGAATTTAAATGCCATGTTGAAGGAAGCAGAGTTTGTTAGAGATAGTGAGATCGCAAGAATGGTATGATTTTTGGAAAGCATAAGTATTATATTGAGCTATCAAGAGTTTCTTAATAGCCAAAGGTAAGTTCATGGTTGTTGAGATGGGCATTATATATTTTAGGACCGATAGTGGGGCTATAGTGTGTGTTCTTTACCAAGTCGACTTATTGCCTTCTCTTATTTTGGCCTCACTTAGTGTGTTGGATGGTTTGAAATGTCTTATGTTGTGACTACATGTGGAAGGAGGGGTAATAGCTCCACTTGAAACTAGTATCATGGAACATGCAAAGAGAAAGCCTATGCTCAGATTATAAGTTTCACCTTTGGAAGGTCATGTTGGGGTATGTGATGGGGACATCAGATTTCGACACGTGTACCATCACCGGAGACGCCGATCGACGGCCATGATTCAGAGTCTTTATTTTTATGTTTTATTTTATCTATGTCATTTCTATTTCATGTTTTTTTTCCGTTTGTACCCCTATGAGGGAATTAGTGTTGGTTGTAGCCCAAGGGCAAGGTTGTCTTTATGTTTCTTTTTTTATTTCTGGTTAGCCTATATAAAGGCGTTGTCATTGTATTTTGGAATTATTGAATGAATGAAAATTTCCCTTTGCTTGTTCTCTTTGTGAGTGCATGAAGTTATCTTGGTGAGTGCTTCCCCTTGAGATCTCTTAGTGAGTTCTCTAGTTATCTTTCTTGTTTATTATTTACTTTTCCTTGCACAATCTTCTTCCCCCTAGAGAGCTCATCCATTTTCCCCTTAGCCTTGCTCTTGCCGTCGGCCCCTAGGGCTTTTCCCAACCGCCGGCCATCCCCTCCAGCCCATCCGACCACCTCCGCTGCCCCACCTCCCTCGGCCAATTCCCCTCCATCATTCCATGTGGATTTGAAATTGAAGAATTCAAAATTTGAATTCTTTCCAAATTTGGAATTCCAAATTAGGAAAGTTGCATGATTGAATCAATTTCAATTTATTTTAATTTTGGAGTTTTCAATTACTTATCCACGTCATCATCCTAAATTTAGAAACCCCTCACCCTCTCTCCCCAACTCCCTCTTCCTCTCACATGCCGCCGGCCTCAACCCCCCAATCAAGCCCCAATTGATTTTTGTATTTACTCCCCTTTTTGTGATTTGAAATCACAACTTAAATGCAAATAATCCTCCCTCCTATTTTCACCAAAACTGAAAATAATTTCAGTTTTTTTTTTTTAATTTCTCCCTCCTCTCCTTGCCGCCGGCCCACCTATGGATTTAATGGCAATTGATTTCCAATTAATGCATTAATTGCATTCATTAGGAGATTCAAATTTGAATGTTATTTCCCTCCTAAATTCCTAAAGCTGAAATTAAGTTCAGTTTTTCTCAAAACCTCTCCCCTCTCCTCATCCTAATCCTATCGCCGGTCTTCCCCTTGCTTCCAACCCGCCGGCCCCTTTGCTTCCCCTTGGAGATTCCGTGGTAGCGCCGCTCAATCCCTCGTCCATGCCGCATGGCGGATCCCGAGCTAGAATGGGGGCTTGTGTTTGATGCCCAAGGAAATCTCGACGTCCTCCGCTCGCCGTTCTTCGACGCGGGATTTGAATCCGACGAAGACACCGTGGGAGATTTCTTGGATCGGATCCTCCCATCCCTCATCAAAGTCATCGATAGACAACATCCGGACTACGAGTGGACCATCGATGGCCGACCTCCCGTGCCACCTCCACATCCTACGCCTTCCTCTCTGTCACTACGGATCTCCGGCGCCGTCTACCTCGGAGTGGTTTCATCGCTTGTGTGGTTCTTCTTCTCCCGACAACCCTAGAAGTAGGCAATTGAGTGTAGCCTCAAGGTGAGACAATCACTTTGTTAACCGACGGATTCGAGTTGGCTTTTCATTGGTTTTACTATTTATTATCGTTGTTATTTTATAGATCTTGCTAACTTAGCGGTAATACTTGCCTAGATATTGGTTAAATTCTAAGATCTTTCTTGAAGTATCAATTGAGAAAATCATTAATATTGTGCTTTCACTACTTTAACAAACTTTTATTAATTTTCTGAGATTCAAATTTCTGATTTCACATCAGTATGTGTCAAGAAATATGCTATTGTAACCCAATATCACATAGAGTGTTATTATCAAGCAACTGTTTTATCCACAACTAGATTCACTAGGGGCTAATGTCTATGCAGTTGGAAGCTTAATTTAGCTAGGATATTTGTTGTGAGCAATGTGGAGTGGATGGGGCACTATGAGACTCATTGTTGATCTTTGAGAATACTTTGATTGATTATTATATTTGTTCGTGGGTCACATTTGATGCCATTTTGAATGAATGGTGTATGCTCATATATGCAGCTCAACGTGAGTTGATGAGATTAGACATGCTCGCTAGGGATCAAGGAGGAGTTGAGTCAGACTCTTCATGAATATTCAACCTAGCCTGATGGGCCACTCAACCTAGTCTGAGGGGGCATTCGCTCAACTTATGGAATCACTCACCCCAGCCTAAGAAGTGACTCGCTCCAGTCTATGGAGTCACTCTCCCCAACTTAAGGGGGACTACACCAACCTATAGAGTCACTCATCCCAGTCTGGGGGCAACTTGCCCTAACCTGACGTGTCACCCTCCCTAAGGGTCTACTCTTCCTAGCCTGACGGGGTACTTTGGAACAATGATACTTTTATTGATTAATATATTTGTTGGTGAGTCACATTTTATGCTATTTTTGAATGAATGGTGTATACGTAGGTATGCATCTCAAGGTGAGTTGACAAGATTAGGCATACTTGGTAGGGATCAAGGAGTTGTGTCAGATTCTTCAAAACATACACCCCATCTTGAGGGGGCCACTTGTCCGCTTGACCTAGCATGAGGTGGCATTCACGCAGCTTATGCAGTCACTCACCCCAACCTAACTGGCGATCACTCCAACTATATAGAGTCACTCATCCCATCCTGAGGGGGGCTCACACCAGCCTATAGAGTCACTTACCCTAGTCTAAGGGCCACTTGCCCCAACTTGAGGGGCCACCCTCCCTAGCCTAAGGGGCCACTCTTCCTTGCCTGAGGGGGCACTTGCCAAGCCTACGAGAATTAGCAACTTCATCAACAATTAGCATTATCTTCAAAAGGCCTGCTGCCTCGCTATTCAGTCGGCCATTTCTTCCAATCACTCACTTGAGGAGCTTTTCACATTTACTCACTGACTCTTAATCCCCATATCTATGTGTTCTTGTTAGAGCTTGACCACAACATCCACATGTCTATAGCTGCTGGGATGTATTCTTATTCACTTTTTGTGAGATCCAAGTGTAACTTCTTCTATACAAGTGTAACTTCTCCTATCGTGCCTATAAATATAGGTTCTAAGGGCCATTTTTGACAAGCATAGTGTTTTAGATATATCGTGTCGGCAATAAAGTTCTCAAAATTTCTCTCTCTCTCTCTTGTTTAGTTGGAATCTCACAAGTCTTGAAAATAGGGTTCGGATGTTGCCCACAAAATGAACTTCATCCAAAAAGTGGGGAATGCGTGCATAAGCTTTTTAAAGATGAATAGAGAATGAAACATTGGTAACATCACAATTGGTTGCCAGCCATCCCTGTCTGCTAAGATGACTTACACTCCACTCCCCAAGTTCCCACTGGCGATTGAGAGATGGCTGGTGGGAAAATAGGTGAGAGACCTGGATTCTCTTTTTAGTAATCTGTCAAGATGAGGGGTCTCCAATACAAAACAATGTTTTGATTTTTAATTTAGAGGTCCACCTAGAGTGTCACGCCAAGCCATCTCACGGGAGTATCCCTAGTAAAGTCCAAACCTAGAAATAGACATTCAATGTCAGTGAAGATGTAAAGATGCTTGGGATCTATCATTTTTCTTTTGTGGTGCCATGTCAGTTATCCAGCGCAAAGCTTCTTGGATGGAACTCAATGAGCTTGGCACTTAACAAGCTATTTATGCTTGTTAAGAGTGAGAATTTCGTTGAAGTTTGATTGTATTGATGCTTTGCAGCTCTTTCAGATGTGTTGGGAGATCTGGAGGGGCACTCAATCTGGCATTTTTTATGCAAGCCTATACACTAATGTTAGTTATTGGTGTTATCAAATATGCTGTTGAAGAAAGAGTTCATTACAGATTTTAGAGTTTTTATACTTAAAAGAAAAAAAAAAGACTTTTTATGATTTGTTCACTCATGCCTGAGGTCAAGATTGACATAGATTAAGAGTTCAGGAGTTTTAGGAATTCTATACATTTAGAGATCACACACCTATTCAGAAGCAAATTTGGCAAAATGCAATGTGCATGCAAAGGAGTTTTTGTTTTTGAAGTGTGAAGCACAAACAAATTGGTCTTCAGATAATTGAAACATACATATCATAAAAAATATTATATGATATTGTTTTTAACAATCATCATATAAATCAAAATATTATGAAATGATCTATGGCATTACAAGTAAAAAAAAAAAATCCCAATTACTAAGCAATAAAGCACACGCATGATGTGATGAGCAGGTTATGAAATTAAATGAACTGGCCTTCTTTAACTTGGAAGGTCGGCTGGAGGAGCGGAGCATCCGCGTCACATGTTCTGCAAAGTAATGATATAGTGCACACCTCTCTGCTTAAAATGCGCTTTATAGCGTCCGTTCACTACTTACCGGAGCAATTTGCAACACTCGATCCCTTTCCTTGCTACAAAGCACACACTTTCTGAATTTTTAACAGCACAACAATGAAGGCAACCAGGTGGTGAATCGTCTAAGAATGTATAAATTATTTTATGCGGAGACCGGACGCATAACACCATCTAAAGACCAGTCAGAATACGCCACGTCAGCAGTACCGAGCAAAGGGGTGATGTGGCGCATTCTGATTTGTCTCCGGATGGCATTCAACGTCCGCACAGAATAATTAATCCTAAGAATGACAGGGTTCTGAATGATGGAATCTGAGGGCTACCTCTGTAGCATGTCTTTTTTGTACACTATAAAAAAACCGTAAAGCTGCAGGAAAAACTGATTCCACCAAAATTCAAACTTGTCAATCAAATACAACATTTTTTTTCTTAATCTAACCCTCTATGTTTGATTTTTCCACATAATGAGTTTCAATTTGCAATATCTCTAACCTTCCAGTGAGACCTGCCATGCTTGTGAGCTTCAAAATTTACCATTTGGGGAAGCTTAAAATAACTATACAAGTTCACGTAACTGGTATTTTCCTGACACTGCAGATGTTCTTCCCTCTCGGACCAACATCCGTCGCCATATTTGGAGGACTTGGCGCTCTTGTTTTCTCTGCCTTCCTAGTCTATGACACAGACAACTTGATCAAGCGTTATACCTACGATGAATACATCTGGGCCTCAGTTGTTCTCTACCTTGACGTCCTCAATCTCTTCCTCTCCATTTTGAACCTTCTCAGAGGCATGCAATCTGATGGCTAGTGCACTTTGAAGAACAACTGGTTCCAAGGAAATATTGAAGTGTAAAGGTACAACTTTGGTTGTAATTTATGTTTGATTATCTCCATTATATGCACCATAAGACTTCTTTTACAAACCTGGTAATTCCTCATGTCTGAATTTCTGACTGAAAGAGATGTTTTGTTAACACTTTGGTATTTTAATCAGATTATTATGTCTGTTTATGTGTCACTTGCAGTTCCAAAGGAATTAATCTAGGAATAGAGACCAACCTGGTTATTGATTGTGTGAATTCCTGATTGAAATAGATGTTTTATTAACCCTTTGTTGTTTGAATTAGATCATGTCACTGTGTCTCACCATGAAGTTATAATTGTTTTAATATCCTATAGATCAATTTTCTTAGTCCATTACAACAACTAAAACGGCCTTTATTCCATTATGTGTGATTATTTACACGAATCTTTTCTTGTCATTGTCATATTAAGAGTCAAATTCTCATTTAATCGTAATAGAAAATTGACATTTCTAATACTTTTCAATTAAGTTTTTTTAGATCTATCTTTACCTTTTTTAACATAGATTAGATTTAATGCATCTACTTTCCTAATCGAGTCATCGGAAGGCTGTTGTTTTATGTGACCAAACCATTTAAGGCAACTCTCTCTAATCTTATTTGCCACGGGAGTTGCTCCAACCTTTTCATGTATTTATGCATTTCATACTATCTTTAAGTGTACAATTGCTCATCAACCCGAGCATCCTCATCTTTGCAACACTTAATTTAATTTTATACTACTCTTTTAATGGCCAATATTTTGCACCATAAAGGATTGCAGGCCTCACTACCACCTTATGGAATTTTCTATCAGGTTTGAGAGGGTTACTTTTGCTATCACACAATAGGCGGATGCATTCCTCCACTTCAACTGTCCAATTTGAATTCTACTAATAATAGTTCCATCACTTTGAACAATAAACTCAAGATCTCTAAAACATGTACTCTTTTTGATGACTTGATCGCCCAAAATTATAATCCCTCCATTAGATCTATTACTATTAAAATTACACTAAATTTATTCGGTTTTAGATATACTCAAACGGAAATTTTTAGACTAACAAAAATCCAAATCATAAATTTAATATTTTTTTTTAAATGTGAGTATTATAATGATGAATTTTAATTACTCAATTGTTGTCTACTAAAATAATACTTTCACATAAATTTTAAAAGCATAAAAAAACATTTACATACAAACTATGATTTTTTTTTCTATATGGAATTCAATATGCCAATCCACTTAAATTTTTGAAAAAACTATAAAAAAAATTAGCTCAATTGAGCTAATAATAGAATGTAGGCAAATATGATATTTAGGAGCTTTTTAAAATTTCTTTAAAATAATATAAAATACTTTAAAATAAATGTTTAGTTATAGTTTGTGCTCCTAATTATTGAACAAAATAAATTATAATTTAAAATCAATAAAATATATGATTATATGAATTTTCTAAAAATAAAAAAAAGTTATTGAATAATTTCCAAAGGCTTTCTATAAATAAATAAATCTAAATATTGTAAAGGGTTTGTATATAGCCATAGCCTTAGAGTAAATTATTAATGTTTTAAAACTTTTCAAAAATTGAAAAACAAATATAACTTGCCATCAAAATTGTTTTATCAAATAATAATAATTCTAAATTAAAATAAAAAAAACATTATATCCTGATATAAACTATATAATGACATTTATATATAAAAAAAATTGTATTATATTAATTTCAAGGTAAATTTAATAATTTTCAAAAAATTTGGAGATGATCGCATGATAGGTTGAAGCCATCACATTTGTGCATCAGAACAACAAAGTGGAATCCTTAAGAGTTTGAGGAATGAACTCCCGAGTCGAATTTATCGAGCCACAAGTTCGAGCTTGAATTTAATCTGACAAGACTCAGACGAGCTCAAGAAATCGAACCGAACTCAAGCTTATAAATTTTGTAACAAGTCAAGCTCGAGCTAAATAAGAACTAAACGAGCTTGGCTCAAATAGGCTCAAATAGGCAGATACTCGACTCTATTTAGACCCTTAACCCAACTAATTTGAAAAAAAATAGATTGATAATTTTTCATACAATGGAAACTAAGGCTTCGTTTGAGACGACTTTCTTAATGCTTCTTAAAACAGAGAAGTAAGAAAGTCATCCCAAAAGAAACATAAATATTGACAAATAACTCAGAACAACATTGAAAATTATGGGCCAAGGAGGAAAAGAGTTAGATCAATACTAATATGCTCAAATAGTGAACCAAAAAAAATGCAGAAAATAAAGGAAAAATCTCATGCAGCATGACAGGAATAAATGGAAGGGAGGATTCATAAAGTCAATCCAAACACCGCTAATAATGATGATGGTGATCATGATAGTTTTTTCATAAACTGAAATCTTTTCATGTAAGTTCCAAATTTCTTGTCATCAGCAATACAAGCATTCACCGTTTGGGACGGCTTTCTTTTTGTTTATTAAAACAATTTTTTAGTACAAAACTTATAATTTTTGTACTTAAAAACTGCTTTAAACAGTAAAAAAATCGTCCCCAACGAACCCTAAATTTGATAAAACCAACTCAAATCAAAGTCAACATTCAAATAAAGTGAGAAAGATACCAAGAAGAAAAGTCCCACTGCATTGGTCTATGTTTCATTTGATAATGACCTATACTTTTCCACTTCTGTTGTTAGAGATTTTCTAGAGCTGTTTCGTCAGTACTGGTTTCCATTTTGTTTTCCCAGAAGCAAACTTTTTGAACATACATTCTAAGAGAAACAGAGAAAAGGCTGTCCAGTTGGTCCATCCAAACAGAGCTCACCTTTTGATAGATGCTTTTTCTACACAAAACTAGTCAAAAAGTAGAAATCAAATGAAACCCAAGCCTACACATGATATGTTCAACCTTCAATTCATAAGTCCCAAACTTGGACAAAAATACTTTTTCGATCCACCATTGCTTAGCTTGGTTGGCGGGTGAGTACGGTTGGGAACCTTCTAACCCGTGCTCGAATCCTCTTGAGCGGCAGCAACTCTTAAATGGGGCCCAATCAAGTGCGGGCTAGGACATTTCTAAGGTGGGTGCCTCTTCTAGGTCAACCGAGGATTAGTCACGCCGTCAGCGCCCTTTCGGGGGTGACAGCGGACGGATATCCCGTTCCCAGGAAAAAAAACTTTTCAGCTGTTCGCTTATCATCAGCCAGTTCATCCCAGGATGTTTCCAGCAATGGATTTCCCTAATATATTTCAAATAAATCAAACAAGACGTCACTATTTTCCTGTAAATAATAGATTTACCTTTACCTCTCATGCAAAATACTTTGCATCTGGGCCACCAAAGTAATTAAATATATCACATGACTTGAACGAAATGGCCTTCAACACCTCATTCACAATTACAAAGTGCCCAAGTAAGCCTTTTTAATTCGTCAATTGGCTTCAAATTCCAGCAGATCTTATGCAAACCAATAACAATCTTTTGCCACCAGCTGCAAGATTTCACGAGCATTATTATCATAGGCTCTTGTTCACCTAATATTGCCTTAGTAAGGTTACAATCCAAATGAGGACAAGGTCAGTAAGCATTAAACATTGATTATTTATTTGGTCAAAGATCATACAGAATTTACTTCAGACCAACTCGGCCTTCATAAAACGCATCAACATATTGGTGGGCAATATCTTCTTATTCAATTCACACCATTCTTAGCTTGATTTTGTAATTGAAAGTCAACACAGACAAATTGGCACCAAAACAGAAAATAAATTCCAATATAAATTTCTTAAGAACAACTAGCTAATAATTTTGCACATGTAACAAGTAAAAGTAAATCCTTTTGGGGAGCGGGGGTAACTACCCGCTGCCACTTCAAAGGGAGCGCTTGATAACATAACTAATCATTCGGTGGAACCTAGCGAGGCTAGCCACCGGCATCGGACCCACACTTGCTTTGCCCCACTGAAGAGGCACGACCGTAGCAGGGGGCGGGGGGGGGGGGGGGGTTCAAACCCAGGATGGGGAGTTCCCAACCGTGCTTGCACACCAACCACCCTAAGCCTCGGTGGGTTCCGATTAACATAAGATTACCCAAAAAGATAAGTTCGGCCATCCCAAATGACTTAGCTAAACACAATAGATCACTAAAAAGCTCAAGCACAAGAGGTATGTCTCTCATTCCCAGGATTAAGGTCACAGATTCTTAGTCTAGCTTGTAACCTTCTTTACTAAATAATAGTTAGTTCTACATGAAATTTAACCTGTAAAATAACCTTGTGTCATCCTTATTTGTAACTAGTCTCATGCCAACTTATTTGTAACAACTGGCCCTGAGCCTTACTTTCAATTAATAAAATATTTGAATAAGTTTCCATCCTTAATAAAATGAGCTAGCCACAATGAATCTGATTTCATATAAATAACCTTGTAGCGTGAGAATCTAAATTAGTTTAACAACAGACACTCAGCAAAATTTTTTTTGATGCATTTAAGTATTTTTATTACATTTAACTTTGCATCCCTTTAAACATAGGGTCGATACAAAATTATTGACTTAATTTGTTTTCCACCTATACTGCTTTCTTTCAAAGTACTTTGATAATGCCTTAGGGCTTCGTTTGGAATGGCTTTCTTTCTACTAAAAGTAGCTTTCAATTTTATTGTACTAGAAAGTTGTTTTAAGAAGTAGTAAAAAAGTCATCCCAAGCAAAGCCTTAGGCTTCATTTGGAACAGCTTTTTTATTGCATTCTAAAGCAGCATTTTACTACAAAAATTTTTAGTTTAAAAAACTTTTGTACTAGAAAGTTACTTTAAGAAGCAGTAATAAAGCCATCTCAAACAAAGCCTTAGTCTTTATGCTAGCTTTATACATGCTGGTACAACCATGTTAAGCAAATAAATCCTTCAAACAAACAACTAACCCACACAGACATGCACTACAACAAAAAATAGATTAATCAAGGAAATGCCTCTTACTGTTCTCATTTTCCGAAACAAATTTCAAATAACTTGAGCACTAACCAATGTGGATCAGTCAAACATGCATGTCTCTAATAAACACACTTAAGGCATCTCCAACCGAAAATCTCATTTTTCACTCCAAAATGCAGTGAAACTAAAAAATGCCGTGATTCATCTCCAATAGAACTCCATTTTGCGCGCTTTTGCGAAGGTAACGGTCTTTCTCCTATTTCGCGCGTTTCTTCGGCAAGTCCGATTGAGACAGAAAAATCGCGTGGGTGAACAGTGCAACGCCAATATTGGCGTCACACTGTTCACCCGCCACCGATTAGTGATTTTTTTTTGCCGTTCGAATGGAGCAAACCAGCTACGCCTTACAGTCGTTTGGAGTTCAGCTGGAGACGCCCTTATGTATCAAATTGAAGTGTTCAACATTTTTTCGGCCTTACGCTAGAAGCCATCATATTGGCTAATTTATGCCAATAGTGTCCAAAGCAAGACTATCATGTTAGAGGCAGAAACTTCCACCATGTCCAAGTATGCATAATTTCTTATAAGACCACTAAATCATGTGAAAACAAATTATATGAAAGAAGTAATAAACAAAAAAAGATACACTTCATTAGTCACCAAATCCAAGAATCCTTTTATCACCCATTGCAAGGTCTCACCATTCCAATTAATGGACACTATATTAGCATGCTTTTATCCAAACATTTACAGAAAGATTAATATGAATGTCTTCATGAGAGAGAAAGAACAACACTCAGAAATACAATCTCCAGGAATAAAATACTTGAATTTTAACTTATTGAGATGGACAATGACTTTGCACATTAAAATGAGTAATGTAGTTGAATAGTAATTTCTAGTAGAACACCTATAAACGTGCAAGCATAGGAATACATAAAAGACTGTTAAACATAAGTTGGCATCTTTATACCTGCATGCCTTTGCCAGCCATAATCGCTTTCAAAATCACTTCTTTATAAGCTTGTTCAAGGATTGGCAACCTAATCATCATCTTCAATATCCCAAGACACCATATCGTCATCTTCTTCTAAAAGACTAGGTTTCTTGTGGAGATCTGCCCTATTCGTTGTTGAACTAGTTCCACCCACTTTCTTATCATCATGATCGCCCAGATCTTCAATCTCATCCCATCCAAGATCCTCCTCCTCTGGCATAGAGGCCTGGCTTGACACAATAGATATGTCACTATCTTTGCTTGATTCCACAGGCTCAGATTTTGCATCGGGGAGCACTTTGTCGCCTGGCTTAGTGGTTGATCCATTGCTGGCTGATTCGGCATCATCGGCTGCTAACGCAGATGATGTGGCTATTTCATTATCAATCGCTGCAGTAACCTCCAAGATCAAATCTTCAGTTACCCCATCAGGTTTCTTCTCCGGTACCAATTCAATGCGATTGGTATCATCTACATGTTCTTTTTTTATTTCATCTTTTCTTTCTCCTTCACCATACTTCTCTGCCTCCTCTTCCTTCTTCCCATCATCTTCATCGTCATCAACCTCCCAGGTCAAAACCTCTTCTTCATCCTCCCTTGCGATTGCCCGCTTAACAAGATTGGCCCTGACATCCTCCGCTTGCTTGAGCTTATAAAGCTTGTAAAAATAACGTGTCCAGAATGTGTCATAATCCACAACAGAAGGCACGAGCTTCTCAAAGAGACCTTCTAGACTTCCATTGTCATAGCAAAGAATCTCGATCTCCTCCTCCTTCCCCTCCAACTTGAACTCAGTCCTCCATTTAATGAAATCTTCTGAGTCCTCTGGCTCCTCAGAGAAAGTACTGGGATCTGCCTGCATTGCCAAAACCTGTGTCTCAAACCGGCTGTACCTCTTCGAGGCCGAGGCAGTCACAACCGAGGAGGAAGGCGTCTGGAGATCGGAGGAATTGGTCTCGACGTCAGAATCAGCGGCGAGGAGGGCATCCTTACCCTCGGAGATAATCTCCGCAGTGCCGCGCCACACTGATCCACCAAAATCATCGATGGCCTGCCCAACGGACTCAAGAGACTCCTGCGCCACCGACGCGCCCGCCTCCAGCGAGGACGGTAGATCGCGAACCGCCCGAGTGGCGACCTCCCGAATCGCCGCGGTCTCCTTCTTCAATCCTGAGCCAAACTCCTCCAGGTCGCGGCGATAGGTCTGGATCACTGATTCTGACTTGGAAGCGAAGGTTTTGATCAGACTTCCAAGCCCAACCCACGGCGTGTTCGGCTTAGTATTCGAATCATATCCAGACTCAGAATCGGCCGCCGCCACCGCAGCAGTTTCCTTTTCACCTCTCTCATCTTCTTGCGGTTCATGGGGGGGCGAATCGGATGGGGATTTCTCATCTGAGGAAGAATCGGAGGGGTCCGGATCACTCAAAAACACTGTTTTGAAGAAATTCATGACGAAGGATTGCTTTATTAGGGTTAGGGTTTCGGGAAGAGAGAGACTGGTATCGGAGACTGAGCCGATGACATCCACCGCGGGTAGGAAAAAGAGGGACGCGTCGGTGTTGAAGAAGAAGCTGGACGATACGCTGGGCTCCAGTACATGCACCAGAGAAAAGGACCCAAATTTGTAACTCGACGTATCAGTGGACCGGTGATGGCTAATGCCACGTGGAAGGAAATAAAGGAACACGGAGTCACGGAGAACCCTGGCTGCGTGCAAAGAAGAAAGAGATAACTTGCCGTTAAGTATATAGCATATTCGATGAAGGGCTCTATTTTTATTTTTATAATTCTTTATGTTTATTTATTTAAAAATAGAAAAAAAATTAATATTTTATTTTTATTATGTATGTTAATAACAAGCTTGAATACTTATTAATTCATATATTTTAAAAAGTTTTATTTTTGCATATATCATAGTTTATGATTAATCACATATATCTGATATTTATTTCATAAAGAAATATGGATGAAAATTTGTTATCGGACTAAATTTTGCATGCTATATAGAAATAGGTGTCAAAATCGTCGCTGAGAAATCACAAGAACTTACAAAAAATGGAGATGCTTGAATGTTCCTCTTTCCTAGCACTTTTTATGCACTGGCCATCTCGTAGCTTGTATGATTGATCTATGATAAAGCTTTGCAGCAATGATCTTAACTTTTCAATCATTTTATATCGTATTACTTTTTCGAGTCATATTTGAACCTTTGAGCATGATGAATGAGGTTCGAACGAGATTTTAATAGGTTTCGAATGAGAATCAAATAAGGTTCACGCAATGTTTGATTGCAGTGTTAACATGAGTCAAATAAGGTTCAAGCTAGGTTTAAGTAAGGTTCAAGCAATGTTTGAGCATAATTCAAATATGGTTCAAACAATTTTATATTTTCCTCATAATCTTATATAAAATTAAATCATTTGAGTTGTTTTGTTATATATGTAGATGTCTAATCTAATCATATGCATAAGGAGGCTTTATATTGCTCAAGTCACATATAGAGCTTGGTGATTTTGATCTTATTAGTAGGGCTAAGAAATTCCCATTTTGGTAGTGCTTTAAATGTTTTGAACTATAGTTCTTTGGAGGTTTAATGCATCAACCATTATTGAGAATAGGCGATCATTACAAGAATGAGAGATACTTCATTATATTTGCTGTTGAAGGTAAAAACATAGCATTTATAGACATTAAATTTGTTATGATCACTAAATTAGAGTCTAGAGAATTTTTATATAAGGAGGAATTCAATAAGATGAGCACGAGTAGTAAGCTGATATATAACTACTTGAATGCAGACAACTTCAAAATTACAAACTGAGAAAAAGTATTCATAAAGTGCATTGAGAGGGATGGTGTATGAAAGTTATATTTATTTTATCTTATAGATGACGCCCTACTCAATCATAATAGACATTATGATAGTTTTATCTTGATGATTGCCTTGTTTGAAAATGAGAAAGAACTCATTTGATAATCATGAGTTAAGATATCATGGGAGAAAATATTAAGATGGCTAAAGTATAATATACTGCACTATGAGGCCATTGCCCTAAAAAAAGAATACCCAACCCATTGCATTATTAATTTATCATTAGATATGACATATCATGAAAGTATTGGCCTCATGAAGCCATCCCAAAGCTATGGATGAAATGTGTAAAGATCTTGAAAGAGCACTAAGGATGCTGAGGCAGAATATCAATAAAGTGCAACAACAATAACATCAAGCCTTTATCCCACCACGTGGGGTCGGCTACATTAGTAGTGAAGTGCCCACAAGAGAAAATGTTTTATCATTATTGATGAATTAAAATGTTATGAAGAAGAAGGTGACCATCACATATTTTATGGGTGAGTGTGATGGTCACACCAAGAAAAAAATAGAAAAAAGAGCTAAAGAATGATAAGCTACTCATTAATCCATACCATCCTTTGCATACAGTTAAAGCTGTTTTTTGTTCATAAATTTTTACATATGAATGAGAAGGATTATAAAGATGATAGTAAGAAGATATTTAATGTTGACTCAACCATTCATTCTACTAAGGTTGGGTACGAAGTGGAGAAGCAGCAAGAGATGAAAGAGTTAAAGTAGATAGGGAATATTAACCAATCACTTATTATTAAATGTATATATAAGGAGGTAGAGGGGTAGGAGATGATAGCATATCTCTTGCTATTATTCATACAAGTAATGCAAGTTATTCTATAATCAAAGAATGAGGCAAGAAAATAAGAATTATTTGACCAAAGACTTCATATATCCATTTGTAAAGAGGTAGAAACCAAAGGATCCATGTGTTATAAATCCCCTTCGCCTGATTGATGATGAGAAACTATCTCCCTTTAAAGCTAGCATATCAAGATTGAAAGATTAACTCCAAATATGGGTAGGAGTGGACAATAAAAGTGGGATGTGATTTTAATACTTGAATACACCTACTATATGATTTGATAGTAAGGTAACTACCATATTAATTTATCCAAGTAGCAAGTTTTTAAATAGTTAAATTTACTCATTTAAACTTAATTTCTTACAACATATTGATTATTTATGTTACCTAACAAGAAAGTTGATATGGCATTACTCCAAACCCTTTACATGCCAAAGTAGATCTTATAAAGCAATGAAGAGTTCATTTTGAAAGTGCTCTTAATTCCTTGAGATGTTAGAGTGATTTAACAATAAGAACTTTTTTCATCTAAAGCTCCATGGAAATGGAGGAGGGACAACATATATGAGGTTTTCAGATATATCATAAGATAAACCATTTAAAATTTTAATGAAAAATTATGTATTACTTATGTATATAGTATTATTAGTGTTATGTCATATTTGTAGTGGTGATTGAGGAGTATACATGGTACAACACAATCTTTTTAACTTCAAATAAATTTTTTTCAAAAGTTACACTTGATCATATATACTTCTATAAAGATTGTCTATGTCTTAATTTATTTCAGAATCATGTAAATACAGAGATTTTTAGATAGGCAAAAGAAAAGATTGAAGTCTTCTATACACATATGATGTATCATAAAAAAATTATCTTGATCGGGCACAAATCTCAAGGCAAAATCAAGCCGAAAACTTCAAAAATTAAATTCAGGATCACCTGAACTCCGATTTCAGAAAACTTATAGCCAAACTGAGCGTCTCAGAAATACAAACCCAACAACACCAAATTCGACTCAATCCGAGCCCAAATGAGTCCAAATCAAGGAACTGAAGCCTTGTTGGAAGCTTCGTACCACTGTTTGAGTTACCAAACGGATTCTAAATATGACGAGCTTATAGTCGAATAGAGTGGCTCGACGAGACGAATCCAATGAGCCCAAGATCACTGAATTCTGAAATCATTAAGGCCTCCAAATGTCTGACGAACGATCCATGATCAAGGGATTCAATTAGGGGTGTCAATTCGGGTCAACGGGTCGGGTTCGGGTCGAACCCGAAACTGACCCGGCACTGTTCGGGTCAACCCGAACCCGACCCGTTTTTAAAAACGGGTCAGGTTTCCGGACCCGAACCCGACCCGATTCGGGTCCGGGTCAACCCGACCCGATACGAATGACACGGAATTGACCCAAAATTGCTAGTTTTCGGGTCAATCTTCATTTTTCGGGTAAAAAATGGGTCAAACTCGGATTTTCGGGTCAAATATGAGTTTTCGTGTCACTTTCGTGTCACTTTCGGGTCAATTTCGTGTTTCCGTGTCAACCCGAACCCGACCCGATTTTTAAAACGGGTTGATTTCTTCAACCCGAACCCGACCCGTTTCGGGTTTGGGTTGACCCGAACCCGGATTTTTTCGGGTCGTGTTTCGTGTCGTGTCAAAAATTGACACCCCTAGATTCAATATCGGGCGTCCATCCAACCACTCCTCATTTACCCTTGATCACTTACCTATTTACGAGTCATCCCACTCTAGAAATCTATAAATAAATCATTCATTTCTCTTGAAAAGGGACCCAAGAAAGAAAGAGAAGAAGAGAAGGAAGAAGCTCATCTTTGACCACCGTCGGTGTTTCACCGGACCACCACTGGAATTTCAACGAACCACCACCAAAATTTTGTCGGACCACCACTGGAGCTTTGTCGAACCACCACCTGAGGCCCTCACCTTCGTCGGACCACCACCTGAGGCCCTCACCTTCGTCGGACCACCACCTGAGGCTCTCACCTTCGCCAGACCACCACCCGAGGCCCTCACCTCCGTCGGACCACCACCTGAGGCCCTCACCTTCGTCGGACCACCACATGAGGCCCTCACCTTCGTCGGACCACCAGCTGAGGCCCTCAACTTTGTTGAACCACCACCTAAGGCCTTCACCTTCACCGGACCACCACCTGAGGCCCTCACCTTCATTAGACCATCATTTGAGGCCCTCACCTTCGCTGAACCACCACTTGAGGCCCTCGCCTTCGCCAGATCATCACCTCAGGCCTGGAGTTCTAACATACCCTTACCTGAAGCCCGAAGTTCTGCTGGTCCATCACCTGATAACCCGGACTTCTGTCGTACAATTATTACTTGTAATCTGATCATCCTTAGAGGCGAGTCATGCCCATTGTAACCAACTCAAGCTCTAGTGGAATCATTTTCAACTGGGCTAGGCCCCGTGGTTTTTCTCTTTTTAGGGTTTTCCACGTAAAAATCTTGTGTTTTCTGTGTGTGAGTTGGATATCCATGCAACGCTAAGTCGTAGCATTCTAACTCTATCGTCGCGTATATTCTAGCCCGCAACAACATCCTTGTTTATTGTAATTATTTTTTTTATTCATTTAATTATGTATAGTTGTTATATTGCATTATATTGTGTTATAGCTTATAATATGTTTTGTTATAGATATTGTGATTGCACTTTTATGCATTAACCTTATAGTAATGATGAGGGTGGGATCATGGGGCTTTATATCACAATTGTGATCAATTGATGGATGGTGAACTCTTCTAAAATAATTAGAAGATCGGCTGTTACCGAAGGATTTTTCCAATGGATAACCAGCGGGCTATTTTTTGACGGCTTTCCAACATATTTCCTATAGAATATGTCCAATTAATTTTTCTATAGATTTTTTTTTGCGGCTCTCTGGCGGTTTTCTAGCGGCTTTGGTTCCGGCAGCGTTTATGGCAGCTTTTCTATCAGATTAATTCTTATATCTTAAATAAAAAAAGTGTGACATTTAAACACTTTTTTTCCTTCCAATAAATTGGTTGGGTCTATGAAATCATACTCACTTTGAATCCCAGCACATGAAGGCAGCCGAGCGGGCAGTGAGGGAGGGCAGCGGGCAATCGGGCAGGCAGGCAGGGCAGCTGAGCGAGCATCACGGGAGGGCAGCAAGTACCGTAGCAGGTAGCCTAGGTTTCTTACATGGCTTTTATCGACGAAAAAATATCCGCTGAAAAGCCGTTAAAAATCTTAATTTTTGCCGGTAATAGGTAATTTTTCTGTAGTGAGTTAAGTTTAGTTTGGAAGAGTTGATTTGAAGGTGAAGGTAAGATAAGACATAATTCCTACAATCAGTCCAAAACAGAAAGTCAATTTTCTTTCTGATGGTTCTCCCTTTATAGATCTTCAAATAAAAAAAACTTATACTTTATTTGTAGGTAAGGATGTGTAATTTAATTCTGAAGAGTTTGGTCAGGGTAAAAAATGGTTTGGTGAGTCAATAGCGCACTAGAGGTAGTACAGGTCAATTATATCCAAAATTGAACAAGGTTGGGAATTTGGATGTGAATTTCTTTAGATAAAGTGGAATTCATAATTCCAATTAGATTGGCTCGTGGACATCCTTTAGATAGGATCTAGAAGATTTTATTTGAATGTTTGTTTGTTTGTTTATTTTTTTTGATAAAATTTTGATAGTATTTTGTGGTTTTTTTGTTGACTAGAGTTAGGCTACATAACTAAAACAACAAACTGAAAATACAATTAGTGTTGAGTTGATCTCCAAAATTTTGACTATAATAACCCAAAATAAATTTAGGATTATTAAAATATAAATGTGTAATAATGATATGAAGATTTTGGTGAGATTTGGAGTAGTTTGGATTGGTTAAATACTTTCAAGAATGGAACTGGTCCAGCAATTCCAAAAAACCTGGCCAACACTAATTATAGGTAATTTTACTTGAATTTAGAGGTATCAAATGTGATTTAGGATTTTTCTATGATTGAATACTAGGAGAAGAACACAAATAAAGAAAATTAAAGCAAAGAAAAGTGCCAAAAAAAACCCTACTCACCAAAGTAGGGGTTTATGCATTAGGGTCAAAACACATAAAATTTGATTGTGTTCAATTACTCTATATTTTAGTTTACTTGTTTGCATATTTACTTATTATTTATATGCTTTCATGTTCAAGTGATGCTTTGCTTTATTAATGATTCATATGCCAAGTCAGTGAGTAAATATAAATAACCTACTCAATTGATTTATTACTCTTTCATGTGCATGAATCTCTTTACATCACCAGCATATTTTATTTTGGACACTTATATATTAATGATTCAAATAAAGATGCTAGATTAGTATTATCATTAATTTGTTTACTTTTTAGTTTCCTTCATTATCATATATTCAACTATTATATTTCATTTAATTTATAAGGCTTTTAAGTTCAAAAGATTTTTGAAAACATTTAGTAGCATATCACTTCACACATAATTCACCCTACTCTTACAATATGCCTCATCATACAATTTCTCTAAGAAAACAAATAGCAAGCTTAGTTGGTAACTATAGTTATTATCCTTTATTTTTTATTTCATATATAACTCATTAAAAGTTGAATAAAATCAATATTTAATAACAATTTAATTATTTTTTTGATGGTTTATTTTATATTTGTTATTATTATTATTTTTATATTCTACATACTAAAAATTATATTTGTCAACATATTTATAATTTCGAAGAAAATATTGAGACATTGTATGGTCTAATTTTTTAAGGATTTTGAAAGGGCCACAAGACCTTGTATGGAGGTTTTTATATTTGTATAATTCTTATCATTACATATTTAGTCTCTTTATACTCTTTTATATTTTTAGACTTATTTATAACCTCATCATATTTAGTATTACTTTGTATGATTTATTTTCTTACATTTTCATAAATACATGTAAATTCATTAACAAATATAAATACAAAATCTAAAAAAATGCTTGAGATGGAACATTAATAATGTTAATGGGTCTTTTGGGGTTGTAATTATAGACAAATTAAAATTAAAAATACTTGTTACTGTTGAAATTAGTATTTGTTACTTTCAATTGAATATAATTCTCATTTGCTTTGGCTCTTCCCTTCTAAATATCTCAATAAGTTCTCTAAAGACCTATTCATTATCTATGTCTGGTCATCTATTTATGGGTGGAAAGATAAAGATAATTAATTTTAGTATCCAACAATTTTCTTAGGAATTTTTTTAAAGAAGGAATAAATATGATATCCCTATCATAAACTATGGTCACGGGAAATCCATGTGATCTAATAATCTCCTTGCAAGAAATCCATGCAATATGAGATGCATAATTGGATTTTATTGTAAAATGGGAAGTATCATTTTGGAGAACTTGATGGTTAAAATATATTATTTACTGCTTTGGGTGAGCTAGGTAGATCTAAATTAAAATTTATGGACAAGTCCTCCGAAGATCTATAAAGAGACATAGTAATATATCTTTCTAATTTCTCTTTTTTGTTTTTAAATGTTTACTAGTATAACATAAGGTTCCAAATCTATAAGCATCACTCATTAGAGAGGGCCAATAGATACACCATGTATTAGACTAATGATCACTTTTCTACTTGCATGCCCTGTCATTCCTTCAAAATGTAAATTAAATATCAAATAATCGCTAAGCGAGTTTCTAGCAATACACAAGTGTCTAGCTCTAAACAAATATTCATTTGAAACTATATATAAAGGGCCTCATAAAGAATAGTGGCCTATCCTTATGATCCTAAGAGATCAAATGGAAGTCTAGGCACATATTGTAAATCTTCATAAGAAGTAATGGATAATGCAATCAACGATAGTTCTTTTTAGATCTATCTCAATATATGGTTTATGTTTTAGAACAAAAGAGTAGCACCCGTTGAAACTAGAAACAAATTCAAATATCATGATGGTATAATTTAATCAAATCAATCTTGGAATTTAGACCATGCTTTTAACCCCTATTGAAACCATTCCTCCTAGAAATAATCCCTTAGTTGAAAGCCCATCACCACCACTCTAGCCACCTCCTCCCTCAGCATATCAATACCATTATCTACATGATGCATGGCCCAACCATTTTGCTCACCTTAATCTTAAAGTGGATCAACACATTGAGCGGAGCAATAAGGGATAGGAGAAGCCACACCAACAAAATCAAGAGGATCGGGAGTGATTCTAGGAATAATTCTCACTTCTCTATCATTATTTTTAGCAATTTGCACCACCTCTTGATTAAGGACCTTTTGATACTTTTTTTTTTCATATTATATATATATATATATATATATATATATATATATATATATATATATATATATATATATATATATATATATGATGTCAAAAGGAAGAGAAGTTTGGTTGCATTAGTTTGCATATTTCTTTCAAATTAATGAAAATTGTTCTAGTTTTACTAGTAATTTGTGCATTTTATTTAAATAAAATAAAATAATAATAAAATAAAAAGAATAAATAAATAAGAAAAAATTTTAAATTATATTTTTCTCCTATCACATTTCTTTTTAAAGTATCAAATAAGGGGAAGGAAAATAATTAGGATATTTAATGATTTATTTTACACCTTAGCCTAAAATATTTTTCATCATAAAAAAAGCTGAGATTGTTGAACCCTATTGGCCTAACATGCACTAAGATTTTGATGATTACAAATACTATTGATTGTACTAACTACTAGTCAAATTGTGTGTGCAGTTAAAATGTTTTTTAATCTAATATGGTAGGAAGCACACATGTAATAGATTCAAGACAAAGAAATTGTTGAAGTTAAAAAGAGTTAAAAATGAAGAAAATCTATCAGTGATATGAAGACCAAGAAATAGAGTGTATGTCAACTTGTAATTATATTTTTATTTTTTATTTCTCTTGAATTTTTTTTATATGTTAGACATGAAGGTGGTTGAATAACTACAAACATAAGGGATTTTATAAATTTAAACATATTTAATTAAATCATTTAATTTTCTAACTTGATCTTACTATGTGATATGAATTTCAATCTTATAAATCTTGAAAAATTAAGTGAGATTAATTAATTTAAAATTAAAATTAAAATTTGTATAATTAATCATACAATACGATGCATATCATACTAAACAATTAGCCATTCGAATTCAAGCAATTAAAATCCTAAATGTTTTAAAAATAGGTAAATTCAAATTTTGAACTATTTGTATTAGACAAAATTGTTTGTACAATACGAAAGTTAAAGACGTGTATTATGAATTTTTTATTTTAGAGCCTAAAATTAAGGGGATGGATCATAATTGATTTCATATTGTATGACAATTCGAACAAAGAGAGAGCGTGTTTATCCAAAACTCATACAGATAGGCAGACCCAATGCTAGCTCCTAGTCTCCATCATCATGAAGATCATACAACATGATACCCATCATACATCATTCAGATAGGACAATCTGGTTCCATAAGTGATCAAGGTTGTTCAAATTGTATTGTATAGTCTTAGATCAAACTGCACAATCAACCTATCAAATTAACTATATCAGGATTTATAGGGTTTTATTTTGTATCATCCTAAAATCAAAATTGAGAAGAATTTACTTTTTTTAATCTTTTAATTTATTTGTTAGAGTCGCTAAATATCTATAATTTTAAATAAATCTAACAAAATCAACTATAGATCTTATACATTAAATATTTATATATTTATTCCTTTAAAAAATGTAATATATAATAGCAGGAGATTTTAATAATATGAATCTATCCTTTTTAAAACTCTTAACTACAAAAGAAATAGAACTAAACATAAAAATAATAAAAACTGATAAATATTGATAAGCCTCAGTACTCTTGAGGATCTTGGCCTCTTCTCAGGTTCGAAATTAATAAAAATTATATAATGAGCTTATAAAGCCGAGTAAGTAATTAAAACTTATCGCTTCCTTCAATGCAAGGTAATCAATATCAATATCAATTTATATGCATAATATAAAATCTCTAAAATTAAGAATAAAATTAATATGATTAGTATGATTAGTAAAATTAGATATATATCAAACTATAAGAAAAATCGATAAAAAGAACTATCACCCAATGGGCCATGTCAGTATATTTTGATATGTGGTATCAGTATGTTGTCCCACCCTCATGCATATGGTATTATATTTTAAGAGTTAAAATGTATTAATTATAGTATTAACAACTAGGCTTTCTTGCTTACATGCAAATGCTAGATTTTTTTATGTAATGTAAGTGAATATCATGTATGAAATGCAATAGCTCAAAAAATACAGGAAAATCTATAAAAATTTTCCTCTATGCATTTACTTCAAAAAATTATAGCTTCCAATTTATTTAGTCAAATTCAATAATATTATAGTCAAAATACTCAAGAGGGTCATATCTATCATATACAAAAAATTACATGGTGGAAGTTCACTAAAAATCAAGATATCATAAGTTTTACAAATTTTGACGAAGTTAAAATTCACAAAACATAAAATATATAAAATAATTGAAATCAAAGGTAGGGTAATAGTTTTATATCTTGAGACTAGTAAATTTTCCAACTGGACTTATCGGCAAAAATGACTCTAAGACCTCAAAACTCTAACTTCTCTCTTCTCTCTCCTCTCCTTTTCTTTTATTTTTGTTTTTTGCTCGCTGGCTTTGTGACAATGAATGGGAAAATGAGAATCAAATGGAATATAAAAGTTTTGTTAAGTTTTTTCTTAAAAAATGGATAATGATATTTTGTAATAAAATAATGTAAAGATACAAAGATAATTATGCAATTTGTTAAATATTTAGGGTGAAATTCATATAAACCATTTTATATAATCAAATTTGGGGCTCTAAACATTATAGAAAAATATTTATAAATAGCCAACATATCTTAAAAAGCTATGGTGAAATCAATTTGAAAAATGGACACTTGATGGTCTTAGAAAACCCACTTATATCGACATGTGTCAATTTTCTATACTATTTTTAAAATTAGGATAAACATTCATATAATTAAAGCACAATAATATCTATATTATGATGAAGAATGTTTGCAAATTAGACTTATAATGAATCCTAAAATATTATTTGACGTGGTCTAAATATGGGCTATTATAAATTTAGAGCTTAATATAATTATCATTTTATGTTCTTTTAATATAAGTTAGGAGGATGTCTCAAGATTTCTTGAGGGATATCAAGAGAGTTGAGAGAAAGCTTTTAGAGAGACTTATTGTATTAGGTTAGTGAAAGAAGTTGAGAAAGATAGGAATGATTTTAAGGGATCTCTTGAAAGGGTATTTAAGAGCTATGCAGAGTCTTGAGAGAAGACTCATGCTAGCTAGCTGGGAGGCTAGTAGTGAAGAATCTCCATCATGTTGGGCACAAAAAGAGGGAGGCTTCTCGAGAGAGTGAAGTGGTGTACAAGGGTTTTCTCCTTTCATTCTGAATGAGAAATGCTTCTCCGCCTTGCTTGGAGTAAACGAATAGTAAGTGGGATACTTGGAGAGAGAACACCCGAGAGTGGACATAGGTCGGGTTGAAACCACTAAAATTTTGGCTTATGCTCTTTTTATTTTTCATTTACTTTACTCCTTGCATATTTAATTTGTTGAGTTGATTTGGTATGGTTATTTGTGATTTTACTTATTAAAAAAATTTATTATTATCATAAAATAATCTTTAAGACTTTTATTGCTCTCATATTGTTTTGAAACAAAACTTTTAAATTAATATTTAGAGTTTACTAAATAGTTTATTTTTGCGACGATTTGTTTTTGCTATTTTTAAAAACAAAAAAATTTAAGTAAGCCAATGTTGACCTTTCTAGAAAAAAAAAAAAAAGGAAGAAAGAAAATAAAAATCCCATACCTTCTCGATCTCCTGCTCTAAAATGTCCCTGTGAGCTCAAGGCTTCTGAAATCTTGTTCAATTCAGCCAATTGACCCCTCTCTTCCCTGTGCCTAGTCACTTACAAGCTGGTTAAATAAATTTTATCATAATATTTGATGCTTGAAAGAGAAAACATATTAACTTAATTTAACATATTGTGATTAGAAAAATATGCTTCGTAAACTAATGTGTTATCTTAATATGTCAGCTTTTATGCTTATCAAATATAGTGTCATTATGAAAACTATTGTTAATAGTAGGTATATATCATAAGTAATAATATAAGTGTTTTTAGCATGCTATAAATTGGTAAAATAAATAATATTTTAATTTTTATCATAAAATATTTTTATTTGATTTTCTTCACCCCTTGTACCTCGACTTCAATTTATACATTAACTTGTTCATATTTTCTCTGCACCCGTGTATCTCTATTTTTATATACACCTCTACTTGTTCATATATGTTCAAGTGTATTATATACACATATAGATAATTATATAGGTGCACGTGTTCTCATATATCCATATGAACATACATAAAGCATGAACAACCATTGACTTACAATTTAGCCCCTTTTTCTCTTCTTTACACATACATTTTAGATTTATAAGCCTATAAATATCAATGGTTTCATTACATATTGACATCATCTAACATGTTATAAAAATTTATATGTACAAAAAAATTGTATGGTTTACATTATAAATTGATATACACAATTTAACAACTATAAATCTCAAAATAATTTATATACAATATTCACAGCATAATTTTACAGCTTTTATTATTTTATCAAAATTTTAATAATGGTTTACAATTTAATAAAATGCATAAATTATTATATAAATAAAATACATAGTAAAAAATTAACATACATATGATAATATGCTTAAAATAATTTACTCCATAACATATAAATAATTATATGGTGAAAGCTTTCAACATATTCATATATTTACATGGGGACAACAGAATAAAAATCTAAAGTGGGGCAAGGATAACCTATCTTGATCTGTTGATGCAGAGAAATATTTTCTTAATGATCTCATTGATCTTATATATAAAGTGGTAGATGTTAATAAGAAGTAGTTTAATCTAAAATTAGATGCGACATACAACTATGATGAAGCACATTTAATTCCTCCGACTAAGCTACCTAAGGATGATGACCTTAATTTTCTCTTTGATGAGATTTTCTTTTTTCATTAAACATCAAGCTCCCATATGTGCAACTACTAATCTTGAGAAGATTTCAAATACAATTCTTTGTGCAAATGAGGCTGATGCAAGATTAGTGAGTTTATCTTCTTTTGATAATATAGGTGTTGATACAGACATTGCATATACATAAATTGGTGATACTATAGACATTCATGATGTAGGTGATTGTTATTCAATGGATACTTCAAAATTTAATCATCCATTGGACATGTCAATCTCAATTAATGATTAACATGAAAGTAGCAAAATGCTAAGGTCTTATGATCTTCATGTATCATAGGGCTAGAAGCAAAAATTCAATGTTTAAAGAATACATTGATAACTCTCAACCCACAAGTTCGATGCCTACAAACACCTTAAATTTATTGCTGGTTGTGTCATGAGCAAGTTATCACTTATGTGAGAAAGCGTGCCAAAAAAATCCTTTCAAAAGTTATAATCTCACCAAGTTATACTATATAAAAAAAATCTATAGATAATTGCTAAACTTTAGTAAGGCAATGATGGTCATTTCAAATATAACTTTGGATGTTTGTGGTAAATGATTCAAAAGTGCATGTTGCCAAATTTAAGGTGTGGATGGAGCATTCTTGAATGCATTGTTGAGGAACTTTACTTGAGATAGTGGCACGACATGCCAATAAAAAGGATTTATCATGTGCATTTGCAATTGTTGACTTAGAAAATAATAATTCATGCATGTATTTTATGCCTAGGCTGAGGGAGTTGTTGGACACAATGAAAAACTTAGTTTTTATCTATGAAGAACGCAATAATATTGCTAATGCTTTATCAATTACTTTTTCAAAGGCACACCATGAGGCTTGCACTCATCATATGACAATACATATTATGAAGAAAGTTTAAAATCGATAATTGTCATGAGGAGTGTCATTTGGCTTTCAAGGCTTACAAAATAATTGAGTTTTTTAGGCACTTTGACAAATATACATGTTAAGAGCTCAACTATAGCATCTTATCTTGAGAATGAAGCAGACTTTGAGCAATATGCACGTGCTTTCTTCCATGTAAGTCGATATAGATTGATGACAATCACTTTTTTTGATAGCTTCAATAATATCATTAAGAGTGCAAGCTCCTATCAGCGATTACATTGTTAGACGTTACAAGGCATACCGTACGAAAATAATTCATAGAAAGAAGCAACATTATAGTGAACATAAAAACAATTTAGCAAAGAAGTATTGAGGAAACTTTTGAAAAAGGCCTAAAACATGATCATCTAAACCATCAGTTAATTTAAAATATATGCTCTTGTTGGTGGCCTTAATAGTGGTGCTAATTTGCAAGAGGGTATATGTAAATATAGAAAATTTGATATTACGAGTCTTCTGTGTGAACATATATTGGTTGTAGCTCGAGATCGAGGTGTCAGCTATTATACCTTATATTTAAAATTTCATTCATATAAAGTATGACTACCTGCATAGCTTAAAATATATATTGAGCTAAAAAAAAAAGATGCCTCTGAGGTTCAAAATAAAATAAAGATATTTGTTATATTACCCATATCAGTGAAGACCAATATCTACGAAAAAAATAAAAGGCCTTTAATGGGGGAGAGTAATATGGTTCAATGTAGTTATATTCGATGGAGGGTTAAATGTTAGAATCAAATTACTTGTAAGGCCAATCTCCCTCGACTTTCTTAACTATTTATTGCATGGATCAATTATAATTCTTAAATAACTACCACTAAATTATTATACAATAATGCATTGCTTATTAATTCATGTTACAGACATTAATAGACTATGTTATGGCTAAATTTGTTGTGTTATGTATAATTTGATCTCTCAAGCCCTATTTCATCATTATTTAACCCATTTTATAGTTGAATTTGTCCTCTTATGTCTACTATGACCTTTCTTTGAACCTTATTTTGATGCACTATTCTACCATTTCATAAAATTTTCTAATAATATCTTTTTTGAACTATGTTCAAATCTTCATCGCTTAATAATGATTAATGGTTAATTATAGTCCAAAGAATATTTGATCATTGATCAAAATTTTTATCAGATATGTTCTCAACCTTTATCAAATTTTGTTTGAAACTTAGGTTTCATTTGAGATAGCTTTCTTACTGCTTTCTAAAATACTTTGTTAGTAAAAATATTTTTAATTAAAAAATTTTCATACTAAAAAATTAATTTAGAAAACAGTAAGAAAGTAGTCTCAAATGAAGTCTTATTTTTTTTTTTACTAAAAAGCTGCTTTAAGAAGCTGTAAGAAAACCATCCCAATCAAAGAAACTTTTATTTGGTCCGGTCACCTAACGTAGATCTACGTTCGGACGCTAGTAAAATAGTGCTAAGTGTTCTTACTCTTTACAGCGCGGCCCGACAACCCGACCCGGAACGGACCCGGGATTGCTATGTTCGCGTATTGCTAGGTATTGGTCGATTTTGCTCGGCAATAATCAGAAATATCATTCTGTGAAGACCAATACCTAACAATACCGAGCAATACGCGAACATAGCAATTTCGGGTTCCGATCCGGGTCGGGTCGTCGGGCCGCGCGGTAAAAAGTAAGAAGACATGGCGAAATATTATTGACGTATGAAGGTAGAGCTACATCAGGTCACCTAACCTAATAATTGTTCCAATCAAAGACAATCCAATATTATTCAAATCAAATTAGGTCATAGTAGACTTAAAAAAGTAGTCCGAATCTAGAACGAAGATATTTTAGTCCAAATAAAACTTTGAAGTATATTTTCTCATAAAATAATTAATTTTTTTTTTTTAAATTGTGCACTTTAGGAGGTATATTAATTATTAACTCAAATTTCACAGGTCAGATTTCTTTAACAATTGAGCATTAAGCCATTAACTACAGAGATTTTAGGCTCGAAATCCCGGCGAGTTCGTCGACTGCTAACCCAGAGCAAACTTTCTTAAACCCTAACCCTCATCACCCGCTACGTTTTAAGACCATTTTCCATTCTCAGACTCAGTGATCCATGGCTCTAGCTCGGTTGCAAGGAATTCATCGCGTCAATCGAGCTTTCCATTCTGTTTCGGTTTCTCCATTGTACTCCCTTATATCATAAGCTGTTTGCATTTTTTCAATAAGTGAGAGCAATATATATGCAAATTCCCCTTTATTTATTACGCCCTCTAATTTATCTTTCTCCAGCTATGGAAGCTATTGGGGCCGTCTTAATGCGACAAGTGAAGGTAATTTCCAGTACGATTGAATGTAGTATCATTTCTATGTACTGCAAGGATTTCTTACTTTTACCTAGGTTTTTTTTTTTCAGGAATCACTCGCTCAACTAATATAGCTTGCTTTTACTCAGTTGATAACATGCTTGGTCAAAATGTGAGTGTTTTAGATTGCAAGGACACACTTTCAATGACTCTTTTCGAGCAGTTTTATGATTGAAAGTAGCAACATCATTTATTATGTACTCGGTTTTATCGATTTCTACTAGGGCTCTGAATTCACAATCCAATTAGGTGGAACGAGGTGGATGTCAATGATGAAGGTTCCCCGTGGAGCACAACAGGTTAGCACATATTCCCATTTAAGGATTCTTCATTTATGAGGGTTGTTTTTCTTTATGAAGAAAATAAAAACTTAGGTTCTGTTTGTTAATTTTTCATTAAAATGCACTGTTATATAGATTGCAATGTTGTTTAAATGTTTTTTAATTTATTGAATTTTAGTTATTGTACTTGCTGAGGAAGTATCGCCAGTATTGAGAATAATGCACTTGAATCTATCACAAAGGAGAAAGAGGAATACATCACATAAATCAGCACAAATGTTGTTTCTGTGATAATGGCTGGAATAAGTGTATTTTGAAAATATATTTTAATTATTAATGTGACCATGTCTAAATTATCACATGGCCTAAATTATTTATAGTAGGAATTTATATTACTTATTATTCTAATATTTTCTCACTATCAAGGATATTCTTCTTTATTATGTATTTTTTATTATTCTTTTCTCTTCATTATATAGATAGGCACATATATGCTTGTACTAGAAAGACAAATGAGTAAATATGTAGTCCTTTCAATTCTCTCCCTTCTAATATAGTCTTAGAGCCATTGCCTAGTATCCAACTAATCTTCTCTAAACACCTTCCTTCCTTACACTCCTTAAAATTCTGATCTCCATTGGCCAGCTCTCACACTTTCACTTGACTGTGACCCTTTTGACTCTATCGGCTTCTCCTTCCATGAGATTTGATCTTCTTCTTAGACCACTAAGGCATTTGATCACCTTCTTTATTTCTCTTAGATTTGTATACCTCTATTATCTACATATGTTCTCTCATGGTGACTTTACCAATGACCAATGCCTTTTCTCCTTACTATGTCTGTCTCTTCGTTGATGCTTTCTATATATACCTCTATTATCCGCATTTGCTCTCCAGTAGTGACTTCGGTAATGACCAATGCCTTTTCTCCTTACCATGTCTACCTCTTGGTTGATGCTTTCTATCTATAATCTTCATATACGTTCTCTGTTGATACCTTTATCAACGTTGTTTATTGATACTTTTATTTAAGAACCTTAGTTATGTGTTCTCTAACACGAATCTCGTTATTGACTTTGAGTCCAATTCATGCTATTTTCTTTTTCCTTGATTGGATGTGCTACTCTTGCAACACTTACAATCTCCACGTCTAACATCTTTTGTTGTTTCATCTTTGGTCACAACTATTTTCAAACTCAAGTAGTTATAATTCCATTGCCATCTTGATTTTGTCAAGGAGTGTAATGATATTTAAATTATTTAGAGTAGAAATTTATATTATTTATTATTATAATATTTCCTTATTATTGAGAATATGTTCCTTTATTGTTCCCTTCTCTTGGTTATATATGCTTGGTACAACAATGGCAATTGAGTGAAGGTGTATTACTTTTCAATTCTCTCCCTTCTAACAACTGTTTTTGTCAGGTAACAGGTATTAGGTTAAATATTGTTCTATGTTTTAACCATTTGAGTGCTATTTACAATGATCAACGGTGGTTCCAAGTTCCAACACCTTATTTCCTATGTTGCACCGATACAGATACGGCGATACGGATACGACACAATACGAATACGGGACACGCTAATTCTTAAAAATACAGGATACGGATACGACGCGGATACAACATTATAATATATAAATGATACATAAAAATTAAGAAATTAATTAAAGTGTAATATTTGAAATGACAAAAAAATTTAAATAAAAGTAAGCATTAAATATTTAAATCTCTAGTATAACAATAAAAACAAGAAGATAAATTGTCCAACACATGAAATTTCAACTATTCAATAGAAGGAATGATAGGATTAGCTTCTTCAGTGGTTTGTCTTTAGGTTTCTATATCATCTTCAATAAATATCATAACTTCTAATTCAAGCTCATCAAGTGAAAGAATAGCAATTTCTAATATTACCATATCCTTAAGAGATTCAAATTCATCTCTAGCAACATCCCACATCCTGTTGTCTCCTTCTATATAAGTTGGAGTTTTCCTTGAGACAAGCCAAAAATTTGTATGCACATAAACTAAATCTTCAGCCCGTTGATTGGATGAACGAGTATGTGCTCCAATTTTTTTCACAACAAGATGAGGATGAAACTTGGCCAAGCAATTTTATGGCGATTGTTTGAAGTAGAGGTGTTGAAGCTCCATATATAATCCACCATATTTTCGGATCAATTCTCCACCTATCACGCAATGACTCTTGGTCACCAAAGTCCTCTAAATAACAAAAAAAATTAGCAAGCTCAATATTGACATTTCTTCTCTCCTCCTTATTTGAAAAATAACGCTTCAAACATGTATTCCTCATATTTAAAATTTGTAAATCTTTATGTGGAGAAACTCTTTGAGGATCCTCTTGAAGTCATTCTTTAGTTGAATATATTAAAAAAAATTAAAATAAAATAATAAAAAAATGTTGAAATGACTAAACAACAAATTGTGAATTAATAATGAAAAATATTGAAATTTATCCGGGATTTAGTGAGTGAGCCAAACAATGTAAATCTGTATTACTTTTGCTCAACCTATCTTCTAGAATAGTATAAATAACATTCTAGAAGCTTGAGTCTTCATGAAGTGCCTTCCTCTCATGTCTATATATAATTTCCTTTACTTTGGCAAGCATTGAATCCCACATCTCATAAATTAGATGTAAACAAGACTTATCCGTATCAGCTACTCCCAACATCTCATAAATTGGATATATGAATTTTATAATGTATTCAATCTCATCCGATCATAAATCATCTAAAAGCTTCTCCTTTATATATCTAGCATTTCCAACATCATCTTCCCTATAACAGGATCATTTGTCATTGATCACCATAGCTTAAAGAGCATTTTTTATTTTTTTTGAATCTTCTTAACATCACTATAATCGAGGCAAACTGAGTTTCAGCAACTGCCAGCATATTCAAATTTGAGAAATCATTGAACATAGAGAGTCTTATGGAGTGATTCATAATAAAATTCCTAATTACAACTGCATCTTCAGCAATCACTGTTATCCAATGACATTCATTGTAGGTGATTTCGTTTACCTCGGTATTCTTGGTTGCACAATTATTCTTCAAGGAAAGATTAAGCGTATGCACAACACATGGTGTCCAGAAAATATGAGGATAGACTTGCTCTACAAGTAGACCTGCAGCTCTACAAACAGGTGTATTATCAGTAATGACCTGGATGATATTTGAAGGCCCCACCATCATGATAACTTCTTTGATTAAATTAAAAATGAAGAACTTATCCTTGTACTGTCATTCACAGTTTACAACTTTGATAAACATAGGATAGCTCTCTTTTACAGCCATGAAGTTGATAAGTGGTCTTCTTTGTGGATCTGTTCACCCATCACAAACCAAAGTAACTCCTTTTTTCTTCCAAACTCCTCTAATAGGCTCGAGCAACTTCTCAATATTATCCCTCTCTCTTTGCAACAATTTCGTTCTAATGACATTATATCCAAGTGACATATATCCTGCAAGATTATTATTGTATGCATAGGTGAAGACATTCTTGTAATGTGGATTCCTTGCTAGGTTAAAAGGAAGTCCAGCTGAGTAAAACATTCGAGCTATTTCCCCATCTAGTTGTTCTCTCATTTGTAAATTAAATGCTTACTTCAACACTATCTACAACGTGTTTTCTTCTTTTTGGTTCAAATCCCTCCACCCGAAAATGCCCCTTATTAACAGTACTGTCATCACTTCTAATTGAAGAAGATGATGAATGATATGAAGCATGAGTGCTTAAAAGTGGAATATGTTTTGGAAGTTTTTTTTTACTCATTTGCTCAGCTTCACTGATTTTTCTTTACAATTCAGCCATTTGTGATGAACTTATATTCAGACAAACTTTAATTCCATGATCACTAATATTCAACAAATGAGCTTTCACTCTATAATATGATCCTTTGTATGCGACATTACAAAAATTGCATTTGAATACAATATTGCCACCCCCTTTTGACGTTTTACCTATTTTTGTGACATAACCCCACAGAGGTTTGTTTTCTTCAATATTGATCTCTAATGGACCATTAGGAGACCAAATTCTTACACCAATAGAGCTCATTATCCTACAAAGGATCGACACAAATTAATCAACATGAATTTGAAATATGAAAATTTTTAATTAAAAGTGTAGATATGTTGCGCCTATGCCGGGGGTCCAAGGTAGCGTTGCCCCTTGGCGGGGTTCGACCTGCCCGGTAGTGGGGTCAAGGGGCAGCGCCCCCGGAACAAAATTTTATTATAAGAGTAATTTTAAAGTTCTCTACCTTCTCGGTACTGTTTGGTACCATTCGGTACCCCTCTATACCGAGCGGTACCGAGTTCCGGTACCGAGCGGTACCGAGTTCCGGTACCGAGCGGTACCGAGTTCCGGTACCGAGCGGTACCGAGTTCCGGTACCGCTCACCGAGCAGTACCGAGTTCCGGTACCGAGCGGTACCGAGTTCCGGTATCGAGCAGTACCAAGCGGTATCGAGTACTGAGCGGTACCGAGTTCCGGTACTGAGCCTACGATTAAGAAAATGAAGAATGAAGAAAACAAACCTTCAATGCTCACGTCGCCTTCACTGTTCGTGTTGTCGAGTCGCTCCGTCGACGAAGGATTCTGTCAGCTTTAATGCTCGCATCTTCAACCCTCTTTGTCGACAAAGGATGATCTTGTCCGCTTCTATGCTTGCGTCGTCGAGCCACTCCTTCGACTTTAACAAAGAAGACGAACCCCTATGCGGAAACCAAAAACCTAGCTCGCCGAAATGTTTAAGCCACATAAATGAATAGGGATATGGAGTGGATAGCCGAAATGAATAGGGCAAATTGCGGCTCTATTTCTTTTTTTAATAAGACACGCATATCCGATACGCGTGTCCGATCAAATTTAAATAATATTTTAATTGGACACGACAAAGCCGTATCCGACACGTATCCGTGCCGTATCGGAGGCGTATCCGTATCTGACACGTGTTCGATACAACATGCCTCATAAATAGGTGTATCCGTGCAATGTTGCGGATCTATGGTTTATGATTTTGATGATAGCAAACAATTCTTATTTCTCTACGACTGCTTTCTACTAACATTTCAGGTTCACACGATCGGACTGCAATTTGGAACCAGCTCAAGATTGGGTAGACTAGGTCTGAGTCAGTTTGTACACTTTTTTCTTTCTTGAGTCTATTGTATTTATTGTGGCTCCTGATGCTTTGTAACGTATAAGAGTTTCTGACTGTTCCCTAGAGTTTACTGTTTTTGGTAACATCATCCTGGACGATATTTATATCGGCCGGGACGATCTGTTCAAAAGAAGAAACCCTAATTAGGGCATCCTCATTAAAGCAACCGTCATTATGCAAAACACATCGTCCTGGACGATTTTGTATCGGACAGGACGATAGGCTCAATTCAGAAAGATTCTGCCGCCAGATCTACTTAGGAAATTCTTATTTTTGGATATCGGCCTGGTGGATCGGCCTGGACTATAAAATATCGGCCAGGACGATCCAGGACAATTTTTTCAAAATTTCTCTGGCAATTTTGGAAAGCAATTAATGGTGATTTCGTCCGGGCCGATCGCAAGATCGTCCGGGCCGATTAGACATCCGCCAGCTTCATTTCAGGGCGATATTCAGGACGATTTTCCTCATATTTGAACTAATCGGCCAGGACGATAATGTCGGCAACTTGCATTAATTAGCTTGTTTTTAGCTCTTCTATTTAAGCTATGATAAGACACTTTGTAAGTGTCTTTGGTAGCTATTGTAGCTTCGTTCTTGTGGGGGAAACTTGAAGAGAAAGCTTGAAAAGGAGTGAGGAACGGGTGAAGTCTGAGAGATGGAGAAGATCATGTGAGGGGGGACTCAAGGGAGTGTGGAGGGGGATTCCACACGGTTGCTCCGGCAGGCTTGCACCTTAATACCGTCGGATTCAAGGCTTGTCTCGAGGGAAGTTCACCAAAGAAGAAGATCTCTTTGGTGTCAAAGGACCCGGCGACTTCGCCGCACCGGGGAAGGTGGTATTGCTTCCGCATTTAATTTTCGCATTTGGTTTTTATTGTGGTGATATTGGTTTTGGTTTGTGTTTTAATTTAAATATTCTTCTTTTCCATTTCCAATTCACCTCTCTCTTTATTAGCCTTGAGCCAGTTCATAAGGGCTTAACATCCCTAACGAACTTTCAAGTGGTATCAGAGCACTTTCTAGTGTCATCTGAGCACTTTCATGCAACATAGCTTATTTCTTTTGGCCAACAAGGTGATGGTTGGCAAACATCTATATAGCAACTATCTTTGGTTAATTGACATTTAAATATATTTTAGTGAAGTGTAAAAGCGAATATTTGTTATGAAGATAATGTGGTTCATCATATGTCAATGAACCAAATAGCCTTATAATAGAATACAAACTTTATTTTCTACTAGAGATAAGATGAAAGCTATAGTTGGTGAGTAAAACTTCAAGCCTACAACTACTACTACAACAACAATAACATCAATCATTTATCCCACTGCGTGAAGTCGTCTACATAAATCTTTTTTCTCCATTGTGTCCTATTAAGAGTCAAATTCTCATTCTCATGCTCTAATTATCATTTAAATCTACTAAAAAAGGTCATTTCTAATATTTTCTAATAGAGTCTTTTTAGGTCTACCTCTACCTTTCTTAAAATAGGCCAAACAAATCTAATACATCTACTCTCCTAATCGGCTCATTAAAAGACTGACGTTTTATGTGGCCAAACCATCTAAGGCTAGTCCTCTCTAATCTTATTTGCCATTGGAGCTACTTCAACCTTTTCACATATATATTCATTTATCATTTTGTCTATAAGAGTGAATCCAATCATCCACCTGAGCATTTTCATCTCTCCAACACTTAACTTAGTTTTATACTTCTCTTTTAATAGTCAATATTCTACGCTATAAAGCATTGTAGGTTTCATTACCATCTTATAGAATTTTCCCTTAAGTTTGAGGGGTACTTTCCTATCACACAACAAGCCCGATGCATTCCTCCTCTTCAACCATCAAACTTGAATTTTACTCTCCTTCTATTTTACCACTACTTTGAACAATAGACCCAAGATATAAAAAATGTATGCTCTTATTAATGACTTGATTTCTCAAAGTCACAATTCGCCCACTAGATCTATTATTGCTAAAATTACACTCCATGTATTTAGTTTTATATCTGCTCATACGAAAACTATTAGACTCTAAGGTTGACCTTTTAATTCAAGTTTACCTTCAACTATCTCTCTAGTCTTATCAACAAGATAAATATCATCAACAAAAAGCATACACCAAGGTACATACTTTTGCAAATGTCTAGTAAGAACGTCCATGACTAAAGCAAAAAGATATGGGCTTAAAGCTGGCCTTGATGTAATCTAACTGAATTAGGAAAATACTTGGTCAAAACCACCTTGTTGTTTGATCACAAGTAATAGCTCCTGCATGCATATCCTTAATGACTTGAACATAAGCATTATTAACCCCTTTCTTTTCTAGAACTTTCCAGAGCACTTCTCTTCGAACTTTATCATAAGATTTCTCTTAATCAATAAATATCATCTGTAGATCCTCCTTATTCTCTCTATACCTCTCCATCAAACCTCTTAATAAATATATAGCTTCCATAGTAGACCCTACCTGGCATGAATCCAAATTACTTTTGAGAAACATTAGTATCACAGCGTAACCTTACTCCAAAACTCTCCCATAGTTTAAAAGTATGACACATTAATTTAATTCCTCTATAATTCACACACTCTTATGCATCACCTTTATTCTTAAAAATGAGAATCAACACACTCATTCTCCACCCATTTGACATCTTTTTAGTCTTCAAAATAGTATTGAAAAGTTTCGTAAGCTAAGAAGTTTCTTCATCTCCTAAGCATTTCCATACCTCAATTGGAATACAACTGAGAAAGACTTTAAACAATTTAGCTCACTGAATCTTTATATTGGAAAATAAGATAAGAGAAAATGCATAAAAAAACTATGACAATATGTTGTAATATCCCCATATTGAAGTATCAATTTGGGATGATCTCCATTCCATTGTAAAAAAGTGACCAGGAACTAAGACGGTGAAAATTATTATTATTAATTTTTGTTATCTATTTTCTACTCCAGATCAGAAGAAAGTACTAGCTAGTGAGTAAAATATTAAAGCATTACAACTGATAAAAAATATTTCAAACATTTGCCTCGGTGAACGTCCATATAGCAAACACATTACAGGAATTATGTCAGAATATGACTACATGTGATATCTCCTTATGGATATCTCCAATTTGGGAAACTATTTATCTCATCATAAAAAAGGTGTGCGGAGATAATGGAAATTTTTTTTTCTTTTGATTCTCACGCCATCATTATTCATTGACTGGTATTTAGAGTGGATGAAATTTTGGCTAAAGGTCATCATTCAACCTAATCCAATTAACTACTGCTAGCATTGCCTGGAATTATTTCCATTGCTAATGGCTACTTAATTTGTTTCATCAAATGAGAAAATTATTTAATAGTTAAAGAGATATAGCTCCGAGGCTAAAAAGATTTATCTTGTTTTGGGAGTTATAACCTAAGCATGGTCTTGCAGAATTCACCTGAGTTATATTGTCAATTCATCACATCTTTCAAGTACTGACTTTGACAAAGAAAATAACATTTTTCTTGTTTACTAGATTGAGAGAGAAAAACTGCACAGTTGTGGCCTTGTCTCCTAGATTTTTTTATGTATGCAGTCATCATGTTTTGTAAACTCCATCATGATTATTGTGATAATTAGGGAATATTACTTAAAGCTTCAGCTCAAGAGGAACTTCTCACGCTGAGCTAGAATTGGTCTGTAATAGCTAGTTTGTTGCTTGCTTGACTTCCTTTTGGTTAAGCTGAAGATTGACCAACCATTACTTGGCTTGGATTGGAAACCTTTGCCTAGTATTCCCATGAATTTTGACATGGATCAGTTTTTTTTTTTGGTGTACTTGATGGTGTTTTTGTCTCTATCTTTAATGTTAAGCGTTGTTTGTTATTTTAGTTTTATGATAGGAATCCGATCTCCACATAGCAAAAAAAAGAAGCAAAATCAGAGAGAAAGAAGAGATTTTGGGCTAATTTTATTGATATTGGCACAACAAACCAAGATACAAGTTAATCTACTATTGGAGAGGTAGATCAACTCTCCACAAGCCCTAGGCGTTGCTAGGAAAAAACTCCAAAGAAAATTACCGTAAAATACAAAATCACATAATGAAAATAAAAAATGATCCTTTCTAATTTTTTCTCAAATTTGAATTTAAATTAGCCATCTTTCCCTAAATAAACCTTCCTAATTTTCTCCCAAATCTAGATTCAAATTTGCCCTCTTTCCCTAAATAAACCTTTCTAATTCTCTCCCAAATTTGATTTTCTATGATAAGTAATTAAATATAAAATTAATCCTCTTGAGCCCCCCCCCCCCCCCCTCTCCTTGCCCATTGCCGCCTACACTAGTGGGGCCCACATGAGTCTTCTGCCCGCTAGCTTGATCGGTCCCCTTGCTAGGGCCGGGTTGATTGGTGTGACCAATTCAGCCGGTCCATCATTTTATCATCAATATTAATTTGATATATTGTAACTTTCTTTTTTCCAACTTTTATATTACCAAAAATTAAAGCTAGGGTTGTGAACACTAACTAATTTTCTCTCCTATGATCTCCTTTTCAAAGAAAAGACTAAATGTAATAAGATGCACATTGGAAAATCAGTTTTACTTTAATTTCATGTTGCTATCCGGTCAAATGCCATAGGCATTATTTGATCTTTCTTTTCATCAATTTTGTGGTGTATGCACACATTCTATTTCGTTATATGAATTAGTATACTGTAAGTGTTTTTCGTTAAGCTGTTATGCTTTTTCTTTGAAAAATTTTGCTTTATGATTGCTTGCAGACATCACTAAAGGTGACCATGCTTAGTCCCGGTTTTGTTTATGAGCCATATGAACCCCGAAAACCAATTCCTTTCTGGAAAAGGTAAATCCACTAGCTATATCTTAGTTTAGTTTATTTTAAAACTAAAAAATGTCTTCATTTAGTAATGTATTATTGTATTGCTTTTCAAAAAACGTCATAATTTTTATTAGAGTGGGAAACGCACATTGAAGACTGATACCCCACGGATCTAAGGATTCATGACATGGAGAATGCACCTGCAGTGCTACTTGTTTCGTTTGATGCATTGAAGTTTTTGATTCATTGAGTATCCAAACAACTATGATTCAAATGTTAATTTGCCTTTTTTGTGCATCCATGTGTATTTAGCAATGACTTTTTATTATTCGACGCAATAAAAAGAAAGCCTAAAATTATCTGGCTTTTCATTTATGTGGTTAGTTATATTTATTGGCCATATCTTCAACTCTATAATCATACTCTGGATGCATTTTTTTCTTCCTATATTGTCACTACGTTATTATTTAAAAATAAAGATGCTTGAGCATACAAATTTCAAAACTTAAATTTCAATGTTGTGAATTTTCTGATGAAATACTGAAAAATTGTTAATAGGTAAATGTTAATTTCTGGATTCGATATAGAGCATTATAGTCATTTTAGAGTTGTGATTCTCTTTAGGAAGTCAAAAATTGTGCTCAGGATGTGGTTTGCGAGGGATTGGAGATGAATTAATGATAGTTGTTGGATTGGGCCCTCAGGGACTTGGTTGCAAGTGAGGTTCAAGTCAAGAGAGGAGGAAAGCTTGTCTTGTTTCCCTGAAAGGACTAGGTGGCTTTATAAAGTAGTTGGAGCACTTAGCTTCGTGGCTTACTTGAGCAATTTTGAAAGCTAATCAGTCAACAACAAGTTAGCATCATGGTAACACATGTGGTGTCATGGCCGTCTTAGAAAATATTATGATTGCTAAGCCAATCTATGTAGTTAAATCAAATGCTTCTGTATTTCTTATTAATCATCCAATTTTTTCTGTGGCAAATTTTTTTTATTCAAATGAGCATCATGTAGAGTTTAGTTTTGTGCGAAGTTCATTGGCTTTCTGATTGCCTTCATCATAATGCGGGATTTAAGAAATGATCGGCAAAAGGCATGTGATCAACGTTTTGGTTTGGAAACTGATAATATCCGCAACTTAAATTTGCACTACCTTTTCTTATTGCATTCTGCTTTCTGTTTATCAAAATTATTTTAGGATAGTAGCAGCTGTGACTAACTCTCATTAGCATACCTGTTTTTGAAATTTTATAATTTAGGTGGTTCACACCAAGTGGTTGGAGGAGAACTAAGGAAGATCTTATTTTGGAGGTATTTCCAATTTGGTATGCTAATTCGTTATTATGTCTTCCACAGTGCAGATTAGTTTATACTATATTTCTTTTCTCAAGATAATTTTTATTTATGAACATTTCTAAAACTTAAATTACATTATTTAGCCTTTGTTTGTAACAGCTTTAGGCCATTATTTTTTTCCTGCTTTGAAGAGATTTTTGTACTAAAAAGTTGCTTTATAAAGCAATAAGATAGCCATCCCAAATGAAGCCTTAATGGAAAGGATTACCCCACTATCAGAGCGCCACATTGTCACATAATTTAATTTCTTAATTTTTAAATAATATATATATTAGATAAACATCGCTAGAAGATAAAAAAACATGTTTTCTAGGTTTGATATGTTTAAGAATTTGATCTATTATTAGAAAAAATGCATACATTTAGTTCATAAATTCTGAAATAAAAAATTGATGCTTCCAGGCAACTGTATTTCTGATGGAAAAGCAGGGGAAACATCTCATTAAAAAAAGGAAAATTATATAAAGAAAGTTACATAAAAATAGAAATCAAACAAGAGAAAAAAGAAAATCAAACGGTCATCTAAAAAGATCTTGAGGCTTTTTTAGCAAGACTAGAATCTATCCAAAACTAAACTTGAGATAAAGTATTGAACGATATTTTTTTATCTTTCTTGCTAGAGTTCGAAAATTTTCTACGGTTCTTTCAATCCAAATATTCTAAGGAGTTGAGAGCAACACGATTTCCATGTCTTTTGCTTTCTATATGATAAAATAATCTCTATATGATGTGAAAGACTAAAAAAAGTGGTGGAAGCATTAGGCCTCCCAAAAAGAGAGAGAACACTTCCCAATGCATAAACTATTGAGAAAAAAGAAGAACAGAATGGTCCTTCAGTATAGAATTACACAAGATAGTCAATAGAGATTTTGATGCCCAAATGAGAGAATTTTTTATTGGAATCTTTCCCAAAAATGCAATCCATCCGAAGAAAGCAAACTTCAAAGGTACCAAAGCCTCCCAAATCCATTTATATTAAGTGATAATACTACCGTGCCTAGGGAGTGCATTGTATGATAACAACAGCTTTGCAGAGTTCTTATTTGGTTGTAGCCATAGTTGATTTAGTTCACAATGGATGTAAGAGGTAATCTTACCTTGATGAAATAGAATTGATCCCTTTTCAATGAAGATGCTACTGGAAGGAGAAAAAGATTTTTCACCAAACAATCCGAATTCCAAGCCATGTTGAAAAGATGAGGATAAAGCTTTGCCAATGACATACTATGAATTTAAGAATATTTCCAAAATCCAACTTTTTCATTGTTATTGATGTTCTAGTAGATGAGAAAAAAGTAAACCTAGAAGCTTTTCTTATATTGTTTATTAAATGTGAACCATCGTGAAAGTCAATAGTTATATTATAAAAATACTTGCAGTGGATAATATTTTAGATATGGAATTAGGGTCATGTGGAGTAGTTTTTAAGAGAGTTGTTATTGTGCACATCTTTAGTACCAAGCTCCTTAATTTTTTTTTGGGAATACAAATGTTTCTTCAACTGACTAAGGAGGTATTCCTGTCATCCTCATTACCTTTCCTTAAGAAACTTCTTATAATTTTCAATTTTTTAGTGGCCCAATTTGAAATCTAAAAGAACGATAAAAGTACGAAGGTATAGATGTTAAAACTTTGTTTATGAGGATAATTATTCTACCTTTAGATTTCCTTTTCAATGAGCAAATTTTCTTGGGATTTTATTCATTATTGAATTCCAAAGACCTTTCTGCATGGCTTAGAGAATAAAGGAATACTCATATATTTGAAAGGAAGTCTAATGAGAGAGCAACCAATAATATTTGCAATAGAGATGTCTTTTTCATAAAAATCACAAAAATAAACCAATGAATATCTAGAGAAGTTGATTTTGAGTCAAAAAATATTTTGAAAGAAGAGTAGTATATTTTTGAGAGTCCAAAGCTGAGCGTAATCAACACCCAAAAAAGATAGTATTATCAACAAATTAAATACTAGCAATGCCCATAATACTTTTCTATCAATTAATGCCCTTTATCCAACCATCCCTTGCAGCAACTTTATGCATTTCATGAAGCATATCATCAATAATAATAAAAATAAGGGGGGGAGAAAGGATCATGTTGCTTTTATCCTTAAAACATTGAAATTTTTTATTAAGATTTATGTTAACAATGACTTGAGAGTTTGCATGTAGCAAGGCTTCTCGAACCTAGTGTTTGAACTTATGAGGGAAAAATCTTCCTTTCAAAGCATAAATAATGAAATCCCAATTGCAACAATTATAGACCTTTTCATAGTAAACTTTGAAAATGAAAGAATCCATTTTCATCGTTAGAATAGGGAAACTTGACTTTATGACTTATAATAGTCATAATTGATTAAATCTCCCCGTTATTTCCTTATGTGGAGAAATATACGAGAAAATTCAATTTGGACCAAAATGCCTCTCTTGTATTTACGAATGCTTATTGGAGTCCATTAAAGATTAACTTTTTTGCAAGCAAAGATTGAGCAATGTTCGAACTAAATTTTGAATAAAATTAAAAAAAGCTTAAGATTTTAGCATGTTTAAACAAAGTTCGAGCAAGCTATGAACAATATTAGAATGAGATTCAAATAAAATTCGAGCAAAGCATGCCCAAGATTCAAACATATTAAAAAAAATATTGAAAGAAGTTGAAATATTAATCGAAGATTGTTTTTAGTGTATATCATTTATAGGATTGAATGAATAAAAAAACAAAAGAGTTTAATATTCATCCTTTATAGAATTAAATGAATAAAGAAAGTAAATTAAATGTACTTCATTTTCTTGCTATCTACCTATGGGCTTTTGGATCTACGTTGTTGAAAAATAATTCCAAATTTTGATGGCCTTAGTAAAATGATATTCGATCATGCGTAACATCCACAAGTGCACCAAATCCTTTTTTAACCCTTTTAGAGTCCTCTCCTGTGATAGCCTGCATCATGTGTATTCAAAGAATGCTTGTTGTCTTCAATGAAGACAAGTATCTCGATAAAAAATAACACCATGCTTATCATTGTTAAGTAGAACACTATTTACAAGATAATGTAAACCTAGCTTTCATACATCATTTCTCTCAGTGCACAACATGAACGCTTTCTTCTGGTCTATACTTCTGTCTCCATTCAATTAGTTATCAATAAGCCTAATGCTTTGGTTCATCTCCTTGAATTCCTCTTGAGATGAAAATTCTCCAAATCCTAAGCCAGTGATTAGTGCAAATTCAATTACTTCAAAATCCAAATTTTATGCTCCTATTCCTCATTCACCTCATTGTTGACCACCCTTAACAATAGCTGATGAATCAGTGCTTCATAGAATTGTAGAGCAAGAGCTTTGAAAAGCTACTTAAAGGGGGATTTCTTAGCCCTTTTTATAAGATCAAATGCCTTAAATTGCCTAACAATTTCATGCATTACACCTAAGCTTTGTATGCTACCAAAGTAGTGAATTCCTCACAACGGATATAATTAAAGTGATCATTTGTATACATACAAAATATGTCAGATGAATTAAGTCCTTATAATATAATAATGACAAAAAAAGACCAATCATGTTTGAACGTTGTTTGTACAACAATAACAACAACAACAACATCAAGCCTTTATCCCACTACGTGGGGTCGACTACATGAATCCTTTTTCTCCATTGTGTCCTATTAAAGGTCAAATTAAAGGTCAAATTCTCGTTTAAATCTAATAAAGAAAGGCATTCCTAATATTTTCTAACCAGGTCTTTTTAAGTTTGCTTCTACCTTTCTTAACATAAGTCAAATCTAATACCACTACTCTCCTAACCGGGTCATTGGAAGGCCGCCGTTTTATGTGACCAAACCATCTAAGGCGACTCTCTCTAATCTTATTTTCTACTGGAGCTACTCCAACCTTTTCACGTATATGCTCATTTCGTATACTATCTCTAAGGGTAAAGCCACTCATCCACCTAAGCATCCTCATCTCTGCCACACTTAACTTAATATAATGCTTCTCTTTTAATGGCCAACATTCAGCACCATAAAGCATTGCAGGCCTCACTACCATCTTATAGAATTTTCCCTTTGAAAGTTGTTTGTACGTTGAACTTTTTTTATCCAATTAAAGCATGGATGTAATAATACTTGAATCATATTCGAACCATTTTCAAGCATGTTTAAACCACATTGGAACTTAGGGCTTTGTTCTAACCATACTCGAACCTTGTTCGAACTTTGAAGAAGGTTCGAGTAAGGTTTGAACGAGTTTGAGTATGTTTTGAACATAATTCAAACATGGTTGTACATATTTTAGGATGTCTATTGAGGTTTATGGTTTATGGTTCAGTGTGCGAACATGATTTGAAACCCCTATTATAAGTTTGCGCCTTGTTAATTTTTGTACTTGGGGTTATCCTCTAGTTTGTTTCCTATTATAATCTGTAACTAATGGCGATGAATGCATTGAAATCTAAATAACTAAAAGTATAATATCACTAATTTTAAATAGATAATGGTTGGAAAGTCGAGGCCATTGCTTTTAAGCCTTATGCAAACCATTCACATGAGCCCTGAGATTGCCTGAGAAAGAGACAATGTGAGAAGAGGGACATTCGAGCATCTCCTTATTCGAAAGTTTGCATTAGTTTTCTCTCGAAGGATATGACTCATTTTAATATCGTCGTGATATTTTGATCCAAAATGAATTTTATGGTATATTTCTTCAAATAATGAATTAATAGGGATATTTGGCCAACTGAGACTGTTATGGATCATACAAAGTTAAATTTCTTTTAAAATATAATGAAGTTTGATTTTAGCCAATCATAATTATTAACCAACAGACTTAGTGTTTGCCTAAATAATTAGATTGACCAACACACTTAGTATTTTTCTTGCATTTGACAATCATTCAAATTAGGCGATTTTCAAATCTCACACTGCGCCTAGTTGTGATTCTTGCCTATCGCTACAATTGCTTTCTGCCATCACCTACTTCTAAATGCATTTGAAATGAATCATAATAAAAGAAAACTTCAATGCATTTGATTTTCATGCAATCAAGCGACTATATTTTAAATACATGCATTTCATTTACTCTACTTTTCTAAAATGCATGCATTTAAAAAATTTCAACCAAATAACTCCTTAGGCTTTGTAGGTTTCAAAATTACTCTTCTCCCATTATTATTTAAAGTATGTGTATTACTTTGAAAGAGCAAGCGCCTAATATTGATCTGGTAGTTTCCTTGCTCAAATCTCTTACCTTTGAACTTATTTCTCTGTTAGTTGTTTGCTTTTACCTTCATGATTATTCAGTGTGCAATCAGCATTCTCTTATCCAAATTCATGACTCTTTTTCAGAAACAAATTATGACTTTCTGAAGTGCTATTGCAGATGAAAACTGCATATGCCATTGCAACGCTCAGGAAGAAAAAGGGATATTCAAAAAAGCTGTTTTACCAAAATGCAGTGACATTATATAAGGAGGTGTGAATTTCGCTCTCTCTTTATCGTATTGTTAGTGTATTAACTTTACCTTTTCTTAATGCACTACAAAGCTAAACTCTGTTAGAATATTGCCATATTTTTCTTATGATTCTGCTACTTAACTTTTTTTTCCAATTCCACACTTTAATTATGAAACCTTAAAAAAATAAGGTAGCCTTGGTTAGGACTTGAGACTGTAGCATTATTTTTAAAATGGCCGGTAGTGCTTAAAAAACTAGGTCAAAGAAAAATTAGACTAAATTTTGTGCAAAAAGATTTGTATAAATTAGAGTTAACATGAATTAATAGAGGAAGGACTTACAAAGCTGATCCCAAATTGTTGGGATAATGCTTATTGTGATGATGGTGTTGATTTTATTAAACTGCAAAATCAGTACTTACTTTATTCTTTACACGAGTTGTGATTCTTCCTAATTGTATACTCTTAGCATGCCTTACTACTGAATGTATTGCTTTCAAAGTGTTGATGAGGCTTGTACGGAACTGATTTAACAAAGTTCACTATGCTGCTGAGCAGTGCTCAACCTGTGATCATTATGTTTGATCAACTCGATAATCTGATAATCATTATGATTGCCAATTTAATTCTTGTTGGTCAAATATACCTGTTTTATATTTATTGCCAGCAGTTTTCTGAGAAAGCTTTGCTGTTCTTTCTTTTTCATTTATGGAACATCCTAATTTAATGACTTATTGATTATAAAAAGGTTAGAGTTCGTACATTTTTTATATTCTAATGATGCAAGACGACCTAATTGATAATAACATGATTGCAAATATCTAAGAACTTTAACAAGAAATTTGAAAATAAATAAGATTAGAGTGCAAATAAATTAATTTATGCAAATCATAATACCTACATATCATTTTTTGACTAAAATTATAAGCACTAAACTAGACTATAATAAATTATGTAGAAAAAATATAGAAGAAATGAATAACTGAAGCAAGAAGAAACGAGGTCTGACACCTGGACAAGGACATGGTTTTCTTGAGATTAGTTAGTCACACTTGTACGGCACTCAAATGAATTACATATCCAATTTGTACTCAAAAGATTGATAAGAATTATTCAAGATTGTTCAGTGGTACACTTGATTTTGGTTTGACATTGCATTTTAATTTGGTTTTATGAATGGTATGTTCTTATTATTTCATTTTAAAATTCACAGTTGCTTTATGTTATTATATTGTTTAATTCGATCTAATCTAATCGACTTATATTTAATTATGATTTTTATTGCTATAAATATGCGTGTTGGGAATAAATGGTTCTTGTGTATTAGCTGTGACAAAAAGTGCTCTATAACAACGAACCATTGAACCATTTAAAGCCGTTGAAACCATATCATATTAATTCGTGATTTTAGTTCCATTTATTTGTCTATGGGCAAGTGTTGAGTCTATCAGGGCGAGCTATGATTCTTCTAGGTGAGTGTAGGCATGAGTTGTGAATGAATATAGTTGATAGAGCCATGACTGTGGGCTTTGTAGGCGCTTATCTTTTGTAGTTTGATAGGGGATATTTGTGAAAGGTGAATGGTCTTGACTAGGGAGAACTACTAAAAAGCCGAGTCCTCATAAGAAAATTTCTTCTTCGTGCGAAGGTTTGCTGAGGTGAGTTCTCAGCTTGAACTCGCTTAGAATATGTGCTCCGGTGATCAAGCTCCTTAGAGGCGAGCTCTTATAATGCGAGCTTCATTGAGGCTAATACCTGCCTATTTCTGACCTTGTTCTAGCAAATGCTTCTTAGGGGGAGTCTTATATTGGGCGAGTGCCCCTCTCTACCAAGCTCCTCAGGGTGAACCTGTCGGTACCTGTGAGTTATCTATACTGACATGCATGAACATACATGTATGATACAAATCCCCATTAGCTAATACCCAAGGAATGAAGACGGCAACTAAATAGCTTATTTGGAAGACTTGTTTCTGTTGCATCATGGAACATGCAAATAAGGCCACCTAATCTTAATAAATATACTACAGAAGGTATATGACAAGTTATTATGCTAGCTTATGATTCTAGAGAGCTTGAAAGGTTTGTTTTTGCTGAAAGTTTATTAAAATAATTAAAAAAAACATTAAAAAAATTATAGGCTTAAATTGTAAGTGGATCTCAAGTTGTAGTATCTAGTTTTTTGTTTCTTGATTTGTTCCATTGGGCGTAATTCTCGCATCATCAATTTAACGTTTTACATGCATACCTCGATCTTTTATTTATTGCAATTTTATCATAAATTTTTCCCCAGATAAATACGGTTTTGGCAAACGGGGATATCACATCATTAAGGAAAACAGTGACGGAAAAGATGTACTCTGTAAGACTTCTCTCTCTGGGGTTGATCATTGTCTTTGAATATGACATTACTTTTGCTTTTAGTCCCTTTTTAAAAGAATGCTTTCTAGCTATCAAATGTATGCAGTGGATTTATATTTTTGATAATTTTTTTGTTACTTTTTTTTGGATTAAAGGCTCTCAAGAATGAACTAAAACGGAGAGAATCTATGTGGAATCGTGTTCACTGGGAACTGGTTGAGCCTCTAGTCAGAATTCGAACATTGAGAGCTAGAATGGTAAGATCAGCAAATACTAGTTATTTTCTGTTTCACATCTTTTAGTGGCAGTTTACTTTGTTTAGTCAACTGTACTAAAAGATATTTGTAACTCCGAAAATACAAAAAAAAATCCTAATATCCTAAAAGGACGTTCCAGTGGTGTTTTCTAAAGGTGTTTTCTAAACTCTAAATTATATGTGCATATTGAGTGGCTTCTGTTACAAAGGTATCTTTTATTTAATATATCAAGCACTCCTCAACTTGCAGATTGCACTAGATAAAAATGATCTTGACAAAGCTTTCATTCAACTTACAGTCGAATTTCTTGCTAAACAGGTCAGTTGTCCTCTCTTGACTGTTTCACAGATTTGTTGGTACGTCTAGTACCAAAATTACCACCTTTTTTCTACCATCATCAGAACTTCTGGGATATTTCACTCTTTTCAGTTTAGATTACTGAGATTACTTTCGTTTATCTTCTGAATAGATTTGATGGTGCTTAATGCATTAGTTATTTCTGTAAATCAAAGGCATATACCATAAGAGAGGAGATCAATTGTGGGCCAAGTGGCAAATTGGAAATTTTTTGTCAAAAATCTTCCCAACTCAAAGCACTTTCAATTCGTATGAATATAGAAGCTAAATATCCAACAATGAAAGCAAGTATTTTATCAAATAAATCAATGCACAAAAATTAATAGTTATAACAATAATTGAATGCATTGTTTAAATACACAATTATATGTACAAGTGTAGGCAAGAAATAACACAAGATGTGAAATGTTAAAAGAGGAACAATTTAAGTTAGCACAATAGGCTTGATGGATTACTAAATTTTAACCACATTAGTTTGCATTCAATTGAACTGATTTTACACAAGTTGCAACACATATATTGTGATGATGAATATATGATTAAGCCAATGAAAGTCTCACAATAACAAATAGAAGTATTTTAGATTATTCTTTGTTAAACATCAAATTTTGAGTGTTTAAAATAAGATATGATGGTGATATAAAAAGAACTATGCACAAACAGAGTTATATACTAGTTTAGCACAATGATCATGTTTACTTAACTACTTAGCAAATGAATCATTTTTCAATCAAATCATTCCATAAATATGAGGGCATGGGCATGTAGATGATAAGCAAAGTAAGCCATTAAATGAAATTATAGAGCAATTGGACTTGATCAATATTTACATGGCTTAGCCACTCTTTTAACCTACATCCACTCCTAGCTCAACTCGGGACTATTGCTACCATAAGTTATTCTCCTTCATTCCACAAATAGGCGGAGAAGCTTCTTTAAACTTTTTAACTTAATAGGTAATGGAGATACAACTCATGCTTCTATTTCAAAGCGAGAAACAAGCTATTCATAGTTATTTTCACTAAGTCACAACGTTTGCAATTCAAGGTGAGAACGCTATCATTCCAAGCACACCCGTTATGTATTGAAATCAATTTTTGGAATTAAATCAAAACACTTTTGAGCTTTGGAGATGGCTCAATAGCTATCACCTATAATTATGATTTATACAATCTTGAAACAATATGATTCCAAGATATACAATATACGTGCAATCAACATAATATGTAAACTAAGAATGAGTATTTTATAAGAAGCAAAAATGAATTTTGAGATGATGATGAACATTTAAAGTTCTCTCTAAATTCTATTTAAAAGATCTTACAATATAAGCTCTTTTTCTTTATAATTTTCTCATTTGTTATTTTCTTATAAAACTCTTACATATATATAACCCTTGACACTACTAAAAACGTGATCAACTAGCATATAGACATTAGGGTAATCTTAATTACTACTTACTAGTTATCATTTCTAAGAAATCATCATTAAAGTACCAATTTCAAACAGATTCTACAACCCATACATATCACACAATCTGGTCATCGTTCTGTACATATGGTGCAATTTATATATGAATATGACATGATATATTAATTCAAAGCATTACAGCAGCTAGTTTAAATAGATCTTATTTTATGATTGTCAATCATGCGAACAATTGTACAATAGTATTATATGATTATGATAGTATCGTACCATCAATATAGTAATATGCCATTAACTATAACTAATAAGCTGTGAAATTAATGTTTTATAACACTCAGTAAAATTTAGTAGTCTTATTGATGTAAAACCAGGAGTTGTTTTAAGAAATTAATACAAGTTGTTTGAGCAATGATAAAATTAATCTTAAGGCGTCTCAAAATTGAAGAATCAAGAAAGCTCCTAGAAGCAAACGATGCTTAGGTAATCCATTACAACTAAATTTGCAAGTTCTTTAAAATAACAACTTAAACAAGAGTAATGAAATGATTAGTCAACTAGAATCCGACGGTTAACAAAGTGATCGTCTCACCTTGAGGCTCAAAGTCACTCTTCTACGTCTAGGGTTGTTGGAGGAAGAACCATACAAGAAACGAAATCACTCCAAGGTAGACGGCGTAGACGATCTGTAGTGATGGAGAGGGATGCGGTGGTGGTGGTGGAGAAACAGGTGGATGGCCGTTGATGGTCCACTCGTAGTCCGAGAATTGATCGTCGAGGATGTCCACGAGATGGGGAAGGATCCGGTTCAAGTAATCTTCAATGGTGTCGTCAAAACCAAACCCGACGTCGAAGAATGGTGATCGAACGATGTGGATGTCTCCATAGGCGTCGAGTACGAATCCGCTATCAACTTCGGGATCCGCCATGCATCCTTGCCGGAAATGAAAGAGCACCAATAGGGAGAAAGGAGATATGAGGTGGCGGCGGGGAGGGAGAAGGGGTTGGGCCGGCGTGAGAGTTTGAAGGGGGCGGCTAGAGTGAGAGAGCAAGGAATAAAATCAGGAATCCTAAAATTATTTCAGGTTTTGGGTGAGTGGGAAGGAATTAATTTGAGAATTTCAAATTAAATCCAATTAGGGATAGGGGGCAGCAATGGGGAGTGGATGGGGGCTGATTTGGTGGGATTAGGGAGTTAATTTAGGAGAGAGAGAAACCCCATGAAGGGGGCGGCCACATATAGAGAGAGGAGAGATTAACTGTATTAATGAGTGGGGTCCACATCACTAATCAAGGATTTGATAAAATCTGAATTATATTTCAGATTTTTGTAAGAAAGGAAGTTTCCAAATAAGAGGGCTATCAATTAGGATTAATTTGAATTTCAAATTCAAATTGAAATCCAATTAATATGATAGCCTTAAATCAAGGAGATATTTTAGGAAAGTCTTCAATGGCTCTTGGAACAAGTTTGAATTTCAAATTTGAAATTCACCAAGGGAGGAGGCTGGCAGCTACAAGGAGGGGACGGAGCCAAGGGGTGGGGAGGATGGCCGGCGGGTGGTGGCTGCCAAGGAGCCGGCGGCCTAGACGATCCAGGGAGGGGCGGCGGCAAGGAGCAAGGGGAAGGAAGAAGGAAAATTAATAGAGATTTGAATGGCCACGTATTCAATCACCTCAGTTGTTCCCAATCCAAATCCTCACAAAGAAAACTTGGAAATAAAACCTAGAACTCATAAAGAGATCTATCTCCTCCATGGAACTCACTAAGAGATTTAGGAGAAATGAACTCACAAAGAGAACATAAGAGCAAATTTTCATTCATAAAAAAACTAAACTCCCAATACAATGATTAAGCCTATATATAGGCCATCTGAAAAAATAAAATCCATAAAGACGAAATTGCCCTTGGGCTACAACATGCAATAACTTCCTCATAAGAGTACAAATGGAAAACATAAAATATAAATAACATGAATAAAATAAAACATCAGAAATAAAGACTATGAATCGTGGCCGTCGCTCGACGACCCCTCCGATGGTTGATGTGTCGAAATCTCCTATGGATGTCCTCATCACTTATTATCATGTCTAATGATATCTTAAACATTTTACATTTAAAGCTAATATTTTGACCCTAGATTTAGAACTTATAATCATTAATACTTTGTACTTGAGTACTCCTGATAGGTTCCTTTTTAAGTTCCAAGTTTTTCTAGCACATAATATTATTGCTATCATAAGTATTAACTTGTAGAAGAACTTAGTTAATCACATTAGATGATGCATCATCCTTGGTTTGTAATTATCAAATAAAGAGTGAGCCACATGTGAGTTACATGGGCTCGTGAGATCAACAATTTTATTACAACTACAACAACATCAAGCCTTTATCCCACTACGTGGGGGTCGGCTGCATGAATCCTTTTTCTCTATTGTGTCCTGTTAAGAGTCAAATTCTCATTTAAATCTAATAAAAGAAGGTCATTTCTAATATTTTCTAACCAAGTTTTTTTAAGTCTACCTCTACCTTTCTTAACATAGGTCAAATCTTTTATGAAGTTTCTTGATTATAGTTATAAAAATCTCTCACCAAAAAGGAATTATACGATATTATAGCCGAGTAACCAGTTAAGCTTCCTAGACACAGTTATAAAATCTTTCTACTGAGATTCAATCTAACTGAAAATCGTGAATCATTATCTTAGTTTTTGAATATAATCAAAATTTTATTCCTCTTCCAGGGAACTCCAGCTCTTCCTTATATTTTTTGTTAAGCAACTCTAGATTCAAAACTATCAAATCTTTAATTTCTCTAGCATTTTTATGGTATTTGATCGGTACTTTTTTTTTTTGGCTTCGTAGAGGTTTGAAGCTTATGATTCAAAAGGCTCTGTTGTGGCTGGTGACAAGAATAAGGAGGTACAACAATGAAGTCTATCTTTCTCTCTCCCCCTTTTGTTCTATTTATGATATGATTTGGTTAGGTTCGAGTAAAGTTGGCCACTATTAGTAAATTATTGTGTTAATTGGTTAAAATTTATGTAGCATAATATTTTCTGCCAAGCTTTTGTTAGCTCTATGAAGAACCGCCTCTTGTTTCTGTCACGTAAAGCTGATAGAACCATTGAAATCATGAAAGAGAGCAAGCTAAGAAATGTTAGATTTGCGTACATGGAATCTTTTTTCTTCGCATTTACTGCTTCTATGAGATTCCATCAGGCAAATGAAAACAATTTCCTTTTGATTTGGCTTGTGAAGTAGTTCTCCTGTATGAACCTGGCCTCATGTAAGTAATCTTAGAGAAGATGAGTCCTTTGGAAATGTTATGAGATGTTGATGTAAGTTATCTTAGGGGCTGTTTGGTAGCAGGATTTAGGCCAGATTTGAGGCGGATTTGAGCGAAATCCAGCCAAACGGCCTAACATGCAAAACCAAATCTCACGGTAAATGAAAGCCGCAGTAGACGGAAAATTACCCCTTTTCATAGTAAATCCTGGATTTCTGAAATCCTCTGATTCGGTGGATTTAACACTCTATTGGCATGAGAGGGAAGAAGAGCCCGCTCGTTTTAGGATCTAACATTCTATAGCCAAACAATCACATATGATTTAATAGGATTTATCATGAATGTTACCAAACAGTTTTCGCATTTAATCCCCCAAGATTTTGTAAATCTATATTTAGAGGATTTATGAAATCCTACTTAAATGAAATCCTAGGTGCTACAAAACAGCCCCTTAAGAGTTTAGAATTTGCTAATGAGATTCCAAAGAAAATATAAGGGACCAAATTTTAAAGATTAACTTTCAAATTAAGCAAATTTAGTCACTTTTTATGCAAAATTATAAAGTTCGCTTCATTCCCTTCCAATGATAATAATAAAAATGCTAAAAATCTAAAATTCAACAAGAAATTTTAACATCACATGACACAGAAGGTGTTCCAGTGCTTTTCATTTCCATTGTCATGATGTTAGTAAAATTTACCCGGTCTTTGTAGTTTTCTTATCTTATATTACCTTTTCTTACTAGAAGTCACTTCATGCCAGGTTCTTGTGCGTGATCTCTGGGTTTTGAACGCTCCCTCTTTCATCCTGGAGCAGATTGGCGTCTCTGCGCACGCCTTTCTCCATAGTTTGCTATGGGAGGACATCTGAAGCAGAAATCATCCTGATAAGTGCGAACCAGTATTCTTATTTAGATTATGACTCCGTCAGGCTTTCTTACTGCTTATTAAAGCAGCTTTTTAGTACAAAAATTAAAATTTTTCTACTAAAAAGCTGCTTTAAAAGCAAAAAAAAAAAAAAAAAACCGTCTCAAACGAAGCCTATGCCCGACCATTGCAAAGTCATATTATGCGTCTGGGCACATTTGCTGTTCTGTTTAGTTTCTTCTCGTATAGGAAGATTTTTTAATCTTGTAAAGTTGTAATATGTGCATAATCTGCCAAGCATCTCACCTCCTGCTTTTCCTCAATTAAATAAAGCCTACCATTTTCTACAAACAGAACTCTTTTTAATTTGTCACAGAAGCCTCGACTTGTAAAAGTTTTCAAATAGAATTTTAAGTTAATCTAAAGCCAATTTAGGTTTCGTTTGGGACGATTTTTTATGCTTCTTGAAGCAGCCTTTTAGTATAAAATTTTTAATTTTTGTATTAAAAAGCTGCTTTAAGAAACACCAAGAAAGCCGTCACAAACGAAGCCTTAGTTTGATGAATAATAAGAATACAAAGCTTCGATTTGTAAATCAAGTATTGCAATTTCTAATAATTTACCCAATATCCTTAAGAGAATTCAATCTCTTTGGCAACATCCCACATCCTGTTGTCTCCTTCTATATAAGTTGGAGTTTTCCTTGAGACAAGCCAAAATTTGTATGCTCATAAACTAAATCTTCAGCCCGTTGATTGGATGAACGAGTATGTGCTCCAATTTTTTCACAACAAGATGAGGTGAAACTGGCCAAGCAATTTAATGGCGATTGTTTGAAGTAGAGGGTTGAAGCTCCATATAAAATCCACCATTTTCGGATCAATTCTCCACCTATCACGCAATGAACTCTTGGTCACCAAAGTCCTCTAAATAACAAAAAAAAATTAGCAAGCTCAATATTGACATTTCTTCTCTCCTCCTTTTTGAAAAATAACGCTTCAAACATGTATTCTCATATTTAAAATTTGTAAATCTTTATGTGGAGAAACTCTTTGAGGATCCTCTTGAAGTCATTCTTTAGTTGAATATATTAAAAAAATTAAAATAAATAATAAAAAAAAGTTGAAATGACTAAACAACAAATTGTGAATTAATAATGAAAAAAATTGAAATTTATCCAGGGATTTAGTGAGTGAGCAAACAATGTAAATGTGTATTACTTTTGCTCAACCTATCTTCTAGAATAGTATAAATAACATTCTAGAAGCTTGAGTCTTCATGAGTGACCAATTCCTTTCTCATGTCTATATATAATTTCCTTTATTTGGCAAGCATTGAATCCCACATCTCATAAATTAGATGTAAACAAGACTTATCCGTATCAGCTACTCCCAACATCTCATAAATTGGATATATGATTTTATAATGTATTCAATCTCATCCGATATCATAAATCATCTAAAGCTTCTCCTTTATATATTCTAGCATTTCCAAATACATCATTCCCTATAACAGGATCATTTGTCATTGATCACCATAGCTTAAAGAGCATTTTTTATTTTTTTGAATCTTCTTAACATCACTATAATCGAGCAACTGAGTTTCAGCAACTGCCAGCTATTACATTAATTGAGAAATTCATTGAACATAGAGAGTCTTATGGAGTGATTCATAATAAAATTCCTAATACAACTGCATCTTCAGCAATCACTGTTATCCAATGACATTCATTGTAGGTGATATCGTTTACTCGGTATTATTGTTGCACATTATTTTTCAAGGAAAGATTAAGCGTATGCACAACACATGGTGTCCAGAAAATATGAGGATAACTTGCTCTAACAAGTAGACCTGCTGCTCTACAAACAGGTTATTATCTGTAATACCTGGATGATATTTGAAGGCCCCACCATCATGATAACTTTTTATTAAATTAAAATGAAGAACTTATCCTTGTACTGTCATTCACAGTTACAACTTTGATAAACATGGATAGCTCATATTTTACAGCCATTTGTTGATAAGTGGTCTTCCTTTGTGGATCTGTTCACCCATACACAAACCAAAGTAATCCTTTTTTTATTCCAAACTCCTCTAATAGGCTCGAGCAACTTCTCATATTATCCCTCTCTCTTTGCAACAATTCGTTCTAATGACATTATATCCAAGTGACATATATCATGCAAGATATTATTTAATATGCATAGGTGAAGAAATATCTGTAATGTGATTCTTGCTAGTTAAAAGGAAGTCCAGCTGAGTAAAAACATTCGAGCTATTTCCCCATTAGTTTGTTCTCTTTCCCATTTGTAAATTAAATTGCTTACTTCAACACTATCTACAACGTGTTATCTTCTTTTGGTTCAAATCCCTCCACCCGAAAATGCCCCTTATTAACAGTACTGTCATCACTTCTATTGAAGAAGATGATGAATGATATGAAAGCTTGAGTGCTTAAAAGTGAAAATGTTTTGAAGTTTTTTTTTACTCATTTTGCTCAGCTTCACTGATTTTCTTTACAATTCAGCCATTTGTGATGAACTTATATCAGACAACTTTAATTCCATGATCACTAATATTCAACAAATGAGCTTTCACTCTATATATGATCCTTTGTATGCGACATTACAAAAATTGCATTTGAATATAATATTGCCACCCCCTTTGACGTTTTACCTATTTTTGTGACATAACCCCACAGAGGTTTGTTTCTTCAATATTGATCTCTAATGGACCATAGTAACCAAATTCTTACACCAATAGAGCTCATTATATCCTACAAAGGATCGACAAAATTAACAAACAATGAATTTGAAATATGAAAATTTTTAATTAAAAGTGTTAGATATGTTGCCCTATGCCGGGGGTCCAAGGTAGCGTTGGCCCCTTGGCGGGGTTCGAATGCCCGGTAGTGGGTGTCAAGGCAGCGCCCCGGAACAAAATTTTATTATAAGAGTAATTTTAAAGTTCTCTAACCTTCTCGTACTGTTTGGTTACCATTCGAGTACCCCTCTATACCGACTGTTGGCGTACCGAGAGTTCGGTACCGAGCGTTACTCGAGCGGTACCGAGTTCCGGTACCAGAGCGGTAGGGTACCGAGTTCCGGTACGCAGCACCGAGAAAGTACCGAGTTCCGGTCCGAGCGGTACCGAGATTCCGTTTCGAGAGCAGTACCAAGCGGTATCCGGAAAGTATGAGCGGTACCAGAGTTCCGGTACTGAGCTACGATTAAGAAAATGAAGAATGAGAAAACAAACCTTCAATGCTCAACGTCGCCTTCACTTGTTCGTGTTGTCGAGTCGCTCCGTCGACGAGGATTTTCAGCTTTAATGCTCGATTCTTCAACCCTCTTGTCGACAAAGGATATCTTGTCCGCTTCTATGCTTGCGTCGTCGAGCCACTCCTTCGCCTTTAACAAAGATAAGACGAACCCCTATGCGGAAACCAAAAACCTAGCTCGCCGAATGTTTAAAGCCACTTATATGAATAGGGATATGGTAGTGGATAGCCAGAAATGAATAGGGCAAATTGCGGCTCTATTTCTTTTTTTAATAAGACAGCATATCACGATACGCGTGTCCGATCAAATTAAATATAATTTAATTTGGACACGACAAAGCCGTATCCGACACGTATCCGTGCCGTATCGGAGCGTATCCGTATCTGACACGTGTTCGTCAACATGCCTCATAAATAGGGTATCCGTGCATGTTTGGGATCTATGGTTTATGATTGATTGATAGCAAAACAATTCTATTTCTCTACGACTGCTTTCTACTAACATTTCAGGTTCACACATCGGACTGCAATTTGTAACCAGCTCAAGATTGGGTAGACTAGGTCTGAGTCAGTTTGTACACTTTTTTCTTTCTTGTAGTCTATGGTATTTATTGTGGCTCCTGATGCTTGTTAACGTATAAGAGTTTCTGACTGTTTCCCTAGAGTTTACTGTTTTGGTAACATCATCCTGGACGATATTTATATCGGCCGGGACGATCTGTTCAAAAGAGAAACCTAATTAGGGCATCCTCATTAAAGCAACCGGCATTATGCAAAACACATCGTCCTGGACGATTTTGAATCGGACAGGACGATGGCTCATTCAGAAAGATTCTGCCGCCAGATACTTAGGAAATTATCTATTTTTGGATATCGCCTGGTGGGATCGGCCTGGACTATAAAATATCGGCCAGGACGATCAGGACAAATTTTTTTCAAATATTCTCTGGCAATTTTTGGAAAGCAATTATTGGTGATTTCGTCCGGGCGATCGAAGATCGTCCGCACGGCCGATTAGACATCCGCCAGCTTCACTTTCAGGTGGCGATATTCAGGACGATTTTCCTCATATTTGTAACTAATCGGCCAGATGACGATAATGTTCGGCAACTTGCATTAATTAGCTTGTTTTTTTAGCTCTTCTATTTAAGCTATGATAAGACACTTTGTAGTGTCTTGGTAGCTATTGTAGATTCGTTCTGTGGGGGAACTTGAAGAGAAAGCTTGAAAAGGAGTGAGGAACGTGGTGAAGTCTGAGAGATGGAGAAGATCATGTGAGGGGGGACTCAAGGGTAGTGTGGAGGGGATTCCACACGGTTGCTACGGCAGGCTTGCACCTTAATACCGTCGGATTCAAGCTTGTCTCGAGGGAAGTTCACCAAGAAGAAGATCTCTTTGGTGTCAAAGGACCTCGCGACTTCGCCGCCCACCGGGGAAGGTGGTATTGCTTCCGCATTTAATTTTCGCATTGTTTTGTTTTATGTTGGTGTATGGTTTTGGATTGTGTTTTAATTTAAATATTCTTCTTTTTTTCCAATTCACCTCTCTCTTATTAGCCTTAGCCAGTTCATAAGGGCTTAACATCCCTAACGAACTTTCAAGTGGTATCAGAGCACTTTCTAGTGTCATCTGTGCACTTTCATGCAACATAGCTTATTTCTTTGTGCCAACAAGGTGATGGTTGGACAAACTCTATATAGCAACTATCTTTGGTTAATTGACATTTAAATATATTTTAGTGAAGTGTTTAAAAGCGAATATTTGTTATGAAGAATGTGGTTTCATTATGTCAATGAACCAAATAGCCTTATAATAAAGAATACAGACTTTATTTTCTACTAGAGATAAATGAAAGTATAGTTGGTGAGTAAAACTTCAAGCCTACAACTACTACTACAACATCAAAATAACATCTCATTTTCCCACGCGTGAAGTCGTCTACATAAATCTTTTTTTCTCCATTGTGTCCTATTAAGTAGTCAAATTCTCATTCTCATGCCTAAATTATCATTTAAAATACTAAAAAAGGTCATTTCTAATATTTTCTAATAGAGTCTTTTTAGGTCTACCTCTACCTTTCTTAAATAGGCCAAACAAATCTAATACATCTACTCTCCTAATCGGCTCTTAAAAGACTGACGTTTTATGTGGCCAAACCAACTAGGACTGTCCTTCTATATTATTTTGCCATTGGAGCTACTTAAACCTTTTCACATATATATTCATTTATCAATTTGTCTAAAGAGTGATGAATCAATGCATCCACCTGAGCATTTTCATCTCTCCCAACACTTAACTTAGTTTTATACTTCTCTTTTAATAGTCAATATTCTACGCTATAAGCATTGTAGGTTTCATTACCATATTATGAATTTTCCTTAAGTTTTGAGGGGTACTTTCCTATCACACAACAAGCCCGATGCATTCCTCCTCTTCAACCATCAAACTTGAATTATTACTCTCCTTCTATTTTACCACATTTTTGAACAATAGACCCAAGAATATAAAAAATGTATGCTCTTATTAATGACATTGATTTCTCAAGTCCACAATTCGCCCCACTAGATCTATTATTGCTAAAATTACACTCCATGTATTTAGTTTTATATCTGCTCATACGAAAACTATTAGACTCTAAGTTGACCTTTTATAATTCAATTTACCTTCAACTATCCTCTAGTCTTATCAACAAGATAAATATCATCAACAAAAAAGCATACACCAAGGTACATACTTTTGCAAATGTCTAGTAAGAACGTCCATGAACTAAAGCAAAAAGAAATGAGGCTTAAAGCTGGCCTGATGTAATCTAACTGAATTAGGAAATACTTGGTCAAAACCACCTTGTGTTTTTGATCACAAGTAATGCTCCTGCATGCATATCCTTAATGACTTGAACATAAGCTTAATTAACCCCTTTCTTTCTAGAACTTTCCAGAGCACTTCTCTTCGAACTTTATCATAAGATTTCTCTTAATCAAATAAATACATCTGTAGATCCTCTTATTCTCTCTATAACCTCTCCATCAAACCTCTAATAAATATATAGCTTCCATAGTAACCTACCCGCATGAATCCAAATTACTTTTGAGAAACATTAGTATCACATCGTAACCTTAACTCCAAAACTCTCCCATAGTTTAAAAAGTATGACACATTATTTAATTCCTTATAATTCACACATCTTATGCATCACCTTTATTCTTAAAAATAGAAGAAATAACACACTCATTCTCCACCCATTGACATCTTTTTAGTCTTCAAAATAGTATTGAAAAGTTTCGTAGCTAAGAAGTTTCTTCATCTCCTAAGCATTTCCTACCTCAATTGGAATACAACTGAGAAAGACTTTACAATTTAGCTCACTGAATCTTTATATTGAAAATAAGATAAGAGAAAATGCATAAAAAAACTATGACAATATGTTGTATTATCCCCATATTGAAGTATCAATTTGGGATGATCTCCTTCCATTGTAAAAAAGTGACCAGGAACTAAGACGGTGAAAATTATTATTATTAATTTTTGTTATCTATTTTCTATCCAGATCAGAAGAAGTACTAGCTAGTGAGTAAAATATTAAAGCATTACAACTGATAAAAAATATTCAAAACACTTTGCCTCGTGAACGTCCATATAGCAAACACATTACAGGAATTTATTTCAGAATATACTACATTTGATATCTCCTTATGGATATCTCCAATTTGGGAAACTATTTATTCTCATCATAAAAAAGGTGTGCGGAGATAATGGAAATTTTTTTTTCTTTTGATTCTCACGCCATCATTATATACATTGACTGGTATTTAGAGTGGATGAATTTTGGTCTAAAGGTCATCATTAACCTAATCCATTAACTACTGCTAGCATTGCCTGGAATTATTTCATTGCTAATGGCTACATAATTTGTTTCATCAAATGAGAAAATTATTATAGTTAAGAGATATAGATCCGAGTCTAAAAAGATTTTTCTTGTTTTGGGAGTTATAACATAAGCTGGTCTTGCAGAATTCACCTGAGTTATTATTGTCAATTCATCACATCTTTCAAGTACTGACTTTGACAAAGAAGAAAATAACATTTTCTTGAGTTACTAGATTGAGAGAGAAAAACTGCACAGTTGTGGCCTTGTCTCCTAGATTTTTTATGTATGCAGTCATCATGTTTTGTAAATCCATCATGATTATTGTGATAATTAGGGAATATTACTTAAGCTTCAGCTCAAGAGGAACTCTCCACGCTGAGCTAGAATTGGTCTGTAATAGCTAGTTTGTTGCTGCTTGACTCTTTTGGTTAAGTGAAGATTGACCAACCATTCACTTGCTTGGATTGGAAACCTTTGCCTAGTATTCCCATGAATTTTGACATGGTATCAGTTTTTTTTTTTGTGTACTTGAGGTGTTTTTGTCTCTATCTTTAATGTTAAGCGTTGTTTGTTATTGTAGTTTTATGATAGGAATCCGATATCCACAAGCAAAAAAAGAAGCACAACAAAGATTAAATGCAGAGAGAAAGAAGAGTTTGTTGGGGTGGAATTTTATGATTTGGCACAACAAACCAAGATACTAAGTTATACTACTATTGGAGAGGTAGATCAACTCTCACAAGCCTAGGGCGTTGCTAGGAAAAAACTCCAAAGAAAATTACCGTAAAATACAATCACATAATGAAAATAAAAAATGATCCTTTCTATTTTTTTTTCTCAAATTTGAATTAAATTAGCCATCTTTCCCTAAATAAACCTTCCTAATTTTCTCGCCAAATCTAGATTCAAATTTTGCCCTCTTTCCCTAAATAAACTTTCTAATCTCTCCCAATTTGTGTTTCCTTGTTATAAGTAATTAAATATAAAATTAATCCTCTTGAGCCCCACCCCCCCCCCCCCACCTCTCGCCTTTGCATCGCCTACACTATTGGGGCCCACTGAGTTCTTCTGCCCGCGTAGCTGATCGGTCTCCCTTGCTAGGCCGGGTTGATTGGTAGTGACCAATTCAGCCGGTCCATATTTTATCATCAATATTTAATTTGATATATTGTAACTTTTTTTTTCCACTTTTATATTACCAAAAATTAAGCTAGGGTTGTGAACACTAACTAATTTTCTCTCCTATGATCTCCTTTTCACAAGAAAAGACTATAATGTAATAAATGCACATTGGAAAATCAGTTTTACTTTAATTTCATGTTGCTACCGGTCAAATGCCATAGGCATTATTTGATCTTTCTTTTCATCAATTTTGTGTGTGTATGCACACATTCTATTTCGTTATATGAATTAGTACTGTAAGTGTTTTTCGTTAAGCTGTTAATGCTTTTCTTCTTGAAAAATTTTGCTTTATGATTGCTTGCAGACATCACTAAAGGTGACCATGCTTAGTCCGGTTGTTTATGAGCCATATGAACCCGAAACCAATTCCTTTCTGGAAAAGGTAAATCCACTAGCTACTATCTTAGTTTAGTTTATTTTAAAACAAAAAAATGTCTTCATTTAGTAATTTATTATTGTATTGCTTTTCAAAAAACGTCATAATTTTATTTGAGTGGGAAACGCACTTGAAGACTGATACCCACGGATCTAAGGATTCATGTACATGGAGAATGCAACCTGCATGCTACTTGTTTCGTTGTGCATTGAAGTTTTTGATTCATTGAGTATCCAAACAACTTGATTCAAATGTTAATTGCCTTTTTTGTGCATCCATGTGTATTTAGCAATGACTTTTTATTATTCGAGCAATAAAAAGAAAGCCTTAAAATTATCTGGCTTTTCATTTATGTTGGTTAGTTATATTTATTGGCCATACTTCAACTCTATAATCATTCTCTGGATGCATTTTTTTCTTCCTATATTGTCAATACGTTATTATTAAAAATAGAGTTATTTATTGTAACAATGGTCATCCTTAAAAATTATACATGACTTGTCCTAAATTGACTAGGCAATGATTAATCCGATAATATCACTAAAGAACTATATATATATAATGCAAAGTGTTATGATGCTGCAACCATCATATTTACAATTTGTCAATGCTGAGCATACAAATTTCAAAACTTAAATTTCATGTTGTGAATTTTTGATAAATCTGAATTGTTAATAGGTAAATGTTAATTTCTGGATTACGATATAGAAGCATTATAGTCATTTTAGAGTTGTGATTCTTCTTTAGGAAGTCAAAATTGTGCTCAGGATGTGGTTTGCGAGGGATTGGAGATGATAATGATAGTTGTTGGATTGGGCCTCAGGGACTTGGTTGCAAGTGAGGTTCAAGTCAAGAGAGGAGGATAGCTTGTCTTGTTTCCCTGAAAGGAATAGGTGGTTTATTAAATAAAGTAGTTGGAACACTTAGCTTCGTGGCTACTTGAGCAATTTGAATGAAATCAGTCAACAACAAGTTAGCTATCATGGTAAACATTGTGGTGTCATGGCCGTCTTAGAAATTATTATGATTGCTAAGCAATTATGTAGTTAAAATCAAATGCTTCTGTATTTCTTATTAATCATCCAATTTTTTCTGTGGCATTTTTTTTTATTCAAATGAGATCATGTAGAGTTTAGTTTTGTGCGAAGTTCATGGCTTTCTGATTGCCTTCATCATAATGCGGGGATTTAAGAAATGATCGGCAAAAGGCAGTGATCAACGTTTTGGTTTGGTAACTGATAATATCCGCAACTTAAATTTGCACTACCTTTTCTTATTGCATTTGCTTTCTGTTTATCAAAATTATTTTGGATAGTAGCAGCTGTGACTACTTCATTAGCATACCTGTTTTGAAATTTTATATTTTGGTGGTTCAAACCAAGTGGTTGGAGGAGAACTAAGGAAGATCTATTTTGGAGGTATTTCCAATTTGGTATGCTAATTCGTTATTATGTCTTCCACGTGCGATTAGTTTATACTTTATTTCTTTTCTCAAGATAATTTTTATTTATGAACATTCTAAAACTTAAATTACATTATTTAGCCTTTGTTTGTAACAGCTTTAGCCATTATTTTTTTCTGCTTTGAAGTGATTTTTGTAACTAAAAGTTTGTTTATAAAAGAATAAGATAGCCATCCCAATTGAAGCCTTAATGGAAGGATTACACCCACTATCAGAGCGCCCTATTGTCAACATAATTTAATTTCTTAATTTTTAAATAATATATATATTAGATAAACACACGCTAGAAGATAAAAAACATGTTTTTCTAGGTTTGATATGTTTTAGAATTTGATCTTTATTAGAAAAAATGCATTCATTTAGTTCATAAATTCTAGAAATAAAAAATTGATGCTTCAGGCACTGTATTTCTGATGGAAAAAGCAGGGAAACATCTATTAAAAAAAGGTAAATTATAATAGAAAGTTACATAAAAATAGAATAATACAACAAGAGAAAAAGAAAATCAACGGTCATCTAAAAAGATCTTGAGGCTTTTTTAGAGACTAGAATCTTCCAAAAACTAAACTTGAGATAAAAGTATTGACGATATTTTTTGTTTTCTATCTTGCTAGAGTTCGAAAATTTTCTACGGTTCTTTCAATCAAATATTCTAGGAGTTGAGAGCAACTCGATTTCCATTCTTTTGCTTTCTATTATGATAAAAAATAATCTCTATATGATGTGAAAGACTAAAAAAAGTGGTGGAAGCATTAGGCCTCCCAAAAAGAGAGAGAAAATTCCAATGCATAAACTATGTGAAAAAAGAAAGAACAGAATGGTCCTTCAGTATAGAATTACACAAGATAGTCAATAGAGATTTTGATGCCCAATGAGAGAATTTTTTATTGGAATATTTCCCAAAATGCATCAATCCGAAGAAAGCAAACTTCAAGGTACCAAAGCCTCCAAATCCATTTATATTAAGTGATAATACTTCCGTGCCTAGGGAGTGCATTGTAGGATAACAACAGCTTTGCGAGTTCTTATTTGGTTGTTAGCCATAGTTGATTTTGTTCACAATGGATGTAAAGGGTAAATCTTACCTTGTTGAAATAGAATTGATCCCTTTTCAATGAAGATGCTACTGGAAGGATGAAAAAGATTTTTCACCAAACAATCCGAATTCCAAGCCATGTTGAAAAGATGTGGATAAAGCTTTGCCAATGACTACTATGTATTTAAGAAATTTCCAAAATCCAACTTTTTCATTGTTATTGATGTTCTAGTAGTTGAGAAAAAAGTAAACCTTAGAAGCTTTTCTTATATTGTTTATTTAAATGTGAACATACGTGAAAGTCAATAGTTATATTATAAAAATCTTGCAGTGGAAATATTTTAGATATGGAATTAGGGGTCATGTGAGGTGTAGTTTTTAAGAGAGTTGTTATTGTGACATCTTTAGTACCAGCTCCTTAATTTTTTTTTTTGGATATCAATGTTTCTTCAAACTGGACTAAGGAGTATTCCTGTCATCCATCATTACCTTTCCTAAGAAATTCTTATATTTTTAATTTTTTAGTGGCCCAATTTGAATCTAAAAGACGATAAAAGTACGAAGGTATTGATGTTAAAACTTTGTTTAATGAGGATAATTTTTATCACCTTTAGATTTCCTTTTCAATGAGCAATTTTCTTGGGATTTTATTCATATTGAATTTCAAAGACCTGTTTCTGCATGGCTTAGAGAATAAGGAATAATCGATATATTTGAAAGGAAGTCTTATGAGAGAGCACCAATAATTTTTGCAATGAGATGTCTTTTTCATAAAAATCACAAAAATAAAACCATGAATATCTAGAGGAGTTGATTTTGAGTCAAAATATTTTGAAAGAAAGAGTTGTATATTTTTGAGAGTCCAAAGCTGAGCGTAATCTTACACCCAAAAAAGATAGTATTATCAACAAATTAAATACTAGCAATGCCCATATACTTTTCTATCAATTAAATGCCTTTATCCAACCATCCCTTGCAGCAACTTTATGCCATTCATGAAGCATATTCATCAATAATAAAAAAATAAGGGGGGGAGAAGGATCATGTTGCTTTTTTCCTTAAAACATTGAAATTTTTTATTAAGTTTATGTTTACAATGACTTGAGAGTTTGCATGTAGCAAGGTTCTCGAACTAGTGTTTGTAACTTATGAGGGGAAAAATCTTCCTTTCAAAGTTAAAATAATGAAATCCCAATTGCAACAATTATAGACCTTTTCATAGTAATCTTTGAAAATGAAGAATCATTTTCATCGTTAGAATAGGGAAACTTGACTTTAGACTTATAATAGGCATATTGATTATAATATCTCCCGTATTTCCTTATGTGGAGAATATACGAGAAAATTCAATTTGGACAAAATGCCTCTTGTTATTTACGAATGCTTTTTGGAGTCCATTAAAGATTTAACTTTTTTCAAGCAAAGATTGAGCAATGTTCCGAATAACTTTTGAATAAAATTAAAAAAGCTTAAGTTTTAGCATGTAAACAAAGTTCGAGCAAGCTATGAACAATATTAGAATGAGTTTTCAAATAAAAATTCGAGAGCAAGATGCCCAAGATTCAAACATTATTAAAAAAAATATTGAAAGAAGTTGAAATATTAATCGAAGATTGTTTTTAGTGTATATCATTTATAGGATTGAATGAATAAAAATACAAAAAGAGTTTAATATTCTACTTTATAGAATTGAAATGATAAGAAAGTAAATAATGTACTTCATTTTCTGCTATCTACCTATGGGCTTTTGGATCTACGTTGTTGAAAAATATTCCAATTTTGATGGCCTTAGTAAAATGATATTGATCATGCGTAACATCCACAAGTGCACCAAATCCTTTTTTAACCCTTTTAGAGTCCTCTCTGTGATAGCCTGCTCATGTGTATTCAAGAATGCTTGTTGTCTTCAATGAGGACAAGTATCTCGATAAAAAAATAACACCATGCTTTTCATTGTTAAGTTGAACACTATTACAAGATAAATGTAAACCATGCTTTCATACTCTTTTCTCTCAGCAGGCACAAACATGCGCTTTCTTCTGGTCTTATTACTTCTTCTCCATTCAATTAGTTATCATAAGCCTAATGCTTTGGTTCCATCTCCTTGAATTCCTCTTGAGATGAAAATTCTCCAATCCTAAGCCAGTGATTAGTGCAAATTCAATTTACTTCAAAAATCAAATTTTATGCTCCTATTCCTCATTCTCCTCATTGTTGACCACCCTTAACATTAGCTGATGAATCCGTGCTTCATAGAATTGTAGAGCAAGAGCTTTGAAAAGCTACTTAAAGGGGAATTTACTTAGCCCTTTTTTTATAGATCAAATGCTTTAAATGCCTAACAATTTCATGCATTACACCTAAGGTTTGTATGCTACCAAAGTAGTGAATTCCCACAACGGATATATTATAGTGATCATTTGTATACATTACAAAATAGTCAGATGAATTAAGTCCTATAATATAATAATGACAAAAAAAGACCAATCATGTTGAACGGTGTTGTACAACAATAACAACATACATACAGCAAGCTTTTATCCCAATCGTTGGGGTCACTACTGTGAATCCTTTTTCATTGTGTCCTATTAAAGGTCAAATTAAAGGTCAAATTCTCGTTTAAATCTATAAAGAAAGCATTCCTATATTTCTAACCAGGCTTTTTAAGTTTGCTTCTACCTTTCTTTACATAAGTCATCTAATACCACTACTCATCCTTAAACCGGGTATTGGAAGGCCGCGTTTTTTTGTGACCAAACCTCTAAGGCGACTCTCTCTTATCTTATTTCTACTGGAGCTAATCCAACCTTTTCACAGTATATGCTCATTTCGTATACTATCTCTAAGGGTAAGCCACTCATCCACCTAAGATCCTCATCTCTGCCACACTTAACTTAATATAATGCTTCTCTTTTAATGGCCAACATTCAGCACCATAAAGCATTGCAGCCTCACTACCATCTTATAGAATTTTCCCTTTGAAGTTGTTTGTACGTTGAACTTTTTTTTATCCAATTAAAGCATGGATGTAATAATACTGGAATCATATTCGAACCATTTTCAAGCTGTTTAAACCACATTGGACTTAGGGCTTTTTTCTAACCTCTCGAACCTGTTTCGAACTTTGAAGAAGGTTGAGTAAGGTTTTGAACGAGTTTAGTATGGTTTGAACATAATTCAAACATGGTTGTTCATATTTTAGGATGTCTATTGAGGTTTATGGTTTAAGTTCAGTGTGCGAACATGATTTGAAACCCCTATTATAAGTTTGCGCCTTGTTAATTTTTGTACTTGGGTTATCTTAGTTTGTTATTTTATAATCTGTAACTAATGGCGATGAATGCATTGAAATCTAATAACTAAAAGTTTAATATCACTAATTTTAAATAGATAATGGTTGGAAGTCGAGGCCATGCTTTTAAGCCTATTGCAAACCATTCCATGGCCCTGAGATTGCCTGGAGAAAGAGACAATGTGAGAAGAGGGACATTGAGGCATCTCCTTATTCGATAAGTTTGCATTAGTTTTCTCTCGAGGATATGACTCATTTTAATATCGTCGGGATAATTTGATCCAAAATGAATTTTTTGGTATATTTCTTCAAAATAATGAATTAATAGGGATATTTGGCCAACTGAGACTGTTTGGATCTACAAGTTAAATTTCTTTTAAAATATAAGAAGTTTGATTTTAGCCAATCATAATTATTAACCAACGACTTAGTGTTTGCCTATTATAATTAGAATTGACCAAACAACTTAGTATTTTTCTTGCATTTGACTATCATTCAAATTAGGAGTTTTTCAATCTCACACTGGCCTAGTTGTGATTTTGCCTATCGCTACAATTGCTTTCTGCCTCACCTACTTCTAAATGCATTTGAAATGAATCAATAAAAGAAAACTTCAATGCATTTGATTTTCATGCAATCAAGCGTACATATTTTTATACTGCATTTCCATTTACTCTACTTTTCTTAAATGCATGCATTTAAAAAATTTCAACCAATAATCTAGGCTTGTAGGTTTCAAAATACTCTTCTCCCATTATTATTTAAAGTGTGGTATTACTTTGAAAGAGCAAGCGCCTATATTGATCTGGTAGTTTCCTTGCTCAAATTCTTTCCTTTGAATTTTTTCTTGTTAGTGTTTGCTTTTACCTTCATGATTTTTCAGTGTGCAATCAGCATTCTCTTATCCAATTCATGACTCTTTTCAGAAACTAATTATGACTTTCTGAAGTGCTATTGCAGATGAAAACTGCATATGCCTTGCAACGCTCAGGAAGAAAAAGGGGATATTCAAAAGATGTTTTACCAAAATGCAGTGACATTATATAAGGAGGTGTGAATTTCGCTCTCTCCTTTTAGTAGTGTTAGTGTATTAACTTACACTTTTCTTAATGCACTACAAAGCTAAACTCTGGGTTAGGATATTCGCCATATTTTTATTATGATTCTGCCTATTAACTTTTTTCCAATTCCACACTTTAATTATGAAACCTTAAAAAAATAAGGTGCCTTGGTTAGGACTTGGACTGTAGCATTATTTTTTAAAAGGCGGTAGTGCTTAAAAAACTAGGTCAAAGAAAAATTAGACTAAATTTTGTGCAAAAAGATTTGTATAAATTAGAGTTAACATGAATTAATAGAGGAAGGACTTACCAAGCTGATCCAAATTGTTGGATTAATGCTTATGTGATGATGGTGTTGATTTTATTAAACTGCAAAATCAGTACTACTTATTCTTTTACACGAGTTGTGATTTTTTCCTAATTGTTATACTCTTGGAATGCCTTAAACTGAATGTATTGCTTTCAAAGTGTTGATGAGGCTTGTACGGAAACTGATTTAACAAGTTCACTATGCTGCTGAGCAGGTCAACCTGTGATCATTATGTTTGATCAACTCGATAATCCTGATAATCATTATGATTGCCAATTTAATTTTGTTGGTCAATTATACTGTTTTTTATTTTATTGCCAGCAGTTTTCTGAGAAGCTTTGCTGTTCTTTATTTTTCATTTATGGAACATCTAATTTAATGACTTATTGATTATAAAAAAGGTTAGAGTTGTACATTTTTTATATTCTTAATGAGCAAGACGACCAATTGATAATAACATGATTGCAATTCTAGAACTTTAACAAGAAATTTGAAAATATATAAGATTAGAGTGCAAATAAATTATATTTATGCAAATCATAATACCTACATATCATTTTTTTGACTAAAATTTAAGCCTAAAACTAGACTAAATATATTATGTAGAAAAAAAATATAGAAGAAATGATATCTGAAGCAAGATGAAAAGGTCTGACACCGGACAAGGACATGGTTTTCTTGAGTATTAGTTAGTCACACTTGTACGGCACTCAAATGAATTACATATCCAATTGTACTCAAGATTGATAAGATATATTCAAGATTGTTCAGTGGTAACTTGATTTTGGTTTTGACATGCATTTTATTTGGTTTTTATGAATGGTATGTTCTTATTATTTCATTTTAAATTCACAGTTGCTTTTTGTTATTATTATATTGTTTAATTCGATTAATCTAATCGATTATATTTAATTATGTTTTTTATTGCTATATATTGCGTGTTTGGAATAAATGTTCTTGTGTATTAGCTGTGACAAAAAGTGCTCTATAACAACGAAACATTGAACCATTAAAGCCGTTGAAACCTATCATATTAATTCGTGATGTTTAGTTCCATTTATTGGTATGGGCAAGTGTTGGTCTATCAGGGCGAGCTATGATTCTTCTCAGGTGAGTGTAGGCATGAGTTGTGAATGAATATTGTTATAGAGCCATGACTGTGGGCTTTGTAGGCGCTTATCTTTTGTTGTTTGATGGGGATATTTGTGAAGGTGAATGGTCTTGCTAGGGAACTACTAAAAAGCCGAGTCCTCATAAGAAAATGTAGGTTTGCTGAGGTGAGTTCTCAGCTTGAACTCGCTTAGAATATGTCTCCGGTGATCAGAGCTCCTTAGAAGGCGAGCTCTTATAATTCGAGCTTCATGAGGCTAATAACCTGCCTATTTCGACTTGTTCTAGCAAATGTTCTTAGAGGGGAGTCTTATATTGGTGGCGAGTGCCCCTCTCTACCAGCCCTCAGGGTGGACCTGTCGGTACCTGTGAGTTATTATACTGACATGCATGAACATAACATTCATGATGTATACAAATCCCCATAGCATAATACCCAAGGAATGAAGACGGCAACTATAATAGCTTATTTGGAAGACTTGTTCTGTTGCATCATGGAACATGCAAATAAGGCAACCTAATCTTAATAAATATACTACAGAAGGTATATGAACAAGTTATTATGCTAGCTTATGATTCTGAGAGCTTGAAAGGTTTGTTTTTGCTGAAAGTTTATTAAAATAATAAAAAACATAAAAAATTATAGGCTTAAATTGTAAGTGGATCTCAAGTTGTAGTATTCTCAGTTTTTTGTTTCTTGATTTGTTAATGGGCGTAATTCTCGCCATCATCAATTTAACGTTTTACATGCATACCTCGATTTTTATTTATTGCAATTTTATCATAAATTTATTCCCCAGATAAATACGGTTTTGGCAACGGGGATATCCATCTTATAGGAAAACAGTGACGGAAAAGATGTACTCTGTAAGACTTCTCTCTCGGGGGTTGGATCATTGTCTTTGAATATGACTTACTTTTGCTTTTTAGTCCCTTTTTTAAAGAATGCTTTCTAGCTATCAAATGTATGCAGTGGATTTATATTTTTGATAATTTTTTGTTTACTTTTTTTTGGATTATAAGGCTCTCAAGATGAACTAAAACGGAGAAGTATCTATGTGGATTCGTGTTCACTGGGAAATGGTTGAGCCTCTAGTCAGATTTCGAAACATTGTGAGAGCTAGATGGTAAGTTCAGAATTACTAGTTATTTTTCTGTTTCACATCTTTTGTGGCAGGTTACTTTGTTAGTCAAAAGTACTAAAAGATATTGTAAATCTCCGAAAATACAAAAAAAAATCCTAATATCCCTAAATGGACGTCCAGTGGTGTTTTCTAAAGGTGTTTTCTAAACTCTTATTATATGTGCTATATGTTGTGGCTTTGTTACAAAGGTATCTTTTATTTTATTATCAAGCACTCCTAACTTGCAGATTGCAACTAGATAAAAATGATCTTGACAAAGCTTTCATTCAACTTACAGTCGAATTTCTTGCTAAAAGAGGTCAGTTGTCCTCTCTTGACTGTTTCACAGATTTGTTGTACGTCTTAGTACAAATTACCACCTTTTTTCTCCATCATCAGAACTTCTGGGTTATTGTCACTCTTTTCAGTTTGTGATACTGAGATTACTTTCGTTTATCTTCTGAATATATTTGATGGTGCTTATTGCATTAGGTATTTTCTGTAAATCAAAGGCATTATCCATAAGAGAGGAGATCAATTGTGGGCCAAGTGGCAAAATTGGAAATTTTTGTCAAAAATCTTCCCAACTCAAAGCACTTTCAATTCGTATGAATATAGAAGCTAAATATCCAACATGAAAGCAAGTTATTTTATCAAATAATCAATGCACAAAAAATTATAGTTTAACAATAATTGATGATTGTTTTAATACACAATTATATGTACAAGTGTAGGCAAGAAATAACACAAGTGTGAAATGTTAAAAGAGGAACAATTTAAGTTAGCGACAATAGGACTTGATGGATTACTAAATTTTAAACCACATTAGTTTTGCATTCAATTGAACTGATTTTACACAAGTTGCAACACATATATTTTGATGATGAATATTATGATTAAGCCAATGAAAGTCTCACAATAAAAATAGAAGTATTTAGATTATTCTTTGTTAAACATCAATTTTGAGTGTTTAAAATAAGAATGATGGTGATATAAAAAGAGACTATGCACAAAGAGTTATATACTAGTTTAGCACAATGATCATGTTACTTAACTACATTAGCAAATGAATCATTTTTCAATCATAATCATTCCATAAATATGAGGGCATGGGCATGTAGATGTTAGCAAAGTAAGCCATTAAATGAAATTATAGTAAGCAATTGGACTTGATCAATTTTTCATGGCTTAGCCACTCTTTTAAGCTACATCCACTCCTAGCTCAACTCGGACTATTGCTACCATAAGTTATTCTACTTCATTCCACAAATAGGCGGAGAAGCTTCTTTAAACTTTTTAACTTAATAGGTAATGGTTAGATACAACTCATGCTTTATTTCAAAGCGGAGAAACAAGCTTTTCATAGTTTTTCCACAAGTCACAAAGTTTGCAATTCAAGGTGAGAACGTCTTCATCCAAGCACACCCGATTATGTATTGAAAATAATTTTTGGAATTAAACAAAACACTTTGAGCTTTGGAGATGGCTCAATAGCTATCTCCTTATAATTATGATTTATACATTCTGAATAAATATGATTCCAAGATATACAATATACGTGCAATCAACTAATATGTAAAACTAAGATGAGTATTTTATAAGAAGCAAAAATGAATTTTGAGATGATGATGAACATTAAAGTCTCTCTTAATTCTATTTAAAAGATCTTATCAATATAAGCTCTTTTCTTTATATTTTCTCATTTGTTATTTTTCTTATAAAACTCTTACATATATATAACCCTTGACACTACTAAAAACGTGATCAACTAGATATTGAACATTAGGGTATCTTATTACTACTTACTAGTTATCATTTCTAGAAATCTCATTAAAGTACCAATTTCAAACAGATTCTACAACCCATACATATCACACAATCTGGTCATCGTCTGTACATATGGTGGCAATTATATATGAATATGGACATGATATATTAATTCAAAGCATTACAGCAGCTAGTTTAAATAGATCTTATTTTATGATTGTCAATCATGCGAACAATTGAACAATAGTATTATTATGATTATGATTGTATCGTACATCAATTATAGTAATATGCCTTAACATAACTAATAAGCTGTGAAAATTAATGTTTTTATAACACTCAGTAAATTTAGTAGTCTTATTGATGTAAAAACCAGGAGTTGTTTTTAAGAAATTAATCTAGTTGTTTGAGCAATGATAAAATTAATCTAAGGCGTCTCAAATTGAAGATTAAGAAAGCTCCTAGAAGCAAACGATGCTTAGGTAATCCTTTACAAATAAATTTGCAAGTTCTTTAAATAACAACTTAAACAAGTGTAATGAAATGATTAGTCACTAGAATCCGACGGTTAACAAAGTGATCGTTCTCACCTTGAGGTCAAAGTCACTCTTCTACGTCTAGGGTTGTTGGAGAAAGAAACCATACAAGAAACGAAATCACTCCAAGGTGACGGCGTAGACGATCTGTAGTGATGGAGAGGGATGCGGTGGTGGTGGTGGAGAAACAGGTGGATGGCCGTTTGATGGTCCACTCGAGTTAGTCCGAGAATTGATCGTCGAGGATGTCTGAGATGGGAGGATCGGCTCGTGTAATCTTCCAATGGTGTCGTCCAAAAAACCAAACCCGACGTCGAAGAATGGTGATCGAACGATGTGGATGTCTCCATAGGCGTCCGTTACGAATCCGCTATCAACTTCGGGATCCGCCATGCATCCTTGCCGGAAATGAAAGAGCACCAATGGGAGAAAGGAGATTATGAGTGGCGGCGGGGAGGAGGAAGGGGTTGGGCGGCGTGAGAGTTTGAAAGGGGCGGCTAGAGTGAGAGAGCAAGGATAAAAATCAGGAATCCTAAAAATTATTCAGGGTTTGGTGTGAGTGGGAAGGAATTAATTTGAGAATTTCAAATTAAATCCAATTAGGGATAGGGGGGCAGCCAAGGGGTAGTGGATGGGGGCTGATTTGGGGGATTAGGGAGTTAATATTGAGGAGAGAGAGAACCCCATGAAGGGGCGGCCCACATATAGAGAGAGGAGAGATTAACTTATTAATGAGTGGGGTCCACTCACTAATCAGGATTTGATAATAACTCGAATTATATTCAGATTTTTGTGTAGAAAGGATAGTTTCCAAATTGAGGGTCTATCAATTTGGTTTATTTGTTTCAAATCAAATTGAAATCAATTAATATGAATAGCCTTTAAATCAAGGAGATATTTTAGGAAAGTCTTCAATGGCTCTTGGAACAAGTTTGAATTTCAATTTGAAATATCACCAAGGAGGAGGCTGGCAGCTACAAGAGGGGACGGAGCCAAGGGGTGGGTGGGATGCCGGCGGGTGGTGGCTGCCAAGAGCCGGCGTCCTAGACGAGCCAGGGAGGGGCGGCGGCAAGTAGCAAGGGAAGGTAGAAGGAAAATTAATAGAGAATTTGAAATGCCACGTATGTCAATCACCTACAGTTGTTCCCAATCAAATCCTCACAAAGAAAACTTGGAAATATAAACATAGAACTCAGAAAGAGATCTATCTCCTCCATGAACTCACTAAGGATTTAGGAGAAATGAACTCTCAAAGAGAAAATATGAGGCAAATTTTCATTCTTAAAAAAACTAAATCTCCCAATACTATGATTAAGCCTAATATATAGGCCATCTGAAAAAAATTAAATCCATAAAGACGATATTGCCTCCTTGGGCTTACAAACATGCATACTTCCTCATAAGAGTACAAATGGAATACTAAATATAAATAACAATGAATTAAAACTAAAACATCAGAAATAAAGACTTATGAAATCGTGGCTGCGGGGGCGGAGGGGGGGAGTCGACGCTCGACGAACCCTCCGTTGGTTGATGTGTCGCAAATCTCCTATGGATGTTTCCTCAGCACAGTATATCATGTCTAATGAGATCTTTTAAACATTTTACATTTAAAGCTAATATTTTTGTACCCTATATTTAGAACTTATAATCATTAATACTGTGTACTTGAGTACTCTGCATAGGTTCCTTTTTAAGTTCCTAGTTTTTCTAGCACATTAATATTATGGCTATCATAAGTATTACTTGTAGAAGAACTTATTCTCAGACTCAGTGATCCATGGCTTACTGCTCGGTTGCAAGGAATTCATCGCGTCAATTCGAGCTTTCCATTCTGTTTCGGTTTCTCCATTGTACTCCCTTATATCATAAGCTGTTTGCATTTTTTCAATAAGGTGAGAGCAATATATATGCAAATTCCCCTTTATTTATTACGCCCTCTAATTTATCTTTCTCCAGCTATGGAAGCTATTGGGGCCGTCTTAATGCGACAAGTGAAGGTAATTTCCAGTACGATTGAATGTAGTATCATTTCTATGTACTGCAAGGATTTCTTACTTTTACCTAGGTTTTTTTTTTTTTCAGGAATCACTCGCTCAACTAATATAGCTTGCTTTTACTCAGTTGATAACATGCTTGGTCAAAAATGTGAGTGTTTTAGATTGCAAGGACACAACTTTCAATGACTCTTTTCGAGCAGTTTTATGATTGAAAGTAGCAACATCATTTATTATGTACTCGGTTTTATCGATTTCTACTAGGGCTCTGAATTCACAATCCATTTGGTGGTGGAACGAGGTGGATGTCAATGATGAAGGTTCCCCGTGGAGCACAACAGGTTAGCACATATTCCCATTTAAGGATTCTTCATTTATGAGGGTTGTTTTTCTTTATGAAGAAAATAAAAACTTAGGTTCTGTTGTTAATTTTTCATTAAAATGCACTGTTATATAGATTGCAATGTTGTTTAAATGTTTTTTAATTTATTGAATTTTAGTTATTGTACTTGCTGAGGAAGTATCGCCAGTATTGAGAATAATGCACTTGAATCTATCACAAAGGAGAAAGAGGAATACATCACATAAATCAGCACAAATGTTGTTTCTGTGATAATGGCTGGAATAAGTGTATTTTGAAAATATATTTTAATTATTAATGTGACCATGTCTAAATTATCACATGGCCTAAATTATTTATAGTAGGAATTTATATTACTTATTATTCTAATATTTTCTCACTATCAAGGATATTCTTCTTTATTATGTATTTTTTATTATTCTTTTCTCTTCATTATATAGATAGGCACATATATGCTTGTACTAGAAAGACAAATGAGTAAATATGTAGTCCTTTCAATTCTCTCCCTTCTAATATAGTCTTAGAGCCATTGCCTAGTATCCAACTAATCTTCTCTAAACACCTTCCTTCCTTACACTCCTTAAAATTCTGATCTCCATTGGCCAGCTCTCACACTTTCACTTGACTGTGACCCTTTTGACTCTATCGGCTTCTCCTTCCATGAGATTTGATCTTCTTCTTAGACCACTAAGGTTTTGATCACCTTCTTTATTTCTCTTAGATTTGTATACCTCTATTATCTACATATGTTCTCTCATGGTGACTTTACCAATGACCAATGCCTTTTCTCCTTACTATGTCTGTCTCTTCGTTGATGCTTTCTATATATACCTCTATTATCCGCATTTGCTCTCCAGTAGTGACTTCGGTAATGACCAATGCCTTTTCTCCTTACCATGTCTACCTCTTGGTTGATGCTTTCTATCTATAATCTTCATATACGTTCTCTGTTGATACCTTTATCAACGTTGTTTATTGATACTTTTATTTAAGAACCTTAGTTATGTGTTCTCTAACACGAATCTCGTTATTGACTTTGAGTCCAATTCATGCTATTTTCTTTTTCCTTGATTGGATGTGCTACTCTTGCAACACTTACAATCTCCACGTCTAACATCTTTTGTTGTTTCATCTTTGGTCACAACTATTTTCAAACTCAAGTAGTTATAATTCCATTGCCATCTTGATTTTGTCAAGGAGTGTAATGATATTTAAATTATTTAGAGTAGAAATTTATATTATTTATTATTATAATATTTCCTTATTATTGAGAATATGTTCCTTTATTGTTCCCTTCTCTTGGTTATATATGCTTGGTACAACAATGGCAATTGAGTGAAGTGTATTACTTTTCAATTCTCTCCCTTCTAACAACTGTTTTTGTCAGGTAACAGGTATTAGGTTAAATATTGTTCTATGTTTTAACCATTTGAGTGCTATTTTACAATGATCAACGGTGGTTCCAAGTTCCAACACCTTATTTCCTATGTTGCACCGATACAGATACGGCGATACGGATACGACACAATACGAATACGGGACACGCTAATTCTTAAAAATACAGGAACGGATACGACGCGGATACAACATTATAATATATAAATGATACATAAAAATTAAGAAAATTAATTAAAGTGTAATATTTGAAATGACAAAAAAATTTAAATAAAAGTAAGCATTAAATATTTAAATCTCTAGTATAACAATAAAAACAAGAAGATAAATTGTCCAACACATGAAATTTCAACTATTCAATAGAAGGAATGATAGGATTAGCTTCTTCAGTGGTTTGTCTTTGGGTTTCTATATCATCTTCAATAAATATCATAACTTCTAATTCAAGCTCATCAAGTGAAAGAATAGCAATTTCTAATATTACCATATCCTTAGAGATTCAAATTCATCTCTAGCAACATCCCACATCCTGTTGTCTCCTTCTATATAAGTTGGAGTTTTCCTTGAGACAAGCCAAAAATTTGTATGCACATAAACTAAATCTTCAGCCCGTTGATTGGATGAACGAGTATGTGCTCCAATTTTTTTCACAACAAGATGAGGATGAAACTTGGCCAAGCAATTTTATGGCGATTGTTTGAAGTAGAGGTGTTGAAGCTCCATATATAATCCACCACATTTTCGGATCAATTCTCCACCTATCACGCAATGACTCTTGGTCACCAAAGTCCTCTAAATAACAAAAAAAATTAGCAAGCTCAATATTGACATTTCTTCTCTCCTCCTTATTTGAAAAATAACGCTTCAAACATGTATTCCTCATATTTAAAATTTGTAAATCTTTATGTGGAGAAACTCTTTGAGGATCCTCTTGAAGTCATTCTTTAGTTGAATATATTAAAAAAAATTAAAATAAAATAATAAAAAAATGTTGAAATGACTAAACAACAAATTGTGAATTAATAATGAAAAATATTGAAATTTATCCGGGATTTAGTGAGTGAGCCAAACAATGTAAATCTGTATTACTTTTGCTCAACCTATCTTCTAGAATAGTATAAATAACATTCTAGAAGCTTGAGTCTTCATGAAGTGCCTTCTCTCATGTCTATATATAATTTCCTTTACTTTGGCAAGCATTGAATCCCACATCTCATAAATTAGATGTAAACAAGACTTATCCGTATCAGCTACTCCCAACATCTCATAAATTGGATATATGAATTTTATAATGTATTCAATCTCATCCGATCATAATCATAAATCATCTAAAAGCTTCTCCTTTATATATCTAGCATTTCCAACATCATCTTCCCTATAACAGGATCATTTGTCATTGATCACCATAGCTTAAAGAGCATTTTTTATTTTTTTTGAATCTTCTTAACATCACTATAATCGAGGCAAACTGAGTTTCAGCAACTGCCAGCATATTCAAATTTGAGAAATCATTGAACATAGAGAGTCTTATGGAGTGATTCATAATAAAATTCCTAATTACAACTGCATCTTCAGCAATCACTGTTATCCAATGACATTCATTGTAGGTGATTTCGTTTACCTCGGTATTCTTGGTTGCACAATTATTCTTCAAGGAAAGATTAAGCGTATGCACAACACATGGTGTCCAGAAAATATGAGGATAGACTTGCTCTACAAGTAGACCTGCAGCTCTACAAACAGGTGTATTATCAGTAATGACCTGGATGATATTTGAAGGCCCCACCATCATGATAACTTCTTTGATTAAATTAAAAATGAAGAACTTATCCTTGTACTGTCATTCACAGTTTACAACTTTGATAAACATAGGATAGCTCTCTTTTACAGCCATGAAGTTGATAAGTGGTCTTCTTTGTGGATCTGTTCACCCATCACAAACCAAAGTAACTCCTTTTTTCTTCCAAACTCCTCTAATAGGCTCGAGCAACTTTTCAATATTATCCCTCTCTCTTTGCAACAATTTCGTTCTAATGACATTATATCCAAGTGACATATATCCTGCAAGATATTATTGTATGCATAGGTGAAGAATTCTTGTAATGTGGATTCCTTGCTAGGTTAAAAGGAAGTCCAGCTGAGTAAAACATTCGAGCTATTTCCCCATCTAGTTGTTCTCTCATTTGTAAATTAAATGCTTACTTCAACACTATCTACAACGTGTTTTCTTCTTTTTGGTTCAAATCCCTCCACCCGAAAATGCCCCTTATTAACAGTACTGTCATCACTTCTAATTGAAGAAGATGATGAATGATATGAAGCATGAGTGCTTAAAAGTGGAATATGTTTTGGAAGTTTTTTTTTACTCATTTGCTCAGCTTCACTGATTTTCTTTACAATTCAGCCATTTGTGATGAACTTATATTCAGACAAACTTTAATTCCATGATCACTAATATTCAACAAATGAGCTTTCACTCTATAATATGATCCTTTGTATGCGACATTACAAAAATTGCATTTGAATACAATATTGCCACCCCCTTTTGACGTTTTACCTATTTTTGTGACATAACCCCACAGAGGTTTGTTTTCTTCAATATTGATCTCTAATGGACCATTAGGAGACCAAATTCTTACACCAATAGAGCTCATTATCCTACAAAGGATCGACACAAATTAATCAACATGAATTTGAAATATGAAAATTTTTAATTAAAAGTGTAGATATGTTGCGCCTATGCCGGGGGTCCAAGGTAGCGTTGCCCCTTGGCGGGGTTCGACCTGCCCGGTAGTGGGGTCAAGGGGCAGCGCCCCCGGAACAAAATTTTATTATAAGAGTAATTTTAAAGTTCTCTACCTTCTCGGTACTGTTTGGTACCATTCGGTACCCCTCTATACCGAGCGGTACCGAGTTCCGGTACCGAGCGGTACCGAGTTCCGGTACCGAGCGGTACCGAGTTCCGGTACCGCTCACCGAGCAGTACCGAGTTCCGGTACCGAGCGGTACCGAGTTCCGGTATCGAGCAGTACCAAGCGGTATCGAGTACTGAGCGGTACCGAGTTCCGGTACTGAGCCTACGATTAAGAAAATGAAGAATGAAGAAAACAAACCTTCAATGCTCACGTCGCCTTCACTGTTCGTGTTGTCGAGTCGCTCCGTCGACGAAGGATTCTGTCAGCTTTAATGCTCGCATCTTCAACCCTCTTTGTCGACAAAGGATGATCTTGTCCGCTTCTATGCTTGCGTCGTCGAGCCACTCCTTCGACTTTAACAAAGAAGACGAACCCCTATGCGGAAACCAAAAACCTAGCTCGCCGAAATGTTTAAGCCACATAAATGAATAGGGATATGGAGCGGATAGCCGAAATGAATAGGGCAAATTGCGGCTCTATTTCTTTTTTTAATAAGACACGCATATCCGATACGCGTGTCCGATCAAATTTAAATAATATTTAATTGGACACGACAAAGCCGTATCCGACACGTATCCGTGCCGTATCGGAGGCGTATCCGTATCTGACACGTGTTCGATACAACATGCCTCATAAATAGGTGTATCCGTGCAATGTTGCGGATCTATGGTTTATGATTTTGATGATAGCAAACAATTCTTATTTCTCTACGACTGCTTTCTACTAACATTTCAGGTTCACACGATCGGACTGCAATTTGGAACCAGCTCAAGATTGGGTAGACTAGGTCTGAGTCAGTTTGTACACTTTTTTCTTTCTTGAGTCTATTGTATTTATTGTGGCTCCTGATGCTTTGTAACGTATAAGAGTTTCTGACTGTTCCCTAGAGTTTACTGTTTTTGGTAACATCATCCTGGACGATATTTATATCGGCCGGGACGATCTGTTCAAAAGAAGAAACCCTAATTAGGGCATCCTCATTAAAGCAACCGTCATTATGCAAAACACATCGTCCTGGACGATTTTGTATCGGACAGGACGATAGGCTCAATTCAGAAAGATTCTGCCGCCAGATCTACTTAGGAAATTCTTATTTTTGGATATCGGCCTGGTGGATCGGCCTGGACTATAAAATATCGGCCAGGACGATCCAGGACAATTTTTTCAAAATTTCTCTGGCAATTTTGGAAAGCAATTAATGGTGATTTCGTCCGGGCCGATCGCAAGATCGTCCGGGCCGATTAGACATCCGCCAGCTTCATTTCAGGGCGATATTCAGGACGATTTTCCTCATATTTGAACTAATCGGCCAGGACGATAATGTCGGCAACTTGCATTAATTAGCTTGTTTTTAGCTCTTCTATTTAAGCTATGATAAGACACTTTGTAAGTGTCTTTGGTAGCTATTGTAGCTTCGTTCTTGTGGGGGAAACTTGAAGAGAAAGCTTGAAAAGGAGTGAGGAACGGGTGAAGTCTGAGAGATGGAGAAGATCATGTGAGGGGGGACTCAAGGGAGTGTGGAGGGGGATTCCACACGGTTGCTCGGCAGGCTTGCACCTTAATACCGTCGGATTCAAGGCTTGTCTCGAGGGAAGTTCACCAAAGAAGAAGATCTCTTTGGTGTCAAAGGACCCGGCGACTTCGCCGCACCGGGGAAGGTGGTATTGCTTCCGCATTTAATTTTCGCATTTGGTTTTTATTGTGGTGATATTGGTTTTGGTTTGTGTTTTAATTTAAATATTCTTCTTTTCCATTTCCAATTCACCTCTCTCTTTATTAGCCTTGAGCCAGTTCATAAGGGCTTAACATCCCTAACGAACTTTCAAGTGGTATCAGAGCACTTTCTAGTGTCATCTGAGCACTTTCATGCAACATAGCTTATTTCTTTTGGCCAACAAGGTGATGGTTGGCAAACATCTATATAGCAACTATCTTTGGTTAATTGACATTTAAATATATTTTAGTGAAGTGTAAAAGCGAATATTTGTTATGAAGATAATGTGGTTCATCATATGTCAATGAACCAAATAGCCTTATAATAGAATACAAACTTTATTTTCTACTAGAGATAAGATGAAAGCTATAGTTGGTGAGTAAAACTTCAAGCCTACAACTACTACTACAACAACAATAACATCAATCATTTATCCCACTGCGTGAAGTCGTCTACATAAATCTTTTTTCTCCATTGTGTCCTATTAAGAGTCAAATTCTCATTCTCATGCTCTAATTATCATTTAAATCTACTAAAAAAGGTCATTTCTAATATTTTCTAATAGAGTCTTTTTAGGTCTACCTCTACCTTTCTTAAAATAGGCCAAACAAATCTAATACATCTACTCTCCTAATCGGCTCATTAAAAGACTGACGTTTTATGTGGCCAAACCATCTAAGGCTAGTCCTCTCTAATCTTATTTGCCATTGGAGCTACTTCAACCTTTTCACATATATATTCATTTATCATTTTGTCTATAAGAGTGAATCCAATCATCCACCTGAGCATTTTCATCTCTCCAACACTTAACTTAGTTTTATACTTCTCTTTTAATAGTCAATATTCTACGCTATAAAGCATTGTAGGTTTCATTACCATCTTATAGAATTTTCCCTTAAGTTTGAGGGGTACTTTCCTATCACACAACAAGCCCGATGCATTCCTCCTCTTCAACCATCAAACTTGAATTTTACTCTCCTTCTATTTTACCACTACTTTGAACAATAGACCCAAGATATAAAAAATGTATGCTCTTATTAATGACTTGATTTCTCAAAGTCACAATTCGCCCACTAGATCTATTATTGCTAAAATTACACTCCATGTATTTAGTTTTATATCTGCTCATACGAAAACTATTAGACTCTAAGGTTGACCTTTTAATTCAAGTTTACCTTCAACTATCTCTCTAGTCTTATCAACAAGATAAATATCATCAACAAAAAGCATACACCAAGGTACATACTTTTGCAAATGTCTAGTAAGAACGTCCATGACTAAAGCAAAAAGATATGGGCTTAAAGCTGGCCTTGATGTAATCTAACTGAATTAGGAAAATACTTGGTCAAAACCACCTTGTTGTTTGATCACAAGTAATAGCTCCTGCATGCATATCCTTAATGACTTGAACATAAGCATTATTAACCCCTTTCTTTTCTAGAACTTTCCAGAGCACTTCTCTTCGAACTTTATCATAAGATTTCTCTTAATCAATAAATATCATCTGTAGATCCTCCTTATTCTCTCTATACCTCTCCATCAAACCTCTTAATAAATATATAGCTTCCATAGTAGACCCTACCTGGCATGAATCCAAATTACTTTTGAGAAACATTAGTATCACAGCGTAACCTTACTCCAAAACTCTCCCATAGTTTAAAAGTATGACACATTAATTTAATTCCTCTATAATTCACACACTCTTATGCATCACCTTTATTCTTAAAAATGAGAATCAACACACTCATTCTCCACCCATTTGACATCTTTTTAGTCTTCAAAATAGTATTGAAAAGTTTCGTAAGCTAAGAAGTTTCTTCATCTCCTAAGCATTTCCATACCTCAATTGGAATACAACTGAGAAAGACTTTAAACAATTTAGCTCACTGAATCTTTATATTGGAAAATAAGATAAGAGAAAATGCATAAAAAAACTATGACAATATGTTGTAATATCCCCATATTGAAGTATCAATTTGGGATGATCTCCATTCCATTGTAAAAAAGTGACCAGGAACTAAGACGGTGAAAATTATTATTATTAATTTTTGTTATCTATTTTCTACTCCAGATCAGAAGAAAGTACTAGCTAGTGAGTAAAATATTAAAGCATTACAACTGATAAAAAATATTTCAAACATTTGCCTCGGTGAACGTCCATATAGCAAACACATTACAGGAATTATGTCAGAATATGACTACATGTGATATCTCCTTATGGATATCTCCAATTTGGGAAACTATTTATCTCATCATAAAAAAGGGTGTGCGGAGATAATGGAAATTTTTTTTTCTTTTGATTCTCACGCCATCATTATTCATTGACTGGTATTTAGAGTGGATGAAATTTTGGCTAAAGGTCATCATTCAACCTAATCCAATTAACTACTGCTAGCATTGCCTGGAATTATTTCCATTGCTAATGGCTACTTAATTTGTTTCATCAAATGAGAAAATTATTTAATAGTTAAAGAGATATAGCTCCGAGGCTAAAAAGATTTATCTTGTTTTGGGAGTTATAACCTAAGCATGGTCTTGCAGAATTCACCTGAGTTATATTGTCAATTCATCACATCTTTCAAGTACTGACTTTGACAAAGAAAATAACATTTTTCTTGTTTACTAGATTGAGAGAGAAAAACTGCACAGTTGTGGCCTTGTCTCCTAGATTTTTTTATGTATGCAGTCATCATGTTTTGTAAACTCCATCATGATTATTGTGATAATTAGGGAATATTACTTAAAGCTTCAGCTCAAGAGGAACTTCTCACGCTGAGCTAGAATTGGTCTGTAATAGCTAGTTTGTTGCTTGCTTGACTTCCTTTTGGTTAAGCTGAAGATTGACCAACCATTACTTGGCTTGGATTGGAAACCTTTGCCTAGTATTCCCATGAATTTTGACATGGATCAGTTTTTTTTTTTGGTGTACTTGATGGTGTTTTTGTCTCTATCTTTAATGTTAAGCGTTGTTTGTTATTTTAGTTTTATGATAGGAATCCGATCTCCACATAGCAAAAAAAAGAAGCAAAATCAGAGAGAAAGAAGAGATTTTGGGCTAATTTTATTGATATTGGCACAACAAACCAAGATACAAGTTAATCTACTATTGGAGAGGTAGATCAACTCTCCACAAGCCCTAGGCGTTGCTAGGAAAAAACTCCAAAGAAAATTACCGTAAAATACAAAATCACATAATGAAAATAAAAAATGATCCTTTCTAATTTTTTCTCAAATTTGAATTTAAATTAGCCATCTTTCCCTAAATAAACCTTCCTAATTTTCTCCCAAATCTAGATTCAAATTTGCCCTCTTTCCCTAAATAAACCTTTCTAATTCTCTCCCAAATTTGATTTTCTATGATAAGTAATTAAATATAAAATTAATCCTCTTGAGCCCCCCCCCCCCCCCCTCTCCTTGCCCATTGCCGCCTACACTAGTGGGGCCCACATGAGTCTTCTGCCCGCTAGCTTGATCGGTCCCCCTTGCTAGGGCCGGGTTGATTGGTGTGACCAATTCAGCCGGTCCATCATTTTATCATCAATATTAATTTGATATATTGTAACTTTCTTTTTTCCAACTTTTATATTACCAAAAATTAAAGCTAGGGTTGTGAACACTAACTAATTTTCTCTCCTATGATCTCCTTTTCAAAGAAAAGACTAAATGTAATAAGATGCACATTGGAAAATCAGTTTTACTTTAATTTCATGTTGCTATCCGGTCAAATGCCATAGGCATTATTTGATCTTTCTTTTCATCAATTTTGTGGTGTATGCACACATTCTATTTCGTTATATGAATTAGTATACTGTAAGTGTTTTTCGTTAAGCTGTTATGCTTTTTCTTTGAAAAATTTTGCTTTATGATTGCTTGCAGACATCACTAAAGGTGACCATGCTTAGTCCCGGTTTTGTTTATGAGCCATATGAACCCCGAAAACCAATTCCTTTCTGGAAAAGGTAAATCCACTAGCTATATCTTAGTTTAGTTTATTTTAAAACTAAAAAATGTCTTCATTTAGTAATGTATTATTGTATTGCTTTTCAAAAAACGTCATAATTTTTATTAGAGTGGGAAACGCACATTGAAGACTGATACCCCACGGATCTAAGGATTCATGACATGGAGAATGCACCTGCAGTGCTACTTGTTTCGTTTGATGCATTGAAGTTTTTGATTCATTGAGTATCCAAACAACTATGATTCAAATGTTAATTTGCCTTTTTTGTGCATCCATGTGTATTTAGCAATGACTTTTTATTATTCGACGCAATAAAAAGAAAGCCTAAAATTATCTGGCTTTTCATTTATGTGGTTAGTTATATTTATTGGCCATATCTTCAACTCTATAATCATACTCTGGATGCATTTTTTTCTTCCTATATTGTCACTACGTTATTATTTAAAAATAAAGATGCTTTCCATTCTTTATTAATGCTGACAACAAGGTCATCCTTGAGAAATTAATACATGGTTGCCTTTTGCTTCCTACTTTAAATATGACATTTTCCAGGGGCAAGTTGTAGCTTAACTTTATGTCCTGAAATATATCACTGAAAAAGAACTCTAGATATCATAAGCAAAACAGGGTTACTAGGTGCAAGTGCTGCTAAAGCTCATGTCCATATTTAAAATTTTTTTGAATACTCCTACATATGCTTGAGCATACAAATTTCAAAACTTAAATTTCAATGTTGTGAATTTTCTGATGAAATACTGAAAAATTGTTAATAGGTAAATGTTAATTTCTGGATTCGATATAGAGCATTATAGTCATTTTAGAGTTGTGATTCTCTTTAGGAAGTCAAAAATTGTGCTCAGGATGTGGTTTGCGAGGGATTGGAGATGAATTAATGATAGTTGTTGGATTGGGCCCTCAGGGACTTGGTTGCAAGTGAGGTTCAAGTCAAGAGAGGAGGAAAGCTTGTCTTGTTTCCCTGAAAGGACTAGGTGGCTTTATAAAGTAGTTGGAACACTTAGCTTCGTGGCTTACTTGAGCAATTTTGAAAGCTAATCAGTCAACAACAAGTTAGCATCATGGTAACACATGTGGTGTCATGGCCGTCTTAGAAAATATTATGATTGCTAAGCCAATCTATGTAGTTAAATCAAATGCTTCTGTATTTCTTATTAATCATCCAATTTTTTCTGTGGCAAATTTTTTTTATTCAAATGAGCATCATGTAGAGTTTAGTTTTGTGCGAAGTTCATTGGCTTTCTGATTGCCTTCATCATAATGCGGGATTTAAGAAATGATCGGCAAAAGGCATGTGATCAACGTTTTGGTTTGGAAACTGATAATATCCGCAACTTAAATTTGCACTACCTTTTCTTATTGCATTCTGCTTTCTGTTTATCAAAATTATTTTAGGATAGTAGCAGCTGTGACTAACTCTCATTAGCATACCTGTTTTTGAAATTTTATAATTTAGGTGGTTCACACCAAGTGGTTGGAGGAGAACTAAGGAAGATCTTATTTTGGAGGTATTTCCAATTTGGTATGCTAATTCGTTATTATGTCTTCCACAGTGCAGATTAGTTTATACTATATTTCTTTTCTCAAGATAATTTTTATTTATGAACATTTCTAAAACTTAAATTACATTATTTAGCCTTTGTTTGTAACAGCTTTAGGCCATTATTTTTTTCCTGCTTTGAAGAGATTTTTGTACTAAAAAGTTGCTTTATAAAGCAATAAGATAGCCATCCCAAATGAAGCCTTAATGGAAAGGATTACCCCACTATCAGAGCGCCACATTGTCACATAATTTAATTTCTTAATTTTTAAATAATATATATATTAGATAAACATCGCTAGAAGATAAAAAAACATGTTTTCTAGGTTTGATATGTTTAAGAATTTGATCTATTATTAGAAAAAATGCATACATTTAGTTCATAAATTCTGAAATAAAAAATTGATGCTTCCAGGCAACTGTATTTCTGATGGAAAAGCAGGGGAAACATCTCATTAAAAAAAGGAAAATTATATAAAGAAAGTTACATAAAAATAGAAATCAAACAAGAGAAAAAAGAAAATCAAACGGTCATCTAAAAAGATCTTGAGGCTTTTTTAGCAAGACTAGAATCTATCCAAAACTAAACTTGAGATAAAGTATTGAACGATATTTTTTTATCTTTCTTGCTAGAGTTCGAAAATTTTCTACGGTTCTTTCAATCCAAATATTCTAAGGAGTTGAGAGCAACACGATTTCCATGTCTTTTGCTTTCTATATGATAAAATAATCTCTATATGATGTGAAAGACTAAAAAAAGTGGTGGAAGCATTAGGCCTCCCAAAAAGAGAGAGAACACTTCCCAATGCATAAACTATTGAGAAAAAAGAAGAACAGAATGGTCCTTCAGTATAGAATTACACAAGATAGTCAATAGAGATTTTGATGCCCAAATGAGAGAATTTTTTATTGGAATCTTTCCCAAAAATGCAATCCATCCGAAGAAAGCAAACTTCAAAGGTACCAAAGCCTCCCAAATCCATTTATATTAAGTGATAATACTACCGTGCCTAGGGAGTGCATTGTATGATAACAACAGCTTTGCAGAGTTCTTATTTGGTTGTAGCCATAGTTGATTTAGTTCACAATGGATGTAAGAGGTAATCTTACCTTGATGAAATAGAATTGATCCCTTTTCAATGAAGATGCTACTGGAAGGAGAAAAAGATTTTTCACCAAACAATCCGAATTCCAAGCCATGTTGAAAAGATGAGGATAAAGCTTTGCCAATGACATACTATGAATTTAAGAATATTTCCAAAATCCAACTTTTTCATTGTTATTGATGTTCTAGTAGATGAGAAAAAAGTAAACCTAGAAGCTTTTCTTATATTGTTTATTAAATGTGAACCATCGTGAAAGTCAATAGTTATATTATAAAAATACTTGCAGTGGATAATATTTTAGATATGGAATTAGGGTCATGTGGAGTAGTTTTTAAGAGAGTTGTTATTGTGCACATCTTTAGTACCAAGCTCCTTAATTTTTTTTTGGGAATACAAATGTTTCTTCAACTGACTAAGGAGGTATTCCTGTCATCCTCATTACCTTTCCTTAAGAAACTTCTTATAATTTTCAATTTTTTAGTGGCCCAATTTGAAATCTAAAAGAACGATAAAAGTACGAAGGTATAGATGTTAAAACTTTGTTTATGAGGATAATTATTCTACCTTTAGATTTCCTTTTCAATGAGCAAATTTTCTTGGGATTTTATTCATTATTGAATTCCAAAGACCTTTCTGCATGGCTTAGAGAATAAAGGAATACTCATATATTTGAAAGGAAGTCTAATGAGAGAGCAACCAATAATATTTGCAATAGAGATGTCTTTTTCATAAAAATCACAAAAATAAACCAATGAATATCTAGAGAAGTTGATTTTGAGTCAAAAAATATTTTGAAAGAAGAGTAGTATATTTTTGAGAGTCCAAAGCTGAGCGTAATCAACACCCAAAAAAGATAGTATTATCAACAAATTAAATACTAGCAATGCCCATAATACTTTTCTATCAATTAATGCCCTTTATCCAACCATCCCTTGCAGCAACTTTATGCATTTCATGAAGCATATCATCAATAATAATAAAAATAAGGGGGGGAGAAAGGATCATGTTGCTTTTATCCTTAAAACATTGAAATTTTTTATTAAGATTTATGTTAACAATGACTTGAGAGTTTGCATGTAGCAAGGCTTCTCGAACCTAGTGTTTGAACTTATGAGGGAAAAATCTTCCTTTCAAAGCATAAATAATGAAATCCCAATTGCAACAATTATAGACCTTTTCATAGTAAACTTTGAAAATGAAAGAATCCATTTTCATCGTTAGAATAGGGAAACTTGACTTTATGACTTATAATAGTCATAATTGATTAAATCTCCCCGTTATTTCCTTATGTGGAGAAATATACGAGAAAATTCAATTTGGACCAAAATGCCTCTCTTGTATTTACGAATGCTTATTGGAGTCCATTAAAGATTAACTTTTTTGCAAGCAAAGATTGAGCAATGTTCGAACTAAATTTTGAATAAAATTAAAAAAAGCTTAAGATTTTAGCATGTTTAAACAAAGTTCGAGCAAGCTATGAACAATATTAGAATGAGATTCAAATAAAATTCGAGCAAAGCATGCCCAAGATTCAAACATATTAAAAAAATATTGAAAGAAGTTGAAATATTAATCGAAGATTGTTTTTAGTGTATATCATTTATAGGATTGAATGAATAAAAAAACAAAAGAGTTTAATATTCATCCTTTATAGAATTAAATGAATAAAGAAAGTAAATTAAATGTACTTCATTTTCTTGCTATCTACCTATGGGCTTTTGGATCTACGTTGTTGAAAAATAATTCCAAATTTTGATGGCCTTAGTAAAATGATATTCGATCATGCGTAACATCCACAAGTGCACCAAATCCTTTTTTAACCCTTTTAGAGTCCTCTCCTGTGATAGCCTGCATCATGTGTATTCAAAGAATGCTTGTTGTCTTCAATGAAGACAAGTATCTCGATAAAAAATAACACCATGCTTATCATTGTTAAGTAGAACACTATTTACAAGATAATGTAAACCTAGCTTTCATACATCATTTCTCTCAGTGCACAACATGAACGCTTTCTTCTGGTCTATACTTCTGTCTCCATTCAATTAGTTATCAATAAGCCTAATGCTTTGGTTCATCTCCTTGAATTCCTCTTGAGATGAAAATTCTCCAAATCCTAAGCCAGTGATTAGTGCAAATTCAATTACTTCAAAATCCAAATTTTATGCTCCTATTCCTCATTCACCTCATTGTTGACCACCCTTAACAATAGCTGATGAATCAGTGCTTCATAGAATTGTAGAGCAAGAGCTTTGAAAAGCTACTTAAAGGGGGATTTCTTAGCCCTTTTTATAAGATCAAATGCCTTAAATTGCCTAACAATTTCATGCATTACACCTAAGCTTTGTATGCTACCAAAGTAGTGAATTCCTCACAACGGATATAATTAAAGTGATCATTTGTATACATACAAAATATGTCAGATGAATTAAGTCCTTATAATATAATAATGACAAAAAAAGACCAATCATGTTTGAACGTTGTTTGTACAACAATAACAACAACAACAACATCAAGCCTTTATCCCACTACGTGGGGTCGACTACATGAATCCTTTTTCTCCATTGTGTCCTATTAAAGGTCAAATTAAAGGTCAAATTCTCGTTTAAATCTAATAAAGAAAGGCATTCCTAATATTTTCTAACCAGGTCTTTTTAAGTTTGCTTCTACCTTTCTTAACATAAGTCAAATCTAATACCACTACTCTCCTAACCGGGTCATTGGAAGGCCGCCGTTTTATGTGACCAAACCATCTAAGGCGACTCTCTCTAATCTTATTTTCTACTGGAGCTACTCCAACCTTTTCACGTATATGCTCATTTCGTATACTATCTCTAAGGGTAAAGCCACTCATCCACCTAAGCATCCTCATCTCTGCCACACTTAACTTAATATAATGCTTCTCTTTTAATGGCCAACATTCAGCACCATAAAGCATTGCAGGCCTCACTACCATCTTATAGAATTTTCCCTTTGAAAGTTGTTTGTACGTTGAACTTTTTTTATCCAATTAAAGCATGGATGTAATAATACTTGAATCATATTCGAACCATTTTCAAGCATGTTTAAACCACATTGGAACTTAGGGCTTTGTTCTAACCATACTCGAACCTTGTTCGAACTTTGAAGAAGGTTCGAGTAAGGTTTGAACGAGTTTGAGTATGTTTTGAACATAATTCAAACATGGTTGTACATATTTTAGGATGTCTATTGAGGTTTATGGTTTATGGTTCAGTGTGCGAACATGATTTGAAACCCCTATTATAAGTTTGCGCCTTGTTAATTTTTGTACTTGGGGTTATCCTCTAGTTTGTTTCCTATTATAATCTGTAACTAATGGCGATGAATGCATTGAAATCTAAATAACTAAAAGTATAATATCACTAATTTTAAATAGATAATGGTTGGAAAGTCGAGGCCATTGCTTTTAAGCCTTATGCAAACCATTCACATGAGCCCTGAGATTGCCTGAGAAAGAGACAATGTGAGAAGAGGGACATTCGAGCATCTCCTTATTCGAAAGTTTGCATTAGTTTTCTCTCGAAGGATATGACTCATTTTAATATCGTCGTGATATTTTGATCCAAAATGAATTTTATGGTATATTTCTTCAAATAATGAATTAATAGGGATATTTGGCCAACTGAGACTGTTATGGATCATACAAAGTTAAATTTCTTTTAAAATATAATGAAGTTTGATTTTAGCCAATCATAATTATTAACCAACAGACTTAGTGTTTGCCTAAATAATTAGATTGACCAACACACTTAGTATTTTTCTTGCATTTGACAATCATTCAAATTAGGCGATTTTCAAATCTCACACTGCGCCTAGTTGTGATTCTTGCCTATCGCTACAATTGCTTTCTGCCATCACCTACTTCTAAATGCATTTGAAATGAATCATAATAAAAGAAAACTTCAATGCATTTGATTTTCATGCAATCAAGCGACTATATTTTAAATACATGCATTTCATTTACTCTACTTTTCTAAAATGCATGCATTTAAAAAATTTCAACCAAATAACTCCTTAGGCTTTGTAGGTTTCAAAATTACTCTTCTCCCATTATTATTTAAAGTATGTGTATTACTTTGAAAGAGCAAGCGCCTAATATTGATCTGGTAGTTTCCTTGCTCAAATCTCTTACCTTTGAACTTATTTCTCTGTTAGTTGTTTGCTTTTACCTTCATGATTATTCAGTGTGCAATCAGCATTCTCTTATCCAAATTCATGACTCTTTTTCAGAAACAAATTATGACTTTCTGAAGTGCTATTGCAGATGAAAACTGCATATGCCATTGCAACGCTCAGGAAGAAAAAGGGATATTCAAAAAAGCTGTTTTACCAAAATGCAGTGACATTATATAAGGAGGTGTGAATTTCGCTCTCTCTTTATCGTATTGTTAGTGTATTAACTTTACCTTTTCTTAATGCACTACAAAGCTAAACTCTGTTAGAATATTGCCATATTTTTCTTATGATTCTGCTACTTAACTTTTTTTTCCAATTCCACACTTTAATTATGAAACCTTAAAAAAATAAGGTAGCCTTGGTTAGGACTTGAGACTGTAGCATTATTTTTAAAATGGCCGGTAGTGCTTAAAAAACTAGGTCAAAGAAAAATTAGACTAAATTTTGTGCAAAAAGATTTGTATAAATTAGAGTTAACATGAATTAATAGAGGAAGGACTTACAAAGCTGATCCCAAATTGTTGGGATAATGCTTATTGTGATGATGGTGTTGATTTTATTAAACTGCAAAATCAGTACTTACTTTATTCTTTACACGAGTTGTGATTCTTCCTAATTGTATACTCTTAGCATGCCTTACTACTGAATGTATTGCTTTCAAAGTGTTGATGAGGCTTGTACGGAACTGATTTAACAAAGTTCACTATGCTGCTGAGCAGTGCTCAACCTGTGATCATTATGTTTGATCAACTCGATAATCTGATAATCATTATGATTGCCAATTTAATTCTTGTTGGTCAAATATACCTGTTTTATATTTATTGCCAGCAGTTTTCTGAGAAAGCTTTGCTGTTCTTTCTTTTTCATTTATGGAACATCCTAATTTAATGACTTATTGATTATAAAAAGGTTAGAGTTCGTACATTTTTTATATTCTAATGATGCAAGACGACCTAATTGATAATAACATGATTGCAAATATCTAAGAACTTTAACAAGAAATTTGAAAATAAATAAGATTAGAGTGCAAATAAATTAATTTATGCAAATCATAATACCTACATATCATTTTTTGACTAAAATTATAAGCACTAAACTAGACTATAATAAATTATGTAGAAAAAATATAGAAGAAATGAATAACTGAAGCAAGAAGAAACGAGGTCTGACACCTGGACAAGGACATGGTTTTCTTGAGATTAGTTAGTCACACTTGTACGGCACTCAAATGAATTACATATCCAATTTGTACTCAAAAGATTGATAAGAATTATTCAAGATTGTTCAGTGGTACACTTGATTTTGGTTTGACATTGCATTTTAATTTGGTTTTATGAATGGTATGTTCTTATTATTTCATTTTAAAATTCACAGTTGCTTTATGTTATTATATTGTTTAATTCGATCTAATCTAATCGACTTATATTTAATTATGATTTTTATTGCTATAAATATGCGTGTTGGGAATAAATGGTTCTTGTGTATTAGCTGTGACAAAAAGTGCTCTATAACAACGAACCATTGAACCATTTAAAGCCGTTGAAACCATATCATATTAATTCGTGATTTTAGTTCCATTTATTTGTCTATGGGCAAGTGTTGAGTCTATCAGGGCGAGCTATGATTCTTCTAGGTGAGTGTAGGCATGAGTTGTGAATGAATATAGTTGATAGAGCCATGACTGTGGGCTTTGTAGGCGCTTATCTTTTGTAGTTTGATAGGGGATATTTGTGAAAGGTGAATGGTCTTGACTAGGGAGAACTACTAAAAAGCCGAGTCCTCATAAGAAAATTTCTTCTTCGTGCGAAGGTTTGCTGAGGTGAGTTCTCAGCTTGAACTCGCTTAGAATATGTGCTCCGGTGATCAAGCTCCTTAGAGGCGAGCTCTTATAATGCGAGCTTCATTGAGGCTAATACCTGCCTATTTCTGACCTTGTTCTAGCAAATGCTTCTTAGGGGGAGTCTTATATTGGGCGAGTGCCCCTCTCTACCAAGCTCCTCAGGGTGAACCTGTCGGTACCTGTGAGTTATCTATACTGACATGCATGAACATACATGTATGATACAAATCCCCATTAGCTAATACCCAAGGAATGAAGACGGCAACTAAATAGCTTATTTGGAAGACTTGTTTCTGTTGCATCATGGAACATGCAAATAAGGCCACCTAATCTTAATAAATATACTACAGAAGGTATATGACAAGTTATTATGCTAGCTTATGATTCTAGAGAGCTTGAAAGGTTTGTTTTTGCTGAAAGTTTATTAAAATAATTAAAAAAAACATTAAAAAAATTATAGGCTTAAATTGTAAGTGGATCTCAAGTTGTAGTATCTAGTTTTTTGTTTCTTGATTTGTTCCATTGGGCGTAATTCTCGCATCATCAATTTAACGTTTTACATGCATACCTCGATCTTTTATTTATTGCAATTTTATCATAAATTTTTCCCCAGATAAATACGGTTTTGGCAAACGGGGATATCACATCATTAAGGAAAACAGTGACGGAAAAGATGTACTCTGTAAGACTTCTCTCTCTGGGGTTGATCATTGTCTTTGAATATGACATTACTTTTGCTTTTAGTCCCTTTTTAAAAGAATGCTTTCTAGCTATCAAATGTATGCAGTGGATTTATATTTTTGATAATTTTTTTGTTACTTTTTTTTGGATTAAAGGCTCTCAAGAATGAACTAAAACGGAGAGAATCTATGTGGAATCGTGTTCACTGGGAACTGGTTGAGCCTCTAGTCAGAATTCGAACATTGAGAGCTAGAATGGTAAGATCAGCAAATACTAGTTATTTTCTGTTTCACATCTTTTAGTGGCAGTTTACTTTGTTTAGTCAACTGTACTAAAAGATATTTGTAACTCCGAAAATACAAAAAAAATCCTAATATCCTAAAAGGACGTTCCAGTGGTGTTTTCTAAAGGTGTTTTCTAAACTCTAAATTATATGTGCATATTGAGTGGCTTCTGTTACAAAGGTATCTTTTATTTAATATATCAAGCACTCCTCAACTTGCAGATTGCACTAGATAAAAATGATCTTGACAAAGCTTTCATTCAACTTACAGTCGAATTTCTTGCTAAACAGGTCAGTTGTCCTCTCTTGACTGTTTCACAGATTTGTTGGTACGTCTAGTACCAAAATTACCACCTTTTTTCTACCATCATCAGAACTTCTGGGATATTTCACTCTTTTCAGTTTAGATTACTGAGATTACTTTCGTTTATCTTCTGAATAGATTTGATGGTGCTTAATGCATTAGTTATTTCTGTAAATCAAAGGCATATACCATAAGAGAGGAGATCAATTGTGGGCCAAGTGGCAAATTGGAAATTTTTTGTCAAAAATCTTCCCAACTCAAAGCACTTTCAATTCGTATGAATATAGAAGCTAAATATCCAACAATGAAAGCAAGTATTTTATCAAATAAATCAATGCACAAAAATTAATAGTTATAACAATAATTGAATGCATTGTTTAAATACACAATTATATGTACAAGTGTAGGCAAGAAATAACACAAGATGTGAAATGTTAAAAGAGGAACAATTTAAGTTAGCACAATAGGCTTGATGGATTACTAAATTTTAACCACATTAGTTTGCATTCAATTGAACTGATTTTACACAAGTTGCAACACATATATTGTGATGATGAATATATGATTAAGCCAATGAAAGTCTCACAATAACAAATAGAAGTATTTTAGATTATTCTTTGTTAAACATCAAATTTTGAGTGTTTAAAATAAGATATGATGGTGATATAAAAAGAACTATGCACAAACAGAGTTATATACTAGTTTAGCACAATGATCATGTTTACTTAACTACTTAGCAAATGAATCATTTTTCAATCAAATCATTCCATAAATATGAGGGCATGGGCATGTAGATGATAAGCAAAGTAAGCCATTAAATGAAATTATAGAGCAATTGGACTTGATCAATATTTACATGGCTTAGCCACTCTTTTAACCTACATCCACTCCTAGCTCAACTCGGGACTATTGCTACCATAAGTTATTCTCCTTCATTCCACAAATAGGCGGAGAAGCTTCTTTAAACTTTTTAACTTAATAGGTAATGGAGATACAACTCATGCTTCTATTTCAAAGCGAGAAACAAGCTATTCATAGTTATTTTCACTAAGTCACAACGTTTGCAATTCAAGGTGAGAACGCTATCATTCCAAGCACACCCGTTATGTATTGAAATCAATTTTTGGAATTAAATCAAAACACTTTTGAGCTTTGGAGATGGCTCAATAGCTATCACCTATAATTATGATTTATACAATCTTGAAACAATATGATTCCAAGATATACAATATACGTGCAATCAACATAATATGTAAACTAAGAATGAGTATTTTATAAGAAGCAAAAATGAATTTTGAGATGATGATGAACATTTAAAGTTCTCTCTAAATTCTATTTAAAAGATCTTACAATATAAGCTCTTTTTCTTTATAATTTTCTCATTTGTTATTTTCTTATAAAACTCTTACATATATATAACCCTTGACACTACTAAAAACGTGATCAACTAGCATATAGACATTAGGGTAATCTTAATTACTACTTACTAGTTATCATTTCTAAGAAATCATCATTAAAGTACCAATTTCAAACAGATTCTACAACCCATACATATCACACAATCTGGTCATCGTTCTGTACATATGGTGCAATTTATATATGAATATGACATGATATATTAATTCAAAGCATTACAGCAGCTAGTTTAAATAGATCTTATTTTATGATTGTCAATCATGCGAACAATTGTACAATAGTATTATATGATTATGATAGTATCGTACCATCAATATAGTAATATGCCATTAACTATAACTAATAAGCTGTGAAATTAATGTTTTATAACACTCAGTAAAATTTAGTAGTCTTATTGATGTAAAACCAGGAGTTGTTTTAAGAAATTAATACAAGTTGTTTGAGCAATGATAAAATTAATCTTAAGGCGTCTCAAAATTGAAGAATCAAGAAAGCTCCTAGAAGCAAACGATGCTTAGGTAATCCATTACAACTAAATTTGCAAGTTCTTTAAAATAACAACTTAAACAAGAGTAATGAAATGATTAGTCAACTAGAATCCGACGGTTAACAAAGTGATCGTCTCACCTTGAGGCTCAAAGTCACTCTTCTACGTCTAGGGTTGTTGGAGGAAGAACCATACAAGAAACGAAATCACTCCAAGGTAGACGGCGTAGACGATCTGTAGTGATGGAGAGGGATGCGGTGGTGGTGGTGGAGAAACAGGTGGATGGCCGTTGATGGTCCACTCGTAGTCCGAGAATTGATCGTCGAGGATGTCCACGAGATGGGGAAGGATCCGGTTCAAGTAATCTTCAATGGTGTCGTCAAAACCAAACCCGACGTCGAAGAATGGTGATCGAACGATGTGGATGTCTCCATAGGCGTCGAGTACGAATCCGCTATCAACTTCGGGATCCGCCATGCATCCTTGCCGGAAATGAAAGAGCACCAATAGGGAGAAAGGAGATATGAGGTGGCGGCGGGGAGGGAGAAGGGGTTGGGCCGGCGTGAGAGTTTGAAGGGGGCGGCTAGAGTGAGAGAGCAAGGAATAAAATCAGGAATCCTAAAATTATTTCAGGTTTTGGGTGAGTGGGAAGGAATTAATTTGAGAATTTCAAATTAAATCCAATTAGGGATAGGGGGCAGCAATGGGGAGTGGATGGGGGCTGATTTGGTGGGATTAGGGAGTTAATTTAGGAGAGAGAGAAACCCCATGAAGGGGGCGGCCACATATAGAGAGAGGAGAGATTAACTGTATTAATGAGTGGGGTCCACATCACTAATCAAGGATTTGATAAAATCTGAATTATATTTCAGATTTTTGTAAGAAAGGAAGTTTCCAAATAAGAGGGCTATCAATTAGGATTAATTTGAATTTCAAATTCAAATTGAAATCCAATTAATATGATAGCCTTAAATCAAGGAGATATTTTAGGAAAGTCTTCAATGGCTCTTGGAACAAGTTTGAATTTCAAATTTGAAATTCACCAAGGGAGGAGGCTGGCAGCTACAAGGAGGGGACGGAGCCAAGGGGTGGGGAGGATGGCCGGCGGGTGGTGGCTGCCAAGGAGCCGGCGGCCTAGACGATCCAGGGAGGGGCGGCGGCAAGGAGCAAGGGGAAGGAAGAAGGAAAATTAATAGAGATTTGAATGGCCACGTATTCAATCACCTCAGTTGTTCCCAATCCAAATCCTCACAAAGAAAACTTGGAAATAAAACCTAGAACTCATAAAGAGATCTATCTCCTCCATGGAACTCACTAAGAGATTTAGGAGAAATGAACTCACAAAGAGAACATAAGAGCAAATTTTCATTCATAAAAAAACTAAACTCCCAATACAATGATTAAGCCTATATATAGGCCATCTGAAAAAATAAAATCCATAAAGACGAAATTGCCCTTGGGCTACAACATGCAATAACTTCCTCATAAGAGTACAAATGGAAAACATAAAATATAAATAACATGAATAAAATAAAACATCAGAAATAAAGACTATGAATCGTGGCCGTCGCTCGACGACCCCTCCGATGGTTGATGTGTCGAAATCTCCTATGGATGTCCTCATCACTTATTATCATGTCTAATGATATCTTAAACATTTTACATTTAAAGCTAATATTTTGACCCTAGATTTAGAACTTATAATCATTAATACTTTGTACTTGAGTACTCCTGATAGGTTCCTTTTTAAGTTCCAAGTTTTTCTAGCACATAATATTATTGCTATCATAAGTATTAACTTGTAGAAGAACTTAGTTAATCACATTAGATGATGCATCATCCTTGGTTTGTAATTATCAAATAAAGAGTGAGCCACATGTGAGTTACATGGGCTCGTGAGATCAACAATTTTATTACAACTACAACAACATCAAGCCTTTATCCCACTACGTGGGGGTCGGCTGCATGAATCCTTTTTCTCTATTGTGTCCTGTTAAGAGTCAAATTCTCATTTAAATCTAATAAAAGAAGGTCATTTCTAATATTTTCTAACCAAGTTTTTTTAAGTCTACCTCTACCTTTCTTAACATAGGTCAAATCTTTTATGAAGTTTCTTGATTATAGTTATAAAAATCTCTCACCAAAAAAGGAATTATACGATATTATAGCCGAGTAACCAGTTAAGCTTCCTAGACACAGTTATAAAATCTTTCTACTGAGATTCAATCTAACTGAAAATCGTGAATCATTATCTTAGTTTTTGAATATAATCAAAATTTTATTCCTCTTCCAGGGAACTCCAGCTCTTCCTTATATTTTTTGTTAAGCAACTCTAGATTCAAAACTATCAAATCTTTAATTTCTCTAGCATTTTTATGGTATTTGATCGGTACTTTTTTTTTTTGGCTTCGTAGAGGTTTGAAGCTTATGATTCAAAAGGCTCTGTTGTGGCTGGTGACAAGAATAAGGAGGTACAACAATGAAGTCTATCTTTCTCTCTCCCCCTTTTGTTCTATTTATGATATGATTTGGTTAGGTTCGAGTAAAGTTGGCCACTATTAGTAAATTATTGTGTTAATTGGTTAAAATTTATGTAGCATAATATTTTCTGCCAAGCTTTTGTTAGCTCTATGAAGAACCGCCTCTTGTTTCTGTCACGTAAAGCTGATAGAACCATTGAAATCATGAAAGAGAGCAAGCTAAGAAATGTTAGATTTGCGTACATGGAATCTTTTTTCTTCGCATTTACTGCTTCTATGAGATTCCATCAGGCAAATGAAAACAATTTCCTTTTGATTTGGCTTGTGAAGTAGTTCTCCTGTATGAACCTGGCCTCATGTAAGTAATCTTAGAGAAGATGAGTCCTTTGGAAATGTTATGAGATGTTGATGTAAGTTATCTTAGGGGCTGTTTGGTAGCAGGATTTAGGCCAGATTTGAGGCGGATTTGAGCGAAATCCAGCCAAACGGCCTAACATGCAAAACCAAATCTCACGGTAAATGAAAGCCGCAGTAGACGGAAAATTACCCCTTTTCATAGTAAATCCTGGATTTCTGAAATCCTCTGATTCGGTGGATTTAACACTCTATTGGCATGAGAGGGAAGAAGAGCCCGCTCGTTTTAGGATCTAACATTCTATAGCCAAACAATCACACATGATTTAATAGGATTTATCATGAATGTTACCAAACAGTTTTCCGCATTTAATCCCCCAAGATTTTGTAAATCTATATTTAGAGGATTTATGAAATCCTACTTAAATGAAATCCTAGGTGCTACAAAACAGCCCCTTAAGAGTTTAGAATTTGCTAATGAGATTCCAAAGAAAATATAAGGGACCAAATTTTAAAGATTAACTTTCAAATTAAGCAAAATTTAGTCACTTTTTATGCAAAATTATAAAGTTCGCTTCATTCCCTTCCAATGATAAAAATAAAAATGCTAAAAATCTAAAATTCAACAAGAAATTTTAACATCACATGACACAGAAGGTGTTCCAGTGCTTTTCATTTCCATTGTCATGATGTTAGTAAAATTTACCCGGTCTTTGTAGTTTTCTTATCTTATATTACCTTTTCTTACTAGAAGTCACTTCATGCCAGGTTCTTGTGCGTGATCTCTGGGTTTTTGAACGCTCCCTCTTTCATCCTGGAGCAGATTGGCGTCTCTGCGCACGCCTTTCTCCATAGTTTGCTATGGGAGGACATCTGAAGCAGAAATCATCCTGATAAGTGCGAACCAGTATTCTTATTTAGATTATGACTCCGTTTGGGACAGGCTTTCTTACTGCTTATTAAAGCAGCTTTTTAGTACAAAAATTAAAATTTTTCTACTAAAAAGCTGCTTTAAGAAGCAAAAAAAAAAAAAAAAAACCGTCTCAAACGAAGCCTATGCCCGACCATTGCAAAGTCATATTATGCGTCTGGGCACATTTGCTGTTCTGTTTAGTTTCTTCTCGTATAGGAAGATTTTTTAATCTTGTAAAGTTGTAATATGTGCATAATCTGCCAAGCATCTCACCTCCTGCTTTTCTCAATTAAATAAAGCCTACCATTTTCTACAAACAGAACTCTTTTAATTTGTCACAGAAGCCTCGACTTGTAAAAGTTTTCAAATAGAATTTTAAGTTAATCTAAAGCCAATTTAGGTTTCGTTTGGGACGATTTTTTGATGCTTCTTGAAGCAGCCTTTTAGTATAAAATTTTTAATTTTTGTATTAAAAAGCTGCTTTAAGAAACACCAAGAAAGCCGTCCCAAACGAAGCCTTAGTTTGATGAATAATAAGACTACGAAGCTTCGATTTGTAAATGAATGCAGTGAAAAGTTTATTGATGATAGCACGTGATGGTTGGCATCGAGAGCAGAGTTAACTTGTGGTGTATTTAAATTCGGTAAAATAACGGATGAAATTTGAATGCATGAAAATAAATTTATAATTTGCGAAAATTTTATTGTGCATTCTTTTTTGGATAATAGCCTCATCACAAAAGCATTACCTCTGATTTTTAAAAAAAAAATTGTTATTGCTTATGTTTTGTTTCCATATCGGTTCTTAAAGTAATTTTTTATATAAAAGTTAAAATTTTTATACTAAAAAGTTATTTTAATAAGTAGAAAAAAAAATTGTCTAAAATGAAACTTTAATTTATTGAATTCTGCTTTATTTATTGATTTGATCAATACAAATATCTTTCTGTAATGCATCATAAGACTGTATTTTAACTCTCTCCACATGCTTTGATGGTAGTTTATTGTATTTATTTTTTTATTAATTAGCTGATTTTGTGGAAATTAGTCGGTAAGCATAATGAATTATCAAAAATAAATCAGATATTGTATATGATTCATGTATGTTTTATTAGTGATTTGATGATAATAAAATTTGTATGATGTTATCTTATGATTTGCTAAGTATTTTCTTTTTGATTAATTATCTAATAGCAACCATTGTGATGATTATGATCAATTGGCTAGCTTAGTGTTTTATCATTTAGTTTTTAGTTTAAAAATCAAATAATTTTAATAATAAAAAATTGGTTAAAAATTAAAGTTGAAAAATTAATATATTATTTTAAAAATTAATATTCAATTATTGCTATTTTCTTTTGATTTTTATATTATAGACAGAATTTAAATCTTTAGGTTAATATATAATTATAGCAACATCAAGCCTTTAAATCTGATTATGTGGGGTTGATAATATGACTTCTTTTTTCCATTGGGTTTGGTTAAGAGTCAAATTCTCATTTTAATTTAATAGAAAAGATCATTCCTAATACTTTTTTATCACGTCTTTTTAGGTCTACTTTTACCTTTCATAATAAAGGTCAAATCTAATACATCTATTCTCTTAATCTAATCATTGGAAGGCTAATATTTTATATGATCAGACCATCTTAGGCAACTCTATCTAATCTTATCTGCCATTGAAATTACAACATTTTCACATATATATTTATTTCACATTCAAACTCTAAGAATAAATCACTCGTCCACCTGAACATTCGCATCTTTGCAACACTTAATATGCTTTTCTTTTAATGACCAATATCCTGTCATAAAATATTGTATGTCTCACCTCTATCTTATAAAATTTTCCTTTTAAGTTTGAGAGGTACTTTTCCATCAAACAACAAGCCTCATGTGTTCTTCCATTTCAATCATCTAACTTGAATTCTACTAACAATTTCATCATCACTAATGATTTGATCGCCCAAAGTCACAATCCCCTCACTAGTTCTATTACTATAAAAATTACACTTCATGTATTCAATATTAGATCCACTCAAACAAAAATCTTTAGACTCTAAAGCTGGAGCAATTATTACGTCCGGTGAAATCCGAATGTATACCGAGTAATACTGAGTCCTCAATACCGAGTTTTAGGTGACGTGGCACGTGGTTATTGGTCTCTAAACGCATTCAGTTACCGGACATAATAATTGTTCCTAAAGTTGACCTCCATAATTCAAGTTTTCCTTCAACTCTCTCTCTAGTCTTATCAATAAGAAGAATATCATCAGCACAAAACATACACCAGGGTACATCCTCTTGCAAATGTCTAGTTAGAGCATTCATGACTAAAACAAAAAAGGTATGGTCTTAAAGGTGATTCTTAATGTAATCCAACTGAAAAGTCATGAGCTTTTAGGTTAACGTATTAGATTTAAATTAATTTCATCATTTACATGCTACTTATTTTGACATATTAAACTTTGAAAGAGAACATCATTAATGATTACAACAATTTTAAATTTTATGATAAATCCTTTTAATGAAGTCAAAAAAAAAAAAAAAACTATAATGTTGATGTATATCATAAGTAATATTTATATTACATCATTCATTATGCCAATTAATATACATAGCCTCACACCAAAATACAATTCTTAAAGCTTTACATAATAAGGCTCCATTCGGGACAACTTTTCATATTGCTTTATAAAACAGCTTTTTAGTATAATTTTTTTTAAAAAAAGAATATTTTATACTACAAAGCAGTACGAAAGCTGTGCCAAACGAATTGATTTGGAAGATAACATCATTCTGCCACCTGTATTGACCACATCCAATGTTCTATTCAGAGAAAACTTGAAGCCCTTAACAATCATCAAATGTCTGGGCTTTACATTTGAGCTGACTAACATATAAGAAAGCAGGAAAAGGGGGAAGCACATTTGATCAGTGAAGCTCCTTTCGATCTTCCTTTGGAAAATTTCTCAGAATTTCATTCTCATGATCAAATGTGCTTAGAAAATTGCTGAGAAGATATAGAAAGTAATAGCAAATGCTTAGATAACTATGCAAAGTAGAAGCTTGCCTGACAAAATTTCTAACTACTCATGGGAGGAGAGATAAGTAATTCGGTTGATGTAGGTTTTCTAACTACTTTCTACTACAAAAATTTCTAGTTCTAAATACTCGATATAAGAAATATTCATATACTCTTCAGAATTCTTATGACACCTAATAATCATTAATAGATCTAATTATCTAATACTCATTAAGGCTTTGTTTGGGACGGCTGCAATTGTCGGTAAAGCAGGTTGTGAAGTTGTTGTCCAGAAAGCTACTTTATAAAGTTGCTGTACAAAAATCAATAAAATTTGTTTGAGTAGTACTAACTGCCAAGCTGCTGTGCTGCTACTGTGTAACAATAAATTACCTTGATATATTAGCAATATATTAGCATGAAATTTTTTTATTAAATATAAATATTTTTAAATTTATATGATAACAAACTAATAATTCTAAATTCAAATCAAATATTTATTTTAATTTTTTTTAAGTTTATATATCAAAATATTATAAATTTTTGACTTAAATTTTATATCATACGTCAAAATAATTTGTTCAGATTTTAGATTCTCATTTATTACTTTATAATAAACCATTTTTTCATATGTTTTTTAAAAAATTATATCAAGAAAATACTTAAATAGAATTTGTATGCATCAATTTTTTTATGAAATATGCATAGCTGCAGCTGCTCCCCTTCTCACTCTCGCCGGTGCAAAGAAAACCCCTCCCATACAGCCGTAGAACTCCAAGCGCCTCCGGCCTCGGCTGAGAGAACGGTGAACGAAAGGCAGGATTTTTCCGGCGGTGGGTCATCGATGGTGATCACCGTGGTTCCGGTTTGGATTTTATCGACGAAGATGGAGTGGGTGATGATGAGTTTAGCGCCGGAGGCTTTGAATTGCTTGGAGTGTAGAATGGATTGGCCGCGGTGGCGGCGGCGCCGAGGAAAGAGGCGCCCATGAAGGCGAAGGCGAATTGAGGGCTGTTTTGGAGGAGGAGGAGGACATCGCCTTGTTTAATGCCGAGGGAGGAGAGGCCGGAGGTATTAATTCTGCCGGAAATGAGACAGGGATTGTCGGCGAAGTCTGAGAGTTTTTCGAAGCAGTAGGTGTGAAGGGGAAGGTAGTTGGAGATGGGAATGTCGGGTAGTCTTGACCGGAATATGACGGTCTTTGGAGGTGATGACGGTGGTGCTGAGGGGGAATTATCATGTTGAGAGGAGGAGACGGTGATCATGGCTTCTCCATTTGAGGGGGAATTATCATGGTGATCATGGCTGAGGGGGAATTATCATGTTGGGATGTGTCGGAATCAGATCTCCGTCGCAACTTCTCCACCGGCGCTAAACTCATCATCACCCACTCCATCTTCGTCGATAAAATCCAAATCGGAACCACGGTGATCACCGTCGATGACCCACCGCTGGAAAAATCCTCCCTTTAATTCACCTTTCTCTCCGGCGCCGAACTTCACGAGGAAGAAGAAGAAGATATGGTGTATTTCGCAAGGCATTTGCGTCTTTCTCTTACCCTCAAACAGCGGAAAGCAGCGAAAGCAGGAGTCTACTTCAGGACAGAAAAAGTAGCCGCGGGACGCAAAAAGTTTAAGAAAGGAGCACGACCTCGTCTCCCCAAACCCCAACTCGGTTGCGTTTCCTACCGTACAACAACGAAAACGGCGTCCCAAACGCACCCTAAAGCTTTATTTCAGATAGTTTTCTTACTGCTTTCTAGTTTAAAAAATTTTTATACTAAAATGTTGCTTTAAAAAATAGTAAGAAATTTATCCCAAACGAAACCTAAATCACCCATTATCTTCATTCCTAATCACAATATTCAACTACATATTGTTAAAAAGTGTAGGCAGGTCAAAATATTCTAATTCAATTGCATAGCAAGAGAATTGCAGCAGCAATAGCTACATGCAGCATTCTTCAAGTTGCACATCTTGTGTAGACTATAATTCTCCTAAAGGGTGATTCCACTAATTCCAATCAGCAAGAAAGCCTATCCCTTTTGAGTGGAAAACAAACTCTAACAGAGCTTATAGACAAATAAAATTCACATAAATTCATCATCTTCACTGTCATCATCCTCATCTTCCTCTTCCTCTTCCTCTTCCTCTTCCTCACTTGGTTCCAACAAGGATTCCATGCCAAAAGATGGTTGAGTTTCCATTTCCTCAACTCCAATAGAGTCATATTTCATGCGCTCCTCAAACCTATAATCACTGCATGCAAGCATCCATGCCAGAGAACACTTCAATCCCTTCTTAGCTATCATCTTATGCCGGGGCTTCACCGTCGACTCGACACTGTAAGTAAAGAAAGCTGGAAACTCCACAAGATCTTCCACATCCCTCTCCATCTCCATCTGAAAATACTGAAAGCTCATTCTCATCACATCTATGTCCAATGCAAGCAACTGTGGGCATCCAATGACCATCTTCCTCACTTGCTTCAAAGACAATCCACATTGTTGCAGGAAATCAATATGCCTCAATACAACCTTGCTGCCAAGCACAATGGCCTGAGGCATTTTCTCAATGATCCTCCCAAACTCTTCACTGTTTGCAAGCAAATTCGACTCGAAAAAGCTCTGTTGGTAGAGCAGCTTCTCCTTCAATTCAATCCCCAACAAGTCAGGATATTGAGCAATTACTGAACTCACTGAGTCTTCCCTTACACCAAACTGCAACAGAGCTGCCACATTGGGCTTCATTTGGTCCTCCAAGCTGTAACCGAGCATGTGAGGCTTCTTCTCAAGCAATCTTGCCACAGCAAGCCTGGGCAATCCAAGAGACTCAAGGTACTCAACAAATGGCTTGATGACTCTCCCCACACGCAGGCCTAGAATTTCTGGATAGCGAGTGAGGACTTCTCCAAGTTTCCTTCTTGCCAATCCAATTCCAATCAGATATGCCACAGAGGTGCTCATCGTCCCCTCCAATTTGAAGCCAAGGAGCTCTGGATATCTTTCAAGGACACTGGGAATGTCACTCTGCTTTATATCCAATCCTTGGAGGTATTTGACAACAGGCATCAGATCGATGACGACGCTTGAGTGAAGGACCTGCGGGTATCGCCGGAGGAAATCGGTGAAGGTAGATTTCCGAACACCCAGCTTGCCGAGGTAATCCAGAACAGGAATCATGTTCTTCTTCACACTGCAACCGAGAACTAAAGGGTAGTTGTTGATGTCATCAATGGTGAGGCCCAATGAATGGAGGAAATCGACGCGCTCCTTCATTACCTCCACCGTCGCCGGGAGCTCCAGCCCGTCGAGCTCGTCGGGCACAATGCCGAGTTTGCGCAGAAATTCATAGGCTCTGGTTCGGTTCTCCGCTTTCTCCTTCTTCATTTCGAGCAAACTTGGGCGAGCATAGAGGGAAGATGAAGAAGAGGATCTCCGGCTGGGAAGCGTCGATGCAGCTGCGTTCGCAGGTGAAGCAGACATTGAACGGGCATTGTTCTTGACGGAGAAAGACCAGATTTTGGACGAAGAGTTTTGTCGGATTTGGCATCCGAAGCATCGAATTGGGAATTTGGAGCGGGAGAGAGAGTTGGGATTGGGCAGTACGTTGGGAAAGAGTGCCCTCATAGCTATGCAAGCTTCGTTCAGTCTAAAGATCAAGCTAATTGAAGAGAAGAAACGAAAGTTCAAAACTTTTGTAAGATTAACCTCAACTCGAAGAAGATCACAGCGGAAGAACTACTGAGAAGTTCGCTTAGGGATTGAAAGCAGCTACTTTGCTCACCAGCGGAATATTTTGCAGCGGCGGAGGTAGAATGGTGGTTTGACATCCCAAGCCGAAGCCTGAATCCGGACACCTGGACGAGCAATGGTGCTGATTCGTTAGGGTTAGGGTTAAAAAAGTTCACAATTTTTTTTGTTCATCAAATCTTCAACGATAAAGTCATAATCCTCTTAGCTACGGCGAAATTATTATTTATGGTCACCGGGAGGTCAATTAGGACATGCCACATCGTCAATTTACTGCGCACCGTCAGTATGTGTTGGATGACGTGACGCATCCTAATTGATCTCTGGACGATCCAGTAACCTCACGTCTCCCTTGTTATGTCAGTGCTTCCTCCTCACACTTTGTATATCTTACCAGCTTGATAGGACAATAACAATTAGCACAAAGACTTAAAGTGATTCTTATTTGAAATAAGAATAATTATTTGCTCTTCATATGAAAGAGAAAGATGAATGTGGAATTGAAGCAAGCTTGAAAGATAAGGGAAAAAAAAATCCTAAACTATTTTCTTAATAATTTAATCCTTATATTTTATTATATAAGAATATAATTTAATTATTATTATTATTATTAGTCCTTATATTTTATTATATCAATGAATTTGAGAACAATTTTTATTCCATTGAACTTAATGAATTTTGTATGTACAATCTCAAATATTATATGGCATCCATTAAATCAAAATTAAAATTTATTATGAGTTTTAAAGACATTTATCATTTTCATCAAAACTTATTGATGATGATGTTGATGAACACTAACATTAAGATTCTAGTTTCTAAAGGTGGTCAGGCAATCAGGATGGGCATAGGAGAAATCTAGAGCAGTGAATCCCAATGACTTCAAGGATTCATGTCATTATTATTCGACAAGTTTTATGTTGGCTGTCGACTACCTAACGTAACCCCCGACTTTTCTCATCCAAGACTTGGGACCTGTCAACGGTGGTGTTGTGAATCCCAAAGACTAACAATTTGTAATTCCAATTGAAAATCAAAACTTTATAATTCTCTAAGGTTTCGTTTGGGATAGCTTTCTTAATGTGTTCTAAAATATTATAAAAAATTTTGTGCTTGAAATCTACTTTAGAAAATAGTAGAAAAAGCTGCCCCAAACGAAGCTTAAATCTAGAGTTCCTCCACCAAAATTTCTCCTATAAATTCAAAGAAATATTTAATTTCCCAAATGAGCTTGAAAGATATAGCCATGACTTCATCTCATCATATTAATAAGCATTCAATCAAATCATATTAATCTAGCAATTAGTTTTTGATTAGCCCCTCAAACCACCCAATCTAAATTGATTTTCAAGATGTTACATCCTAATTATTGGTGGAGCTCCCTCACATAATAAAATTATTTAGCTCAACATCATTCTCTTCTTTCTTGCCTATTACACTTCTAATAAAAAAATATTTCATTTAAAAAAGTTATTCTATTCAAAATAAATTATTCTCCCCAATATAAATATTTATAATATTTTATTTTTAAATTAAATTCTTCTTTATTTTTCATCTTCGCTAATACTAGCATGTACTAGAGGTATAAATGAGTCAAGCTGAAGTCAATTTATTCTAACTTAGGCTTCGTTTGGGATGACTTTTCTACTGCTTCTTAAAATAGTTTTCTAGTATTAAAATTTTAATTTTTGAACTAGAAAGCTGCTTTAAGAAATAGCAAAAAAGTTGTCCCAAATGAAGCCTTAGGGTCTATTTGGAGCAGCTTTTTGCATGCTTTGCATTTTCTTATAGCAATCATAACTGCTTTCTCACTATTTTTCAAAAATTTTAATGGTAGAAGGTTATTTTATGCAAATATAATAGCGAAGTTACTTTCTCCTCATCAACTTCATAGAACTCTGCAGCCATCTCAAATAATCCCTTAAGTTTGAGTTTGATAAATTAATTGAGTTCAAGCTCGAGTTTGAGGGTCTATTGAGACGGCTGCATGAGCTGGCTCATTAATTATAAAAAAAAAACTAATAATTTGCATAATTATTATAATAAATAAATAAAAATTAAAATAATAATAATAAATATTCACCTAATATAATTTTCATTTATTAAATGCTTCACTGACAATCAAGCTATCCAATGGGACCAATATTTATTTATTTCATTTTCTCAAGATGCATGCACTCACTCATCTTTCCTCACAAAGCCCATCTGCTTTCTGATTGGTCATTTGGCCTCCGGTGTCCAGACTCCGCGGTGCCCATCCCGATGGGGGACGAAGCTGTCCTCGAAAGCCGGCGAAGCAGATCTGGTTACTCTGACCGCGAAAGACACGATCCATCCTGTCTTCCTGTACAAACCAAAAGTCGGCCTTCTCATTCATTCTTAAAGCATATTTTTAGCAAAAAGATTAAATCTTTGTACAAAAAATTTATTTTAAAATATAAGAAAAAAATTATCTCAAACGAAGTCTCAATTTATTATTTGTTTTTGCTAGCTTCGGTGTAATCGGGTCGAGTTCGGATTAGAACAGTCGAGAGCGGGTCAGTTTCAAATTGGACTCGAATTTGACTCAAAAAACTATTTTGACACCCCCTACTCGCTTATCCGTATCGATGTTTGGTTGGGAGATTATAATCGGATAATGGTGGATAGTCGTTGGCGTTCGAGTGAGACCAGTATTGATGTGGTGATCATTAGCATCGATCATCGGGCAGAGCTCCATACTCGAAGCTTGCCTTTAGTTGGAGAATGATGATCAATTTATAATTTTTTAGATTGACAATTTGATAAATCTTGGTAAAAAATTTAAAACACTCCATCATACAACTCATGGTGATTCTTTTGATCATATATTATTCTTATATCATGTAAGCGTCTTACTGATCTCAGAATTATGTGATACTGAGCTCATCGGATTATTCTCATTGAGCAACTCATTTTTACTATAAGCATGTAAGGTTAGAGATAGTTTGATCTATCAATTAATGCCCTGGAGTTATTAACCCCACTTCAAATATTTGACTTGGGCTCATTTAGACTAAAATTGGATCACTTTTGGGTCGATTGGCTCGTCTTATTATGGCATTTAGGCTTCGTTTGAGACGGCTTTCTTAATGCTTCTTAAAGCATCTTTCTAGTATAAAAATTAAAATTTTTATACAAAAAAGTTGTTTTAAGAAACAGTAAGAAAGCCGTCCTAAACGAAGCCTTAGTTTAATTATAAGTTTACTAAAATTAGAGTTCAAATGCTTCAGAGTTTATAATTGAAAATTTCTAATCTAAATATTTCACGTAGATTCATAGTTGATCGGATAAGTGTGTAATTAATATTTAAGTTAGGGATGGCAGACTTAAAATAGGTAATTTGGTCAAATGTATCTAACTTCCCTTTATACAGATCTTAGTGGAGGATTCTGAACTTCTACTCATAGTAGACAACCTTGCCTACAATGCAAAGTCATAAGCCCTAGGGGTGTCAATATTTGATCCGACCCAAAAACCTGATCTGAACCCGAACTAAAAATTTTGGGTTCAGGTCAACCCGAACCCAAATCGGGTTGAGTTCGAGTTAGGGATTTTGACATGTTTGTAAAACCGGGTCAGGTTGACCCGGAAACCTGAAATCAACTCGATTTGACCCGTTTTTAATTAATTTAGGAGGGTTTTAATGGATTTTTATGAAATAAGTAAATGATATTTCCAAAAATTATAAACATTATTGCCGAAATTAAATTAATATTGATTTATTTTAAATTAATTGAAGTAAATATTATCTTAATTTGATTTAGATTTAAATAAATTGAATAAAATAAAAAAAATTTAATAAAATATACCCGAATCGGGTCGGGTTCGGGTTAACCCGGACCCGAAGCGGGTCGTGTTCGGGTTCGGAAAACCGACCCGTTTGCAAAAATGGGTCGGGTTGAACAGTGTCGGGTCAATTTCAGATTGGACCCAAACCCGACCCGTGACCTGATTTTGACAGCCTTAATAAGCCCCATACTAATAAACTAATTCAAATCTAGAATAATACATGTGCTGGATTGTTCTAAAATGCAATCTATTTGATATTTTTGAAATACAAAAATTATTAATTTTTAAATAATCTTATTATTAACAAAAAGATTATGTGAATCAAATAAAAAAGGGTAATTGAACGCATGCAAGCCCTATATATCCTTAATATATATAGCCTTTTTGTCTATAGGACGAAAGTTGTAAGGGAAACCTTTCACACAACTCATGAATAAACTAGTAAACCTCATCATAATATAAAAATGGGCCTTCAAATAGATGTAAGTCCCCAACCTAATTAAATTTATTTTTCTAATGTAAGCACCAACTTAATTAAATTTAAACATTCCAATGAATGTAATCCCAAATCTAATAAAATACAATGCCTTCCAATAAATCTAAACCCCGAATCAATTAAATAGGGGCATTTCAATGGATATAAGCCCCAACTCAAATTCTAGACTTCCAATAGATATGAACCCCATTCTAATCTAAAATTAGACCTTTTAATTGATATAAGCCCCAACTCAAATTATGCTCGTCCATGAGTGGTAAGGCTAATTAACTAAGAGAACTTGCACTCGTACATATCTACAAAATCTCTGCCATAAGTGATTGAATGAATATTTAAATTTATGCATAAATATAGGGAAATATAATGGCACAACAAAAAATGTATAAATAAATAGGGAGACATAAGAGTATCAGAGAAAATTGATATTGTACACACATGACTATCGATGGAGGTACCCATCTGTAGGTGTCTTATAGGTTACGTTTGGGTCGAGCGGAAGGACTCTCTCCTCTCTAGGAACAGTCCGTTCAAGGGACTCACTCAGGTGCTATAAAGGAGCGTAATACTGGAGCACGACAAACCAACTTTGACTATCACTCCCATATGATTGTCCTCCTTGGTGAGGGTGACCCAAAAATTCCTCTCTCAATCAGACATATCTATATCTATCCCGGCTGAAGTCAAGCCCACCATGCAAAACACATATTTGGCTAAGCTAACATCATCTATCTCTCCCATGAGACTTCCCTCGTAATCGTGTTGACCTCAAGAATGCATCAAGGTGCTACTATCCCCTATCATCTCAATGTGGTTACCTCATACTAGTTTCCTGCTATGTTAGCATGACCTCACGACTGCATCCATATACTACTCACCCCTTTCACCTTAGCGAGGCGATCTTCGACTGGCTCCCTACTAACGCCAACTCGATCCACATGCTCATCCTACTTGTGCCCCCTTTCACATTATTCACCATTTACTCAGCACGAATGACCAAGCTACATCGAAGATGGACATGAAAACTATTATATCCCATATATATCTATAATAAATCTCCAAGCCCTATAAAAGGTGGGGGAACCTAGACATCAAAAGGGCTATAGAAAAATAAAGAACAGAGGATATCTAGATCTCTCTTTTTAGCTCCCACCTTTGAGGAGAAAGACATGCTATATGATGTGATACTTTTATGGTTATATATTAGAGTTTGCACTTTACTTGTGGCTAAATTATATGTTAATATTATATTCCACTTTAGATTCATATGATATGTGTTCGTATAAAGGAGAGAAGGTTGGCATCTCCCCAGACAGGGATGGGATCGGCCTGTGGGCTCTTCCATTAACCGAGCACATGGTTAAGGCTTTACGCTTCGGTGGGTCTTACCCTAAATTTTTTGGCCTAACTAGTTTTGTTGACCCTACATAGTGGGATAAAGGCTTGATGTTATTGTTGTTGTATAGATTCATATGATAAATGCTCCCAAATAATGCAAGTGCACTTGCTGATCAAGTAATAAAAGTGAATGAGAGAGTGTCAATCAAACGAAAAAAATAAGTAAATCACGATTGACACTAACACTTCCTATTCAGCCTACTAAATTTATCCTATGCAATAAACCAAAGAGTTAATTATTAGAATTACTGAGAAATGTCGAAGATAGTTAAGATAACTAAAAATAAAAAATTTTTGGACTAATAATAGTGAATGAATCTATGTTCTTCTAACCAAAACCATCTATAATAGTTGTAAATTAAAGCTTGTGCACATTTATATCTATGTAGAGCTCGTAAAAGTGTAAAGAAAGGTTTATAACCTCTTTACAGTTATTATAAATCCATAAATCCTAAAATTATAGACTTTTAGTTATGATGGGTATTAGTAAGAGATAGGTCTATTTAGATTCTCTTTCTCTGTCACACTCTAGGTTAACTAGGGGGTTAAAATGGGTTGTGACACTAGTCATCTATATCTATGTATGAAAACATTCTATTTCAATACTCTTAATTATTCCAACATTCCTCTCTCGAGGTAATGTATCACACTAGATTTTAAATTCATCCATGACCATAGCAAATTAAATTAAGCATGAGAGATATTAAAAATAATAATTCATATTTATATACAAGAGTCTACATTAAGATATACATAAATTTCACATCATCAATCCAAAATTATGAGCTTAGGTTAGTCATAGAAATAAAAGTGAACAAAATATATTCCATTACTTGCTAAAGAAAGAAGTACAAATAAAAAAGATGAAGAAAATAAAACCCAAAATGAAGAATCTCAAACAAATTCTACAGATGGTATTTTCCCAGAGTGATTCTCCCATTACACCACTCTTCACACTCCTTTCCACTCATAAGTGTGGTTTTGCTCTCTACAAGGATGACCAACCACTCTACTACACATTACTAACTATCCTCTAGTCTCTCTCTTATAAAAGAAATTATAAAAAAATCATTTATACTTAACATAAATAGAATTAGGCATTACAGCGTTGTTGACTCTATTTTTTCCCAGACTCTTGGGTCAAAGGATTGACCTGGTCAAATTGACCAGGCTAGGCTCCAAGACCCCTCCTAATCAATCCAATGGGTCAAACTGAGTCTGTTGAGCCCAGACCCAAGCCCTAGGTCAACCTAGTTGACCAAGTCAACTTGCGTTGACCCAAATTGACCTATATAACCCTTTATTTGATTTCACATATCTTCTAGTGCTTCTCAAGCCTAATTCTAACCTCCCATGGACTCAATGGGTCGGACCCAACCCATTGGGCCCAGACCTATGCCCTCGACCAACCTGGTTGACCAAGTTAATCCAACTTAACCCAATTAGCCTATATGGGTCCAAATTAAATTCAAATAGATTCAATCCTTCCTTTGGCTCAAACACCCACTCCATTGGACCTCTTTGACTAGGTAGACTAGGTCAACCATTGACTTGGTCAACATAAGTCTTAAATAGGACAAATTGACCTATATAGTCCCATTTAAACCTATTTAATGCATTGAATTCATTCCTATTGACCCCTAATTCAAAACCACGGCTAAACCACCTCAATTCCCTCATAATTAACCCTAGGATGAAACCTTGCTATGGATTAAAAGCCTTGATCCTTTAAATACCTCCTTTAGGGTTCTTAGAAGGCTCTCTTGTTTTTGCTTTCACCCTAGAGTCTCTTATCCCGAGAACTCTCATGTGTGAGCTCCCTTAGACTTCTTTCACCTTCCTTAATCAAAATCCACCAATCAAACCTCGTTGGCGGCGAGATCTTTGGCCAACCGAGGCTATTGCCCCTCCAAGATGATTTCCGTTCGAGCGAAGGCGTTTTAAAGCTTGAGATTAACTAAGGAATTGTACGTGAATAGTCTACAAGTGCAACAAGCCCAAGATCTCCTGAATCCACCGTATGGATTAGGTAAAATTACAAACCCTAGTATAGGACACTTAAATTTAAATAACTCATTGCACATCTCATTTTAGAATGAGTTTTTTCCTCCCCATGAATTCTCTTCACGTCTAGTATCTAGGTTTAAAATTTCATCAAATTCTATCTTGTTGTTTGCGAGAACAAGATGAAAAATGTGTTAGGGCTCGAGTTTTGTTCTACACTTTCGGGAGCAATCTAGATCGTTGATCTTGTGATCAACGGTTGAGAATCCGTCGTTCTGCGGTCTGTATCGACCGCAGAGCTAGATCCCGAGGTTAGTTCCTCCGTCCGGCACAAGCAATCTTTTCTGTTGATCTGAAAATGCGTCGGATCGAATGGTTGCCAGCCTCGTCTGATGTGGTTAATGAACTTGCGTTTTGCAATTTCATCATGGCACAATCATTGCTCAATTGCCATTGTCGGCAATAATTGCTCCAGACTGCGGATCCAGACCCACGGATCCAATCCCAGAGTGACATGTGGCTTGCGCCCGCCGCCTCTGCGGTAATAATCGCCGCGATCTAGGGATCCAATCCCGAGCTGCCACATCACCTAACAGCCGCCGTTTTTTTTTTCTTTCTTTTTTAATTATATTAATTATCTTAACAAGTTTTTTTATTAATTCATTTTAATAATTAATTTGAAATTGATTTTAAATAATAAAAACAATATATAATAATATTAAAAAATATATTAATCATATTATTATTATTATTATTTTAAAATTATTCTTATTTAAAATTATTAGAATTTTTTTAAATAATTATTATTAATATTTTAAATTATTATCATTATTCTTATTATTTTAAAAATATTATTATCATTACTATTTTAAAATTATTATTTTTATTGTTATTTTAAACTTATTAAGGTTATTATTTCAAATTTATTATTATTATTATTATTCTTTTTAATTATTATTATTATTATTATTATAATAATTATTATTATTACTATTATTTATTATTATTATTATTATTATTAAATAATTTTAATTTTTTTGTATTATTATATAAATTATTAATTTATTTGTAAAATATGTTTATTTATTTTTGTTATTTAATTTTAAATTGAAATTAATAATTATAATATGTTATTATTTTAAAAATTTTCATTTTATTTTATTAATTATATAAATCTAAATATTTGAATTACTATCTAATTAAATTAAAATTAAGTGATTTTATTTAAGCAAGTTATTTTAAATATTTTAAATTCAAAAACTTTAATACTTAATTTAATTTAATTTAATAATTATTTTTAAAAAATAAATATTATTTAATTATTTAAAATTTCTTTTTTAAATACTTTAAACTTTAAAATTTCATAACTATTTCATTTTAAATCAGATTTTAACGTATAATACCTCATATTTTTTAGAAAAATATATAATTTAATTTAATAAATATTTTTAGATGCCAAAAATTATTTTGTTTTAATTTATCTGTATTATTTAATTAGTTGGGTATTTAAATAATACTTAAATAATTAATATCTTTATTTTTTTAAAATTACAAAATTATTTTCAAACTCCTTTTTTAACCTTATTTAGTGGCCAGTAGATATATCCTATATTTAGGTATGCATTTACATTGAAATATTTTGAATTACTCTATTTTTAAATTTATATATTTAAAATATGTGTATTTTAAATTATTTTAAAATTATATATATTATTAAATGCCTTAATTTGGAAATATCTTCTTATGGAATTTTAAATATTGATCATGCTTATGAATAACAATAATGGAGGAGGAGATTAGTGGATGATTGAGCTCCAATTATTCACTAATAGTATCAATAAGTGTGCTTAATTTTTTCTATCTTATTATCTTTTACATGTGTAGGATACACGAGCACTTAGCTTAGGCCCTCCTAGATCCTAGGAATTGATATGTTTACTTTTTATGCATTTCCCTTTCATGCTATCCCAAGGGTTAGTCCAAAACCTTATTTAAACCCATTTAACGTAGCGACACCCTAAGAATAATAATTAATGACCCTTATAACAAACTTAGAAAATTTATAGGAGCTAAGATAAATCCCTGATGAACATGAAACTTTTAAAAATTAAATTTAGTGACATCCTAAACCTCCCAGAATTTTCTGGGAATTTTTAGGACCCTTTAGACCCCTTAATTAATAAATCATAATTTACTTGTTAATTAGACCTGATAACTTCAGAAAATTCTAATGAATCCATTTCAACTAATAAAATTTCCTGTAATATCTCAAATTCTTTAGATTTTAACCCTTAACCTTAGATAATTAGGGACCCTTAATTAGACTTCAATTTGATCCTTAATTTAATTTTAATTAAAATTATCTTTTTGTCCTAATTAAATAATTAAAATTTATTAAAAATTCCAAATTTCCCCAAACACTTGGAAGAATCTTCTTAGGTCATTTCTAATCTTTGCGAACGATTCCCAGAGGTTTGGAGTTGATTTGGATCAAAACTCCTAAAATACCCCAAATTTCAAAATTTCGATCATTTCTTTAATTGTCTGAAACTTCTAAAATTCGTAACATAGTATAAAAAACTCTAAATCCAGTAAACTCAAAGCCTAACTACTTCTCTTAAGGCTTAATATTTAATTAAAATTCTAGAATCCCTAAACCTAGCCCGTTTCTAATAGCGACCTTTTGGACCCCTATAGCCTAGCGTATAGGAGTACCCCAAACCTTCCAAAATTGGTTAATGCAAATTAAATTTCTAAGATGACTACCCTAAGTATTAAAACTGATCCACAAATTAAAATTAACTAAAATAAATTTTAATTCATTAATATTTAAACTTTATTTAAAGTTTTTCCTTTTGGTTTTCAACAAACTTGAACTCTAGACAACTTGAACTAACTATCCAATATAAGACCTATCTAAAGCAACACAAGCCTATAACACATACATAGTTTTGCTAGGGCACCACTTTTAGCTCTAGGATTAGGATCGGTGTTTACTTTTTATGCTTTTCTATTTATGTGATGAGATATAATTGTGTGTGACACGTATGCTGATTGACTTATTTTGCTTTGCTATGTTGTGATTGAAGTGAGGCTTATTTTATTATTATGCTTTCTATGCTTTACTTATGATTGATGTGTGTGTTAGCCAACCATGGGCTAGGACCTCTTTTATACTAACTAATTCTTATGCATGTGACTATACTTGTGCAACACTAAAATAAAGGGGGTCATAATTATTAATGCTTTAAAACTAATGCTATTTTCTGCAAATGCTCCAGAGACTGCTTAACCCCCTTTAAATTAAAAGAGTATGGTCAAGTGTATTTCCTTTTTTACACAATATTAACTGTTTAGGTTGTTATATTAATTGCTTGTAATATTTTATTAAGATAATCATGTAGGAGTCCGTGTTTAGATTTTTCATTTTTAAAATGTAATTTGATGTAATTATTATTGAGTTGTGAAAGTCTTTAAAAAGTAAGGCATTTCAAACACTTGGTACCCAAACAAAATAGGAAAGGCCTTCTCTCGAGAAATTTCTTAATCATTTGGATAGCCTTTTAGAGGATTAACCACACAGAGCCTGAAGGAGACGATCCACAGGAAGATGATCCAGAGAAGGACGATCCACTTGAAGATGGAGACTTGAAGATGAAATGCCTGGCTTTTAAGACTTGCGTAGTTCTTTAGGAATAGAAACCAGGATATTGTCGGTGGGGCATGACCACCATTACTTTTCTGCAGACCATATGTTATATTTATATGACACTTGTCATGGACTTTTTTACTGTAATTTTTTTGGATTCTTATTGATGTGTTTACTATTGATTGCATAGTAGAGCTTGCCTGCTTTTTCTATGTTTCTTTTTTCAAGTGTGTGGTCTATTTTTCGCTAGGCTCTTTAAGGACTAAAATTTTTTCTACTCGTGATCAAATTTTAAGATTTTAAGAATTAAATTACTTAGAAACTTAATGACCTAGAAAATAGTCGGAATTGTCCGGGGTTACATGCATATAAATGCATCTTTCTTTCTCTATGTTATAAGACACCTCCCCGCCTACGGGTAGAGTCCGGATAATCTGACCTATGAGGATGAAGAGTCAGACTTGGGGAGGCCCAATCTTTTTTAAAAATTATTTTTATATAAGCCATTTTTAAAATCTTAAGCATACATAATTTAGCCTTTTCAACTAGCATGCATTACATTAGAAACTCATAAACTAAAACTTTAATTGTATTAGCTCTAGGAGCATTCTCCATATATAAATCCAAGGCCAATTAGAAAACTCTCTAGACGTCAGTCCTACTTCCAAAAACTAAACTATCTATCCATCTTTCATAAAGACCAGCTAATATGAATTTTACACGTTTAGTTGCTAGCTGGCTTTCCTTTTTAGGCAGGATATAAGCCAAGATGCATTAGTTAGGACACTTGTGTTAGTGTTGGGTTGAATACTAAACTCACATGAGATCTAAGATTTAAGGCTACTATATTGGGTGTCTCGTAGTAGGCCTAAATGGTGGATAAGTTCCTTTTCTTTAGGGACTATAAATCCTACCTATCTGCATCACATGGATGATGCTACTTCCATCTTTTTTCTCTGTGTGTTTTAAGTGTATGAGTTGTAAAACTCAGATTTTCAAAATTTTGAGTATTGTTAGTCCGTACGAACTGACTTTAGTATGAGACAAACTGAAGAAAATTATGAAAATCTATATGGTTAGTACGTACGAACTGCCCGTACGAACCTGAGTTCGTCCGTACGAACCTGGATTCATCGGGACAAAAATTATCTAAAGAGCAAGTCATCCCGGGACGAATAGGATTCGTCCGGGCTGATCTGATTTGATAAATATCCGATTTGAGATATTTTTGAGATATTTTGAAGAGAGAGAAAATTGGAGAGAGAAAGAGAAGGAAAAGCTTGGTTTTGGAGATCGTGGATCGATTTTTGTCCGTCGATGCAGTTGAAAGATTTGTTCGTCTCATAGTAAGGAATCCGAATCCTATTTCTAATTTCAAAGATTTCGTGTTTTGATATTTTTCTGCTTAGTTTTATGTTTCCGTTACCGAAAAACGTGCATATCTTTGCAGTGATAAAACTTTTATCCCATAACTTTTGGTATGTTTTTGAGACGATGTTTTTGTATGATTTGAGTATTTTTTGAAAAGTTTTCACCTGGTATTTTGAATTATGTGTGATTTTTATCGAATATAAAATTATCTGGATGTTGAAAAATATTGCTTTAATACAAGTAAAGCTTTGGAATGATGTTTTATCCGATTTTTAGTATTTTGGTAATTTTTTGAAACTGTGTATTTTGTCTATGTTTGGGATTTCTGTCAACTGTACAATATTTTAAGGATTTTCTTCGATTGAGTTAAATTGTGTTTATTGATTGCAATGCATTAATGAGATGTATATGAATATGGATATATGATTGAATATACTACTATTACTGAAAGACAAGTAAAGACTGGTTGAACCGTTGGTTGGAGATTGATAGACCTGACAGGATTGTGGGCCGACGGGCTTTCCTTTAAAAAGGGTTTGGTGTTATCATCTATTAATCATTGATACAATGATTGGGAATCATAAGGAGATTATTCTGCCGACGGGCAAGAGTGACGACTCTTATTGAGCCAACGGATACAATGATACATCGATATTCCAAGATTGAAAAACGCCATAATAGGCATGTCTTTTACTTGTTGAGTAAAGGCTGGTTAAACCGTTGGTTGAAGATTGACCTGTTAGGATGGTGGGCCGACGGGCTTTCCTTTAAAAAGGGTTTGGTGTTATCCTCTATTAATCATGTGATACAACGATTAGGAGTCATAATGAGTTTATGCCGACGGGCAAGGGCGACGACTCTATTATAGCCAACGGATTACTAACATACTAACATTGAAAAATGCCTTAATAGCCAGTGATTATACTTGTCGAGTAAGACTATTGTATTGTATTGCATATTTAAAGTATTGTTCTTATGATTATCTTATGGATTTACTGATATTGAATTGATCTATTGTTACTGATTGATTTATTGATTACCGTACGCATTTATTTATACCGTCAGATTTCTTGATTTTATTGATATTGAATGGACTTATTAACTGATTTACGGGTTTACTGTTACTATACGATTTTATTGATATTGCATACTGTACATGTCACTGAACACAGATACCGATATGGACATTGATATTGCATTGACTCATTGATACTATTGATACTGATACTGATACCGATACCGATACTACTGATTCACTGATACTACTGATTCATTGCATTGATCTTATGGCACATGATACACCGAATACTAATTGATACATGTGATACCCTGATACATGTAATTCATGTGATTTATCGAGCTCGTGATCAATAATATGATTTTATTATATTAATATGATTTTACTGCATTGATTGATTTGTTGATTTATTGATTTGATTTCAACTCTTTTTAAGTATGTATTAATTTGATTGTTTTATGATTTCATACCGATTGATACTATTGACCGGAATTGATTTCTTTATTTAATTATTTGATTGATTCTATTTATATGATTGATTGATATTAATAATACGATATTGATTAGACGGATTTACTAGTACGGACTTATTTACTGAGGATTTATTATTACTGTACGGATTTACTGTTACTATACAATTTCACTGTTATAGCATAATCGTTCATGTTGTCACAGGATTGTTACTGATATTGATATACACGTTGCTACTACTGATTCACTATACTGACATTATACACGTGATATCGATTACTGGATTGCATATGATTTATTGAGCAAGTGATATTGAATAACTGGAATTGCAAGTGTATGTTTTGGTACGATTCTACTACATTGCTTTGACTGATGTTATAGATAAGACGACTACTGTAGAGATTTGATGCACGACTAGTTCATTGAGCTTTATGAATTTTTTTACTGTTTATTGATTCTTCTACTAATGATTATGGATTCACATGTTTCTGTATTGACTACCATTTTTGTATTGATTTCTGTTACTGTATTGATTACTGATTTTCGTATCTGCATAGATTCAATGATCATGTGCAAGTGACTGTTCTTGATTTGACTGATTGACATGCATATTGTTTCAGTACCGTGCTTTGATTTCAGTTGTAGGTTTTTGGTGACCTGCTGGACTTTTTGAAGCTCATTATATGTGGTTAATAATTTCAGGTCAGAGCAAGGGAGCAGGAAGTGATGGTTGATCAAGACTGTCGACGAATCCTTTCATTATGGATGCCTGGGATGTCACATGAGTTTCTCTCACTCCTCAATTAATTTAGTCCCTCTGGATGTAAGCGTGATCCGTGCATGTCGACTAAGCCCATTTGGACCCTTTCTCTCCTTTTGAGTAGGAACTTCCTAGTCTCCATTTATGTATTAATCCCTTATCTGGGAAGAATAGTATCGGATCCTTAATCGACAGCTTTTTTGGACCCTAGGCTCGAGATGTAATTAACCACGGGGGCTTGCGGTCGTGGGAAACAGAACTCCACCATTAAATAAACCCCACCCGAGCTGATGTATCGAGTGGGGGAAACTTGTTATTTTGATCAGGTCGTATATATTACTACCCATTGGGGTGCACTGGCGAGAGCCACGATCCTCAATGATTAGTCATATGTGTGATCTAATCTTTCCTTCCATTGGCCTACTTGTGAAGAGCGCGAAGGCCTACAATCGTTTCTATCCCTCGGGGTGGTGTGGTCGTATAGCCCTCTGCACTTGGTAGTTGCGGCAGTGTCCTTTTAGAGGTCAACAGGCGCTTTAAAGGGTGGCATCATGGCTTTACAAAATTACTAGCACCTCAACACTGCTTAATATGCTTTATTGCGATGTTGGGATAACCTGGCATGACTATTGAATGATCTAGCATGATGCTTAGCTAACTCGGTGCAACACTTCTTTTCTCTAACTACTCCATCACAGCGTTGTAAAAGATGTGCATTGCGGTGCTTGATTATGTCATATAGCTCTGTGGCACTCTAAAGGTCCTCTCTTTGATGTTGAATTATTTATAATTTTTTTAGGCTTCGGTGCTGCAAGATTCACTTACGACATTACAGTGATGAGTAGCACTAAGGCGTTAACTTTTGTTCTATTGGGGCGCTAAATTAAATGAATTTTTTTTAAGAAAATAATTAAGAAATATTTTATTCTTTATTTTTTTATTATTTCTTTTTCTTTTTAACTGAGAAAAAATAATCAATCAAAAAACTCATGTCAGAATAATCATTAACATAAAATAAATTACATAATGTAAATATGCAACATGTAACACACAAAAAGAAAAGTGTGGAAAGTAAAGGAATAAATACACCATAATTTTGTAGTGGTTCAATTAACTTGATCTTGTCCACTCCCTGGAGTCCTCCTCTCCGAGTATTGAACTAAACACTTTAGTGTCTCTCCTTTAACCCCATTGACAAAGCGAATAAACTCTCACAAAATCACTTCCACTCTCTATATGACTAAGAACGGAAATCCCTTTCACCTTTCTCAGTGTGATAGAATAGCTGAATCCCTTTAACCTTCTCTAGTGGGGTAGAGTAGCCAAATTCTTTTCACCTTTTTTGGTGCAGCGGAGTTGTTGGTGGCCCTTTAACTCCAAGAGTTCTATCATGGAGTTTCCCTCAAAAAAGACCTTAATAAATGGGCAAATAAGGTGGATGTTGGTCATAGAAACCATATGAAAACTACCCTCTCACACACCCTTGCACCCACAATGTAATGACACATTTTTTTCTGGAGTCAAAATACGGGCTATAACACACAAGGCTATTCTCCCTCTCTTACCAACTTCACCTCTCACCCATTGCTCAAATCTCTCTCTTTAAACCATTGTTTATAGAAGTTACACACCCTCAGACAGCCAAAATATTCTCTCAACTGAATTACAAAAAGATTAAATAGTAAGATTTAAAAAGAAACCAAATTTTCAATTAAGACATCATTGTTTGTATAGTATGATCCATATATTATATAGTATGATTAGTTCAAATATCACATTGTAGTACTGTACGATGAATTGTATGCAGTACAATCTGTTCAATTTCTTAACTGATCATAATGTTCGAATGAATGGTTGTATAATACAATTAATATAATTCATGATTGGATCGTACAAGACAAAATAAATATCATCTAGAGAGTTCTTAGGTGAGTCGTATAATATGATATATGATCACACAAGATGATATGTATTCAATGCAGATTTAATTTTATTGCTTAATTAACTGACCTAATTAGAAAATAATTTAAAAGATTATAGAGTATGAAATTAATTGTACATCAGGAATAATAAAAATTTCAAAATTGCATATTTTAGATAAGTTGAATTTGACGGTAGGTTTTCTGGTTATAGCTGATCGTCTAGTATAATGTGTGGTTGTACTGTATAATTAATTATATTTAAAATTAACTTGTTTTATTTAAATTAAACCTTTTAATTATTTTTTTGAACTGATCACATTGTATGATTTAATAAAAAATTAGAATATTTTTTTTTACTTCTCCCATATGTGTGTGCATGATTGCTAAGCTAATATATATCTTTTTATATTCATTGCCTCTAGAAAAAGTTAAAGTACAGACTCTTCAATATATAATTTAACTCACACACTCACATCGCATAGTCTTGAGCTAGAATCTTCAGTCATTCTTCGTGTATGTGTTACCTGCAAGGTTAGTAGTGTATAAAATAAATATCTAAAATAATATGCAGGAATAAGTATATAATCATCTAATAATATTTTTAATCATCAAAACATAAAGTCGGGCTCCCATATTGTAACATGTGATTATGAGGAGATCTGGTATACATAGAGAAAGTTTTGTTCTAGTGTTAAATGTACATTTTGGTGCTATATGCATATTCTATTTTGGTAATGGTCTTTGGGAGTCATAATGACCTATTTTTTGATATGTCAGCATAAGATTCATAAGGGTCAGAATTCTTTGAATTCTGTTCTGATGGGAGGTATATGGGCTGCAGGAAAATTTGTTTCTTTCAATTCAAATATATGAACTTGTTTATTTACGTTCATGTAGGCTATATTGCTATTTATATTTATGATAACTATAAGTAGTATTTTGTTGAGTACAATAATTATTATGAACTATTTTAAAACTCATTTGAATGCATAAATAATTTATTTGGAAGCTTAAATTGTTGATTGTGGCCTGCTAAGATGTGTTAATTCACAATTTATATGTATTTTGTTTCAGGGTCTGGGAAAGGGAAAGAACCCATTGAAAATGGGAGTTAGGATTTAATCTGTTTGAGTATATATAGGTATTTATTTTTTTATTTTTGTACAATCATTATTAATTTTTCAAATTACTCTATTTTGTAGTTCAGCATATCCATGTACTATAGTATAATTATTGTATATAAATTTTGATGAGATTTTTTTTTTTTTTTTTGTAAATGAGTTACTTTATGTATACTAGAAGTTATTAGTAGCTTTTTAGTTTGTTATTTGTACTTTTTTTAAGTTTAATTGAAGAAGAAATATGAAAAGTTTCTCAAAACTCTAACCTTGGATTTTCATGTTCCATATGTGGGTCTTATCAGGTTGGGTTGTGATAAATGTAACATTTATATTACCATTGATGTGAATGCCACTGAACTTAAATGTATTTTATTAGCCATGGTGCTTTAGGTAAAATTATGAATGTATAAATCTTGAGTAGCCTTTCACTACCTATTTAAAGCTCATTTAAAAGATTTTATATTAAAAGGAATGAGTGATAGGAGCCAGAAAACTCTTGAATATATTTCTTCTCTTCTTTAGTTTGGGGAGCTTAGAATAAAAGTAATTTTTTATAATATTGAGATTGATATATAGTACAAGGCTCTCCTCATAAGGCCTTGGCTTTATGAATGTAAGATACTCTCCATCAATTCATGAAATATATGAATATTGATTTCCAATATTTTATTCCTATGGATACCTACCCATTTATTGCTCATAAGGTCAATAAGTATGATGATGTATAACATTACATGCCTAAGTAGTCAAGTGTATCCAAGTGATCTGAAAAGCCTAAATAGCCATGTGCAATTAAAATATTATAGGTTTTGTTGTTGTCTATTTGATGAGTTGTTATAGTGATCAATAATTATGTGGAAAGCCACACTAACCATCTTCTAGCATCTAAATTCTAATGTTGTCGTAGTCATCCAACATTATTGAACTTCGTTGATGATCATTCACCATCACCCATAATGGAGCTCTTTAATTCCCATCACCCATCCTTCGATGATTATCATCAAAGATATTTAAAATTACTTTCACCCATCATCCAACGACCACCATCATTTGCCCTATAATAATCACAAATGTCTAATTACTGGTGCTCAACATTGCTTAGTCTCTAACATCGGTGCTATCGTCCCTACAGATCGATGATAATAATTGCCACGATCACTTATGATGTCCATAATTATCCATCGTGTATTTATCAACACCACTGGTCCACTAACTCCAACATCTTCCACAATTATCATAGGAGACAACCCCTGTAGTTCAATTATTATAATCCAATTTTTTTTAATAAATGAGATAAGTGGATAGTTGTAACATTCAACTAGCATAATCAAAATGCTTTAATTTAGTTAAGCCTTCTATTTTTTTTTTCTTAGGGGTGTCAACAAATTATCCAACCGGCCAACCTAACATGAAAATTTACGTTCAAGTTGACCCATTTAATAAATGGGTTAGGGCCTTTTTTATTAAACGAGACATATTTAGATCAATGATAATACTTTCCACGATCACTAATGATGTACATTGCTATCTATCGTGTATTTATCAACACCACTGGTCCGTTACATCCAACATTCTCCACAATTATCATAGGAGACAACCCTGTGGTTCAATTATTGTAATCATACTTTCTTTAATAAATGAGATAAGTTGATCATTTTAACATTCAACTACCATAATCAAAATGCTTTAATTTAGTTAAGCCTTCTATTTTATTTCTATTTTTCATAGTGGTGTCAACAAATGATTCGACCTGTCAACTTGGCATGAAAAATTCAGGTTCAATTTGACCCATTTAATAAATGGGTTGGGTATTTTTATTAAACATGTCATATTCAGATCAATGATAATAGTTGCCATGATTACTAATGATGTCCATTGCTATCCATCATGTATTCATCAACACCACTGGTCCACTACCTTCAACATTCTTCACAATTATCAAAGGAGACAACCCTGCGATTTAATTATTATGATTCTTCATATGAGAGGGAATTAAAAATTTATAGTTCTTGGAAGGGATATATATTTTATCATATATATTAAATTGATACCTTGTGTAATTAATAATAATATCATAAATAATTAAAAAGTGTAATTAAAAATTTATTTTATTTTCATAAAATATATTATTTTTAATTTTTTAACTTCATATATATTTAATTCTTTTTCATTTTCATAAATATATATATATATTAAGGATTGGATAATTTATTCAAATTTAGCATAATTTTTTTATTTTAATTTTTTTTAAGGAAACAAAAAGGTCTAAGAAATTTTCTACTATTAAAAAATATCCACCCACTGCCACCCTCACCATAAAAGTTCATATGCTTGGGGTGAACTGTGGGTGTTTCAGCTCCTTTCACTATAAAAGCTTATTTGCGTGCGCCATGTGGTGGTGGAGGGAGCTTTCATTTGAACAGAGACAAAGCCCAAAATACCATGGCGGCGTCTTCACTCCATGGTCCCATCTTCTCTCTCTACCCCTCTCTCTCTCTCTCTACATTGCAGGATTCCTAGACTTCAGGCTACTCGCCGTCCTTGTTTGCAGAGCCTTCGTCCTCCGCTTTCTTGGATTGAGGGTTTAAAAGCGATCCTTCTCGTGTGAAGCAAACCCTAGACTCATAGAGTTCCATCTACTCTCACTTACTGTGTACGCTTCGCTTGAAAGCTGGGCTCCCTGCACTCCATCGGCTTTGATTCACAACGCTGTTGCTTCTCACGTCTGTGTACGAATCAGGGAATCGCCTTTGCTTCGCGCAATCCATGTTGGGATTGTTTCTGGCGGTTGTTTTTAGCAGGGTACGGAAGTAGTTGAAAGGCATCGCATCGCCCTCGTTGAGCCCGTCTTGATGGGTTGTGTGCAGGGGAAGTGCTACTCTAGATGTAGCTGTTGCTGCTGCTGTCGATACCCGTCGTCAACCTCCTGCTCTTCCGGCCGCGACGTCTCCGCCGTCGTTGAGGTCGGGCCGATTCAGGGTCACGTGCTAACTGGTAGCACGGTGAGCGTCGCGGCCGTTCCGTCTCATGGCCTTTGTCTTCAGTATTCTTCTCTTACACAGCGCGGCTATTATCCGGACACCCCTGACCGCGAGAACCAGGACGCGGTCTGCATCAGGACCAATCTGCAGGGAAATCCTAATCTCCATTTCTTCGGAGTTTTTGATGGACACGGCCAGTTCGGCGATCAATGCGCAAATTTTGTCAGGGATAAACTGGTCGACCTGTTGTCTGCTGATACCGGGCTTGTAGATGATCCTGTGAAAGCTTATAATTCAGCATTTCTTGAAGTGAATTCTCTTCTCCATAACAGTGATATAGATGACTCAATGAGTGGCACCACTGCTATAACGGTTCTTGTTAGTGGTGACACGCTGTTTGTTGCAAATGTGGGGGACTCCAGAGCTGTTGCTGGCGTTTATGAAGGGGATCGCTTGGTTGCTGAAAACCTTTCACACGATCAGACTCCTTTTCGAAAGGACGAGTACGAGAGGGTGAGGCTATGCGGGGCGAGGGTTTTGACCGTTGATCAGGTGGAGGGGGTAAAGGATCCTGGGATACAGAGCTGGGGCGATGAGGAGAATGATGAAGGGGATCCGCCAAGGCTATGGATGCAGAATGCCATGTATCCTGGAACTGCGTTCACTAGAAGTGTGGGTGACTCTACTGCTGAGAGCATAGGGGTCATGGCTGTTCCTGAAGTGTTGAAGGTCAAGATCACACCGCATCATGTATTCTTTGTTATAGCAAGTGATGGCATCTTCGAATTTCTGTCAAGCCAGGCTGTGGTTAATATGGTATGGCTTGTATTATTTTTTTTCTCGTACTTTTGGCAGTAAAGGGAAATTACTATTTAACAATGTTAAAAGTTCAGCTGTCCCCTTCTAGAAAAGAAAGGGATTAATAATGCTTATATTCAATTCATTAAGGATATTTATGCATGAATTGTTACTTTTGTTCAAACACAAGGTGGTTTGACCAAGTATTTTTCCCATTTCTCTTGGATTACATCAAGGATCAGCTTTATGCCCGTATCTTTTTGTGTTAGTCACAGATGTTCTCACTAGACATTTGCAAGAGTTCGTTTCCTGGTGTATGCTTTTTGTGTGATGTTCTTCTTGTCGATACAACTAGAGAGGGAGTTGAAGGTAAACTTGAATTATGGAGGTCAACCTTAGAGTCTAAAGGTTTTCATTTGAGTAGATCTAAAACTGAATATATGGAGTGTAATTTTAGTAGTAATAGATCTAGTTGATGGATTGTGATTTTGGGCGATCAAGTTATTAATAAGAGTACATATTTTATATTTCTTATATCTTGGGTCTATTGTGTCAGAGTAATGGTGAAATAATTACACAAGGCATGCTTATAATTATTTATTTAGATAACTAAGCGAGCTTGAACATTAACTCATTTATTTATATTCATGGCCCCATCCAATTGTTACAAGTTGCTCGATAAGAGCTCAATAAAATACTCATGGGGGATTTATAGACATTCCTGAAAATACTTTCTAAATATTTATATTTACTTATATATCCCTTTAGTGTTTAAATCACATTGAATCATATGCATGAAAAGGTGTATTTTTACTTTAAATAGGTTAATATCAGTGTTATTTTTTATGTGGTTTAAAGATCTGAGTATTATATGAGAAACTATAAAAATTTTGGTTTTAGATATCTTAATATGCAATAATTTTATGGTATGTATATAAATCATCTGATATCCATTTAATAATGTCTTAGTTGTTTATTTGAAGATTTATTATGTTCTTTTGGAAATCCTGAAATCAAAATGTAAGGCCTGATCCTATCAGCTTGTAGTCACCAAGCTGTAGCTATCCCTATGCTGAATTTAGAAGTCCTCCTACTGCTAGCTTGTAGTACTAAGCCACAGTTGTTCCTGCATTCAATCCTACAACATGCCTATTCTAGCTAGTTGCAAGTGTTAGCTTGCTTAGCTGGTCCTTATGTTCACACATGTTCTCTGCTGCCCTCTTACCTTCCCAACTACCAAGGTGGAGCCTTCCTTTTATAGGCTGACAATTGCATACAAGTCCATAAGTTAGCTAGGTTTAGGCTTAAGGGGAGGTTGAGAGTCAACTTGGGTCAACTCGATCCTAAGGTCAAGATGTGTTTGTCTAATTTGGATAGAGGTGTTGACTTAGGGTGTTTAGGTTGACTAAGTGGGTTGCTAGGGTATGGGTATATGGGGTCAATGTAGAGTCTACGATTTCTAATTAACAAGTGTAGATTTTTTAGGTTGACTAGGAGGGGTTTCATATGACAGGATTAACTAGTAATTGTTGACTAGGTTCGACTAATGAGTCAATATGATCCATAGGATCTAATGGGCCATTGTAAGGCTATCCGAGGGTGATGCACAATAGCCAGTTAATTCGTCATGCTTGATGTATTTTCTAGGGTTGATTTAATTAGGTTTTGACCATTGAATCAATGGTTGACTCGGGGTTGACTTTGATTGAGTTAGGGTTAGGTTGATTAGAGGTAAGTTGTATGGTCTATGTTCAACCACATTAAGTTCGTATGACACCTCAATAGGTAAACTAAAGTATGCTAGGGTTAAGTCTGACTTAGTTTTCCCCCAGTTAACTCAATGTTAAAGCTAGATTGATTGGATCCATCCAAAATAGATTTGAATTAGGTAGGTCAATCAATATAGACATCATCTTTGAAGATTTTAAGCTAGGTCAACTCATGAAGCTAAGTTAGACCAAGTAGAACATTGAGGTGTAATGCTATATATATTAGGTTTAGCTTGCGTCTGATGATTCGGATGATGACAAAATCGTTGGACCCTAATTTTATCGACCCACTCTAAGGTGAACCTTTTAGAGCCTTACTACTAACCATGAAAGTTTGCGCTTATGGGAAGCCTCTAACTAAGAATATCAAATCCTCAAATGAGGGGCAAAATCTATATATTTTATTAATTTGCTTCCTGAAAATTATTCCTGGATACATTCTCAAAAATAAGAGTTGGGTGACTTTTAGATCTTACAAGTTGAGCCTTAATTTTCTCAGTAATTTGTCGTAGACATGAAACTTTCATTTGAATTAATTTCCATCATTTTCTATTTTATTCATTGATAGTCGCTATGTTGGCTTAATAGCTTGTGTCTTGCAAATTTAAATGTTTGATATATGATCTTTATTTACATGCTATATCTGAATTTAAAAAAAAAATGTAGAACATTTTGTATAATGAATGGTCAAAATTGCATACTTTATCAAGCATGGGTGCAATTCCTATTTGTAATTTAAGCAATCAGCTCTCAGTTTCCTTTGCTCTTTCGTTTCATTTGTGCTTGGATTGATATACCATTTGTGTTCTAGCAGCAGCACGGAACTTACTGGAGTAATCTTAAGCATAATGCATTATATGGATTGGTTTCTTTCTTAAAGTTGGACTTTTTTTATAGCATAATATTACTTTCATATTGCTTTCCATTTATGTTATCAGCCATTAATAAGGTGATACCCTCCAAGGGCACAATATATTATATCAACATTCAAATTTCAATTTATTTCATGACTTTTGGCATAAGTTTTATGTTGGTTGTTGCTATAATATTAATCTTCGATATTTCTCAACCAATCCTAGGATTGACAATGGTTGTTGCTTACATAGAAATCTAGAAAAATATACTTTTCCTTGCAGCACATGTGGGATCTATATTATTTTTTCCTTGATCACATGTGTGACAGAAAAAGTACTCCATAAACTCAAGGAAAATTCTATAAGATGGTGGTGAGAACTACAATGCTTTATGGTGTAGAATGTTGTTCATTAAAAGAGAAGCATAAAATTAAGTTGTGTTGCAGAGATGAGGATGCTCAGGTAGATGAAATGCAAAAACAATATATACGCAAAATGGTTGGAGTAGCTCAATGGCAAATAAGATTAGAGAGAGTCGCCTTAGATGGTTTGGAGACATAAAACGTCGGTTAGGAGATTAGATATATTACATTTGGCCTATGTTAAGAAAGGTAGAGGTAGATCTAAAAAGACTTGGTTAGGAAATGTTAGAAATGACATATTTTATTTTATTTAAATGAGAATTTTACTCTTAATAGGACACAATGGAGAAAAAAGATTCATGTAGTCATCCCCACGTAGTGGGATAAAGGCTAGTAGTTGTACATGCAGAAAAAAGATTAAGGTTGTTGTTGTTGTTGTTGTTGTGTTGTTGCATCTCATGTGGGAGTTTTATTGGGTTGGTATTCCTTTTATGTTCCTTTAATATCCTATAGAATGCTTAAAGAGTGATTTCTTTAGCAGTTTTTTTGGGCATATAGAATGTTTTCTGATGCATCTACAAGAAGAGATTTTTCATTGCTTCCCATAATCATTGCGTTTATATCCATAGTTCTTCTATTATCATGCTTTATGTTATCTAAAGAGTGATTTCCTAACAAATCATTTGTAAACAAAATTTTAATCTTGATGATCCATTGGTTAATATTATGCATGATTCCTTAGACGGGTCGATAAAATTAGGGTTCAACGATTAGAAAGAAAAATTGACAGACTTAATAATATAGATTGAGGTTTTTCATAAAGATTTACAAAAAATAGATTTAACATCTTATGTAACACTTAACCGGATCAAATAAAAATGAGAATTCATAAAACTGATCCCAAATTGTTGGGAGGGATAAGGCTAATTATGATAATGAAGATGCTATTGGTACAATGATTAATGCTTTCTTGTTTTTGTTGCATTCCTCTTTTAATTAATTTTAGAACATTGATATTCAATCAAAATTACAATTTTAAGATACATCTGCTCTCTTTAATTAAATCTTGAATTATTTCGTGCAACAAGGGAAGTCCATCTATCAATTACATTGTTTTAATATGATTGTTTTGAACCTTCTTTTAGCATAACTCTCTCCCAAACTGCTTTGATGCTATGGACGTGAAAGCTTTATTTATTTGTAGTATATATTTTCTGCTTAGCTGATAATTGTCAAAACCTGAAGGCTTATTATGTCTGAAGAATAGTGAATGCACTTCCAACTATTAGATTTTTATCCCCTATCTATGCCCTTTATTCCATTCCAATTAATTTTTTTGAACACATGCTTCTTCTTGTACGTATGTGTATCTGTTTATTGAATTTTCAAATTATTTAATGATTTGAAGTCATAATGGATTTAAACATATAAAATCCCTTATTATTAAAACTAAATTCATGAATGCAAACTCCCTTTCAACAAAGATAATTATTTTTCATTTCATTCTATTTTTAATTGATTAATAAGATTTTTGAGAAAAAAATAGTCCTAGATAATATATATGTATTATGGAGCGTTGACTAGCATTTTAATTAGTTGGGAAGTTATTAAAGTGTTTTCAATCACAATAAGATTATATCAAGGAGCAATCTTAGGTATGTAATTCTTTATAGTGATTATGAAGATACTTCTAAAAAATATTTAAAGGTCTCTTTGTGTATGCTATAGATAAATCACATTTTCACCCTTCTTTGCTGAAATAAGTGTGAAGTACGAACCCCATGGACGAAACTTCTAGAAGAGGAGCTTAGAATTATTAGAACAAAGATGAAATACATTGTATGCTTAGCAGTGTGGGATTGATGGTTATCAGTCAATGCTGTTGGAAGATCTTTTTTCTTTTTTTCTTAAAAGATAGAAACATATTCTGAATACTTTTAAGAATAGTAAGGTGGGCTATTCTGAATACCTTTAATAATAATAAGGTGGGCACAAGATTGTAACATATGATACTTAGGTGTAATTGATTAAACTATCTTGGATATATTATTAAAAATGGAGGTTTGAGGATAAAACTTCTAGAGCTAAGATTGGGGGTCAAATTCAAAATGTTTCAAGATTAATAGTCAATAAGATAATATTGTGATTTTACAAATAAATTTTTCAAAATGAATTAGACAGGCTAAGCCATATTGATTTTAGTGTTAGTGACAAAGAAATCACTAATTGTTGAATGTGGTAAGAATGAGAATGTTTGGATGGATTAGTGAAAGCAAATGGTGGGTGTGAGTTCTTGAATGTTTTGGATGGTGGGTGTGGTTAATGGAAGAGAAGTTTTGATATGGTTAGCGTAGGCTGCAAAACTAATAACAGTTGAGATCAACAAGCAGTGGGAGGGAAAATAAAAAGCACAAAACTGGGATGACTTGAAGGCCTCACCAAATAAACTTCAAAGAAATGCACATCAAAGCCTCCACCGCCAAGATCCATTGCAACAACCATCGTTGCCTTCTCCTGCAACTAGATCCATCATTGTGTCTCTGTCAAGTTTGACCCATCCACACCATCTCCTCCCACCTCACGTCAAACTTATCACCATAGATAGCCATTTTCCAACCTTTCACTTCAGTCACAACTAGATCTAGCGGCGATGCCTCCCTAGGTCTCTCCCAAATCACAACCTTCTCATAGCCGTTGTCCCGAAAAATTGGGCATACAAACCTTTGCTAATGCCTCACCGGGGATTTCCCACAACACCCTGGCCAGATCTGCATCACGTCAACACGTCTGAACTTCGCCTCAGTCAGAGGCACACGTGTGATTTACCATTGAGTTCTTTTGATGACCTGCTCAACCTTGAGAGCAAGGTTATTTTGAAGGGGCTACATAAGAATGTGAGATGATTAGTTCTTTTATTAGGATAATAAGAGTAGTTAATTGTAATGAATTAGTTGGTCTTGTATTCTATAAAAGTCCTATAAAGAATGAATTAAGAGGAGAGTTGAATAAATACTAGTTTTCTCTCTTCATTCTCTCTACGATTATTCTTGCTCTTTCCCCTATCTTCTTTTGGAATTTTTATTATGCGGAGTTCGGAGCGTCCGGAGACCAATAAAAACACGCCACGTCCCTCTAAAAATGTACCGCTCTCGGTATCCGTGCTCGATACCGCTCTGTACTGAGCGCGTAACCGGACAATCTCCCGTCCGGTGTCCGCACAGAATAATAGCTCCTTCTAGGAGCTTGGGAAAAGTTAAAATTGCCTAGTTGTCTTGTCCTCTGTCTATTCTTTTGCATTTCTACAGGAAGGTTCATATCAGATTGCTAGGAATCATAAAAAATTAACCGGCATGTGTGAAGGATCTGTCTTAACAAAAGAGAGAGAGAGAGAGAGAGAGAGAGAGAGAGAGAGAGAGAGAGCAAACCATTTTACGATTCTGATTAACCATTACAAGTTTAAGAACAATAAATTCTTGCACTGTTAGTGATGAGGACATTATCAGTGATTTCGACACGTGTACCATCAGAGACACCGGAAATCGACTGCCACGATCAGGAGTTTGTATTTTGAGTCATTTAATGTAGTAGTTTATTTTATTTTTCAGTTTTACTGTTTTACCCTTATGGATGGTCATTTGATATTGTAGCCCCGAGGGCATTTATGTCTTTTAGTCTTTGTTTCATTTTGGCCTATTTATAAGAGGCCTCATGCATTGTATTAGGGGATGATTATTGATGAATGAAAATTTCTTTCTCTTGTTGATCTCTTTGTGAGTTCATGAAATTTCTTAAGATCTCTTTGTGAGTTCTTGAGGAGATAGTATTGTGGATCTCTTTGTGAGTTCTAGTGGATGAAGTGTTGAGGTTTGTGATCCTTAGTTTCCTTTTCTTCTCCACCGATCTCTTCCTCCTCCACCTCAAGAGAAGACAACCTAAACTCCTTAGCTTGAAGAACCCGACCCCACCCTGCTTGCCGCCGCCCCTTGGAGCCCAAGCCACCGGCTGCCTTCCCACCACCGGCCGGCCACCTTGCCACCGGCCTCACGCCATCTGCCCACCACCCCTCTCCCCTAGCCATCATATTTGAAATTCGAATTTCAAATTTCAAATTCTTTCCAAATTAGGAGATCCAAATTATGAAAGTTTTTATGTTGAATCCAATTTTAAATTAAGTCAAATTGGATTTAATAAAATTTCTTTCCTAGTCATCACCACCTATTTGGAAACCCTCTCTTTCTCCCAAATCCCCTACCTCCTCCTTGATGCTGCCGGCCCTTGATGGGTTCTCCCCATTGAATGCACATTAACCCTCACCCTTATTTGGAATCCAAGTTTGATTTCAAATAGTTTCCCTCCTAACTCTCTAAAACTGAAATTAATTTCAGTTTTTAGTCTAAACCTCATTCCCCTCTCTCTCTATACCGCCGGCCTCCCCTTCCTTAGCTCCCTCACATTAATTCTTCATCAAGGCATTAATCGCAATCATTTTGAAATCAAATTTCAAATTGCTTCCCTCCCAAGTTAATCTAAATCTGAGAATAATTTCAGATTTAGCCCATACCACATCCACCCCAACCTAACCTAATTTCTCCCAAAGCCCTAGCCAACTCCCTCCCACTCCAAGCCGCCATCCTCTCTCCCTCTTCTTCCTTTGGGTGCTCCTTCAACCCTTGGCAAGGATGCATGGCGGATCCCGAAGTTGATCACGGATTCATACTCGACGCCCACGGAGACATCCACATCGTTCGATCACCATTCTTCGTCGTCGGGTTTGGTTTTGACGACACCGTTGAATATTACTTGAACCGAATCCTCCCCCATCTCGTGGACATCATTGACGATCAATTCTTGGACTACGAGTGGACCATCAACGGCCATCCACCCGCTTCTTCCCCTGCGACGAGTCCTCTCGGCATCACTTGTGTAATAGTGGTATCTCTAAGTGTGCTTACGATCCTCTTCCGCTAACCTCCACCTTCAAGAGTGATTAAAGGATCTCGAGGTGAAGGATCTATATTTTAAATGTAAGGCTTTGTTATAATTGGCTATTTGCATTATTTAAATCTTTGGTTATTCTTTTGCAAGTTCTTGTGATCTCCAAGTGTAATCAATTACTATGACTTAATCTTTCATGACATCTTCTTGAACTTTCACTTGAGTAAACTAAGAGTTTGTTGGTAGTAAAGCAACGTTTATCACTTCTATTAATATCTTAATTGTAATTCTTTCGCATAATGTATCACATCGGTTAGGGTGAAAATGAGGGAAGAAGCTTTTCATATTGAACCCTGCTTACAGTCATCTTATTCATTTTGCTCTTATAATATAATAATATCTGATTATATGATTTTCTCGATGCTGTTTAACAAAATTAAATTTTGTTTAGGTAAGTAGCTTCAAGGATCCACGCGATGCTTGCTCTGCACTTGCCGCAGAAGCATACAAGTTATGGTTGGAGCATGAAAGCCGAACCGATGATATCACAGTTATTGTTGTCCACATCAAAGACTTGTGTAACGTACAAAATCAATTTCTCCACCACACTGTATCTTAGACTTTGTTTGGGACGACTTTTTTGTTGCTTTCTAAAATTGCTTTCTAGTATAAGAAGTTAAAATTTTTTATTAGAAGCAGGAAGAAAGCCGTCCCAAACGAAACCTTAACTTCAGCATTCATTATACTTTGCAGCTGATTTACTCTCCTTCTAAATCATACAGCCTGATACTGGAGCTTCTAATGAAACAACACAAACGATATTGAAAGCCTCCATTTATTCTGAGAAAGCGAGAGCTGAGAGATATTTATCTTCTGGGACAGAAGCTATCCATCCACATTCTGAGAATTCTTCGGAGATGCAATCTTCTCGTGATGCTGCACTGGAAAGGTGTCCTGCATATGTTGCTCCTTCTCCTGACAGCAGATGTCCTTAGTACCAGTATGTATTTTTTTTCTTGGGAAAAATAATCGCAGTTTGTAACATAAATGAATTCAAATTCCTTTTTCATCTTCAAGAAAAAAATCTCATGCTTGATATGATGGAAAAAATCGCTCCAGATATCCTAAATGAGGCTTTGTTTGAGATAATTTTCTTACTGTTTTCTTAAAGCAGTTTTTTATTAAAAATTTTGAAAGCGGCAAAAAAATTGTGACAAAAAAAGTCGCAAATGTAACCTAAATCTCAAAGTTGGATTTGCTTTTAGATGAATGTAATATAAATTTTTGAATGATTTCCTATATATTACATGCATCTTAAAGCTAATCCAACTCCTTTAAGACCCATCTTACCAAAATTTGATCAGGTATCACGAGCTCAGATGCAATTTTTTTTTTCCTTCCATCGTTGTGCATCCTCCCTCCCAGCCAACTAATTATTCTGTGCGGACACCAGACGGAGAGAACCATCTGGATTTGCTGCACTTTTACTGCCCTTTTGTCGCGCTTTTGCAAAAGAGCAACAAATATTTAATGTTTACTAAATAATTGAATGTTTGTTACACTTTTATCCTCTTTTGCAAAAAGGCAGCAAAATGGCAGTAAAAATACATTCGTAATTGAATATTTGTCATCCTTCTACTGCCTTTTTGCAAAAGGACAACAAAAGCACATCAAATTCGGACGGTTCTCTTCGTCCGATTTCCGCAGAGAATAATCTCTCCTCATTGCAACCCCTAATATTGGAAGCACACAAATCTCTCTTCTCATGGCTCACACCATTTTCCATTTTCATGCAGTCATTATACTGGCCTGTCCACATGACATCAACAGGCATTCAAAGCATCCCTTAAGGTAACATTCCTGAACCATCAATTGATTTTCTTGATACACAACTTTCTGCACTTTTGATCTTTTCTTTTTGCTGTGATGGAAATTTTGTTTTGTTTGATGATGTGAATAGGATTATTAGCACTGCCTGAAGCTGGGTTAGAAAGCAATCATTCACAGAAGAAAGCTTTTACCTGTTTGTCTCTTTGCCTCCCAAGTTTCATTCAAGACATAGCAGAGGCCCTTTGAGTAAAGTCATGAAGGTTTGGACCTGATTGCTTGGTCATCTGCCTCAGAAGATAAGCGCTTTCATTGACTGAGGTTTGGCTCTTGCAAGCTTACTTTGAATAACATTGTAAATTACTTGTACTGATTAATAGATTGATGATAATTGTAAAGTTTATTCCAGCAAATTAATGAATAGTTGATTGTCAATCTCTGGATTCCTGTTCTTGAAACAGAAAAATTAATTAACTAGAACATAATTATTTAAAATTTTCAGCATGAAGAAGTTTAATTTTATTGAAGGGTTATTTGGTTTGTAGAAGAAGGAATGCGAAGTATTTTAAATATAGGGGAAATCAAATTTTGAGTATTTGGTTTGTTAAAGAAGATCCCTAAGCAGTGGGATAAAAGCTTAATGTTGTTGTTGGTGTTTTTTGTGGTTTGATAAACAAGGAGCACAGTGTAAAGTTCTAGAGATTCTTTTTCACTCTCTAATTCTTGATGTATTGTAAACTCGTCTAATTTTATCCGAATTGCTTTTTGACCCTAAGTTGATAGCATTGTTAACATTCGCTACCTACTGTTGGCCATTGCTATGAGGGGTGTCAGTCTTCCGCCGTCGTCACTACAGTCGACCATGCCCACCATCGTTAGCTCTAATTGTAGTTCCCTCTGACGTGGCCATTGGCCGCCTTCATTGCTAACCACATATAGTTGGATGTGCCAGTTGTTGCTGAATATTTTAAATATACTACATTTATTTTACATTGCATTATATTTATCATGCATTATTTTTTCAACAAACAAAATGACCCTTAAATTTAAAAGATAATATAAATTTTAATTGATTATTAATATATTACTTTCATCTTTTAAAAAATAATAATAATTTTAAGATTGATTTTTAACTAATTTTTTATTAGAATATAGTGATAAAAGATTATATATAGTAGCCCTTTAATAATTTAGTTTTAGCCTGAGTAGATTTATTAGCATGATACCATATATTTTGGTTCAGCTTTGGATAATCTGATGATGTGCCTATGCAGTTGATTTATCAAGCCTTTATCATGACTTTGAAATTCATATGCAAACCACCCTATTTCAATAGATCTCATCATTTAACCCCTAAACAAATCCTACATGGTCTTTTTGCCCTTAAATTTACCTTAGCCAATTTTAGGTGATCTAGTGGACCCCATAATATTTATAAAAATCATTTATTTTACCTATGGATATTGTAAGATACCATTTTACTGAAGTGTGAAGTGTGTAAATCGCCATGTGAAACATTTTTTTTTTAAATATGGTATTGTGAGTCTTTATTTATTTATTTATTTATTTTGTGACGAGGAAGTATTGTCCTTAAACCAGTGAAAACCCTGGTCAAGCTAGCATGCAACGCACACAATTTACACGGGACAACACTTGAGGCTTTCACTGCTTGCCAAGAGATTCGAATCAGGAACTTGAGCTTTGCCCAGCCGGCTCTTCACCACCCGGACAAGCAGCAATAGTTAGTGAGTCTTTATCACTTGTCTGAAGCATCTTAGATGACATGGTCCCCACTCAATATTTATTCATTATGAGAACAAGGAACCTTTATTAATGACTTTGTTTTAACATACATAGATCACTACTTACCTTTAGTGGTTTAGTCATAAGATCTTGTTCTTAAATTTGAAATGGATTAGTATGTATTGTATTTGTATAGAGAATATTTTATCATGATTTTTGAATCACTTAAGAGAGATAATCCTTTCCATACATGATTATAAAATAAGTGTCCATATTTCTTAGTCTTTCTTAAGGTTTTATTATATTTAGATTTGAGTTACTACCTCAATAATGATTTTGAGCTTTGATTTGGGATTCAAGGTTAATGTAATTAATTTCAACTTTATAAGTCTCCTCCCTTTCTTGAGCCTTTTTGTTATTCTTTTTTGGTAAAATAGAAGCCTAAAATTTAAAAAAAAAATTATTTAACAAAATAAATCAAATTGTTAAAATATTAAGGATTTATGCCCAAAGGTCTCTCCTAGTCTAATCTCCTTAGATATTGTTTAACTAAATCTAGACATTAATTAATCTTCATAATTAGTCTTAAATTAGTTAAGCCAAAAATCCCTTTTTAGATAGGATTTATGTGCCTATTAGTTTGGCATTCTTAGATTTAACTAAATCTAGACATTAATTAATTATTTTTAGACATCCAATAAAATTCTCAAATTATTTTATATTAGTTTCAAGTCCTCTCTTTTCCAGGCCAGATTATTTCATTCCATAATAAAACTCATACAAAATTAATAAAAATATTAATCCAAATTCCAATATTACATGCCTAGCTCACATAACCCCATAAATTTCCAATGAAAAAAAAAATCATTTTAATTTTAAATCCACACAAAATAAATGAAAAGAAAATCAACAATTTTCAAAACATGCTTTCTATCTAAAAAAACAGCCAAATAAATTGAAAAAATCTCAGCAATTTGATCCAAACAAATACTACAACAGCAACATCAAACCTTTGTCCCACTACATGGGATCAGCTACATGAATCTATTTTCTCCATTATGTCCTGTTAAAAGTCAAATTCTCGTTTAAATCTAATAAAGAAATATAATTACTAATATTTTCTAACCAAGCCTTTTTAGATCTACATCTACCTTTCTTAATATAAATCAAAATCTAATACCTCAACTTTCCTAACCGGGTCATCAAATGTCTGTCATTCTATGTGACTAAACCATCTAAGGCACTGGAGCTACTCCAACCTTTTCACGTATATGCTCATTTCATATCCTATCTCTAAGAGTAAATCCACTCATCCACCTGAGCATCCTCATCTCTGCAACACTTAATTTGGTATTATGCTTCTCTTTCATTGGCCATGAAGAACATAAAAAATACCAGAGGAAAAAAAAAGAGTCCATCCCAAGCTCTTCTCGTATTTTATATATTTCACCACTAAAATGAGCATTCTGTCACATTACAAGCCAATGAGCTGTTTAAGCATTACAAACACAACAGATCCATTTGTACAGAGTAAATAAAAACATTTTCTGCTCATCAACTGCGTGTCAGAAGCCAGAGGGAGGGATTAGGGTTAGATTCTTCACAAGAAAGAGAAGTTTGGAACGCTTACTCAAAACCAGGGATGCCAAGTTGGATCCATCATGCACAGATTCTTTGGGTTCAAGGCGGCTTCAACTAGGTCTGTGACTCCTCTTTGCACAGACTGAGGTGGGTCAGTTGTATTTTCCTCCTGAAAAATCAATTTAGTTGAAAGGAATTTACATATATACCACACAATTTTTATAAAATTGCATATTTAAAGCAGAAATATTTATATTTCTATAACATCAAAGTATTTAAATTATATCAAAATATTATTAATATTATACATTATAGATAAATAAATAGGACAGGATAGGTAAACAACAACAACAACATCAAGTCACCCCACCTATGTTGGGTCAGTTTCGTGAATGTTTTTTTCTTCACTGTGTCCTATTAAGAATCAAATTATCATATAAATTTAATAAAAAAAATCATCTCTGATATTTCTAACTAAATCTTTTAAGGTCTACCTTTAACTTAATTAATATAGGTCAGATCTAATATATCTACTATCCTAATCAGATCATAACATGCTGACGTTTTATGTGACCAATTTGATGTTATATGTATTTGCTTTCATTTTCATCTCCAATCAGGACTGATTCACTCCCCTTAACTACAACAAGTCATTATTATCATGGAGCTAACCCTGTTACAACTGCTTGAGGTTATCTTTCTTAATCCAAAGTCCGCTTTCATTGCTTTATATATTACTCCTAAGCATTACAGCTCCATAATTTTCCTATAGTGTACCTATCGAAGAGTGGAGGGTTGTCAAGTCCAAAGTTCTGAATGAGAAAAGTGGAGGGTTACGTTAGGTAGTCGACAGTCAGCGTAAAATTTGTCGAATAATCATGACAAGAATCCTTTATGGAGAAAAAAGATTAATGTAGCCGATCCCACGTAATGGGACAAAGGCTTGATGTTGTTGATGTTGTTGTAGTACTTATCTAAGAGTAACATATTGAACAACATATCCAGTCAGGACAATAACAGAAACTAATTTACACTGACACAATTCTTGCAATCGTCTCAAGCAGAATGAAAGAAGAAATTTGTGAACTAAAGTGCGTACCTCATCTGAAGAGGGATGTGGTGCTATCCCTTTGATACGTTCTATGACATGCTCCACATTACTCGTAATCTTCAGCTCGAAGTCCAAAGGATTGATTCCTCCAGAAGTAGCAGGGGCCGAATTCAAGCCAAGGGGCCTTCTCCAAGACCAAGAAAGGAGTTCGTCACGGAAAAACATGGCAAGCTGATACCAAATGTGCTGGCTTTGCTACAATAGAACAAAACAAACGCACTTCAGCTTTGATTGCTATAGGTGAGAAGATGAGCACATAAATGCTACTAAGGAATTTGGTCAGCTTAAACATTTCCCTGTGTCGTTAGTATGTCATAGGATATGAATTTTTTGCTGTTTTAAGATAGAAGTAACATTTAGAAGATTCAAATGTGGGAGAGATTATTGTGTGCGGACACCGGACGGGAGAACCGTCCGGTTCCATGCTCGGTACCGAGCGCGGTACATTTATGGGGAGACATGACGCATTTTTATTGGTCTGAGCAGTTTCCTTGCATAAGGAAGCTTCCTTGCTCACTCAACTTGGCTAAAACTGCTTCATTTGTATGCCAAAGCAAAACAAAAGAAGCTAACCTTGGGTGAAGAAACAGCTTGTGCAGCAGAACACATAGCAGATACAATGAGACCTTCAACTCCAAAATTTGAGAAGAAAGACTGCATATTGCGAGTCAAACGAAAAGGTACTGGTTCATTGAACTCAATCATTCCATTTGAATCATAAGCTGCAGAAATCCATGGGCAAAATGGATCTTAGCAAAGAACACTATTTACATATGATTTCAGTAAAAGGAAAAAAAAAAACATCACATTACCAGGGTGAAAATCGGTTTGAAAAATCTTTCCAGTGTTCTTTGCAAATAGAGTCTTATTGGGAGAACGACCCCCAATTTGCAACATGTATGACATAAAGCATGAAAGTGCTAGCTGAACGGCAAATTGCTTCTTGAATGCCCAAAGATGGTTACCATTTGGGATTGTCTTGTACATGTACTGGGAAAAGATGTTATCGTTCACTCCAGTTCTTGTGATCTCAAGATATGCCTGCAAGCGTAGTTCAACTACTCCCTCAGGTGAGATCTGTCCAGAGATAGCCTGATTGAGTTTTTTCTTGAAATCAGTGATTGGCAAATCGGCCTCTCGATTGTTCCGCGCACAGTTGATCTCATAGACCTCGAGAAATGTGCTATACATAACGTCATCCTCTACCATTCGAACCTTACGAAAAACAATAATGTTGAAAGTAAAAAAGAAAATTAGAACATAAAATTTCATAGCTTGGAATAATGGAGAACAGTGGATAGCCATGCAAGGAAATTGGTAAACAAAAAGCAAAAAAAAGGAAGATGATTTTCACCTGTGACCAAACAGGTATTATAATTGGGGTATGAATTGTTAGATGGCGCCGCCTTGATTCTTTATTCTTGTCAAACATCCTATTCAATACTCGGAAGAGCTGAAGAATGCGTTCATCACTTCTGGCATTAGGAGTAAGAGATGTCTGAACAATAAAATGGCGCTGGGAACCATCAGACCCAATAAGTGTGAGGCGCCGGAAACTGCTACCATGCCTCCTAACAATAGGAATGTCCGCCCCAATTCTGTCCAACTTTATTGTATGATCAGGTGCGACTTCCTAGATTTCATTTTTTTTACAAAAAATGAGTTGAAAATGCTTAGTAGGATACAAGAATAAAGAACTATCAAATGAAAGCAGAATGTTTAGTCAAATACTCAAAATACTCAAATTCATTAGAACTAAAAACCAACCTGATCAGTAAAATACTGTCCTGGAACCTCCACTTCAACAACATGAAAGTCCCGCAATACTTTACTCTCTTCCTCTAATTTTAAAACGGCAGGAAACCTATCCTCAAGATTGCTCTGGAGAATATTTTTCCAGTGCTTCAGCTTATCAGTTAATTCTAAGAGGGTAGCCGGAAATGTGTTTGTGCTTTCAGGATCCAGATCACGTTCAAAATCCTGTTTATATTCCCTCACAAAATCAACATGCTTGTTCACAGCATCTGCAGAGAAACAAGCCCTACAAACTCCAGATAGCTCCTTTTTAAGAGATTGTGGAACCTCAGCAGTAGTAGCAGTTGGATACTTATAGCAACGATGAAGTAATGCATTAACAACAGCAAGAAGCCGCTCCTCAGGAAGAGTAACAAATCTTGAGCCTATTTCTGATAGCAGTGCCTGAAAATTCAACAACTCACCTAGTTGTAGTAGGGGAAATGATTTAATTTATAAGTATTTATCATCAGATACAATCTCATTAACATTTTTCAGTATCAATTTAGCATTTGATGTTTAAAATCCATAGTAGGAACTCTCAAAAAAAAAAAAGTTCAATAAAAATGATAAGTTGGGAACAGAAAAAAGTACATCAAAATACATTCGAAGCAATTCTATTTAACTTTTCATTATCTACAGGTGGTGGAATGATTTCTATGTGTGAGTGTGCGGGGAGGGCTATTGTTATGGGAGTTGATACTGGAAATCACTCCCGGAAGTTTGAGATGGCTGTACTGCAACTAAAGGAGGCCATGCAGGCGCTGGACAGCGGGTGAAAAGCTGCTGTAGAGGGTTGGGAGGGTGGCGGACAGCAGGTTAAACACCTCTGGATGAAGCAGAAGAGTAGGGAAAGGGAATGGACAGCCTACCATGGGCTGTTGGGAGAAAATGGGTCCACCACCTGGCTCGGCCAAGATACAATGAGGAGATAAATCTGGAACAGACTTCTTACTTCTTGATTTCTCAAAAAAATTCAACACAAGAGGTGTAGGTAGCTTCTTATTTATAAGTCAAGGCTACCCCTAAATATCTTTTTGGAGGGTAAACAAAATTTTAAACAATTAAAAAAAAATAACTATAAAATAAATAAAATCAAAGCAGGTAAGATCCAATTGGTTGAACCAATCTATGCCAAACCCCCACATCATTCTCTTTGGCTTGAAGAGGCTTCGACATAATCTCTGAAGCCAACGAATCTTCAAGGGGTTAAGTCAGATATGTTGATGGTGGCATATACTAGATATTTGCTAGGTAATTCCAATTGGTAGGTATTGTCATTGATGCACTGACGATACAAAAAGGACCATCGGCCATGGACTTTAATTTTCCATGAGCAGTCTGGGAAACCGTTTCTTTCGTAACTTGAGCCACACAAAATCTCCTTCTTTGAAGGTGCAATGCTTCCTAAATTTGTTGGCTAGTGCTTGGTACCTTACATTCTATTTTTTGATTTGTTCTTGTACTTGTTTGTGAAGCATTTGAATTCCTTAAATGTGGAGTTCCGCGTCGGTGTTACACTTTGTAAGGGCAATGGGTGGAATCAAGTCTATGGAAGGGGTGGATCTCTCCCATAAACCACCTAAAATGGACTGCGGTCTGTTGTTTGGCCGTGGGAAGCATTGTAAGCATATTCTACTTGAGATAAGATCAGTCCCCATTGTTGAATGTTTTTGCTCCGTTTGACGGACTCCATTTGTCCATCTGTTTGAGGATGTGCGGTGGAGCTGAACTGTAATTTAGCACCAAGAAACCCATAATGTCCTCCAAAAATGGCTAAGAGACTTAACATCTCGATCGGATGTAATTGTTTTGGAGATGCCAAGCAATCTGACGACCTCTTGAAAATAAAGATTGACTAAATTCGTAGCATCCAACATCTTCTAGCAATGCATAAAATGTGACATACTTGAAAAATGGTCAACAATGACCATAACGGAGTCCTTATAAAAATGTGTTGCAAGAAGCCCAACAACGAAATCCATACGGACATCAGTCCAAGGCTCCACTAGTATAGGTAATGGCATGTATAGGCCAAAATTTTGTTGGCGAGTTTTGGTTAGCCAACAAATTCTACATCTTTTCACATAACAGTCCACATCGCAAGTAAGCAACTTCCAATAGAATTGCTCTTGGGCAAGGGGCAATGTCTTGTCTCTGACAAAATATCCTACTAATCTCCCATCATGATTTTCACAAAGGATGAACAAGATGGGGGATTAGCATGGATATTTCTTAAAAAAAAAACAAGATGGCACACAAAGTTTGTTACCAACAACAACAACAAGAAGAAGAAGCCGTTATCCCACTACGTGGGGTCGGCTACATGAATCCTTTTTCTCCATTGTGTCCTATTAAAGGTCAAATTCTCGTTTAAATCTAATAAAGAAATGTCATTCCTAATCTTTTCTAACCAAGTCTATTTAGGTCTGCCTCTACCTTTCTTATATAAGTCAAATCTAATACCTTTACTCTCCTAACCGAATCATTGGAAGGCCGCCGTTTTATGTGACCAAAACATCTAAGGCGACTCTCTCTAATCTTTTCTTCTAATGAAGCTACTCCAACCTTTTCATGTATATGCTCATTTCGTATCCTATCTCTAAGGGTAAAGCCACTCATCCACCGGAGCATCCTCATCTCTGCCACACTTAACTTAGTATTATGCTTCTTTTTTAATGGCCAACATTCAGCACCATAAAGCATTGCAGGCCTCACTACCATCTTATAGAATTCTCCCTTTAGTTTGAGGGGTCCTATTCTATAACACAACAAGCCCGATGCATTCCTCCACTTCAACCATCCAACTTTAATTCTGCTGATAATATCCCCATCTATTTCACCATCACTCTGAACAATAAAATCAAGATATCTAAAACGTGTACTCTTATTAATGACTTGATTGCCCAAAGTCACAATCCCCTCACTAGGTCTATTACTACTAAAATTACACTCTATATATTCCGTTTTAGATCTATTCAAGCGAAAACCTTTAGTCTCTAATGTTGACTTCCATAATTCAAGTTTATTTTCAACTCCCTCTCTAGTCTTATCAACAAGAAGAATATCATCAGCAAAAAGCATACACCAAGGTACATCCTCTTGCAAATGTCTAGTGAGAACATCCATGACTAAAGCAAAAAGATATAGGCTTAATGCTGATCCTTGATGTAACCCAACCGAAATAGGGAAATACTTGGTCAAACCACCTTGTGTTTGAACACAAGTAATAGCTCTTGCATACATATCTTTAATGATTTGAATATAAGCATTATTAACTCCTTTCTTTTCAAGAACTCTCCATAGCACTTCTCTTGGAACTTTATCATATACTTTTTCTAAATCAATAAATATCATATGTAGATCCTCCTTATTTTCTCTATATTTATCCATCAAACCTCTTAATAAATGTATGGCTTCCATAGTCGACCTACCCGGCATGAATCCAAATTGATTTGAAGAAACATTAGTATCATGCCGCAACCTATGCTCCATAACTCGCTCCCATAGTTTTAAAAAATGACACATTAACTTAATTCCTCTATAATTCGCACAATCTTGTGCATCACCTTTATTTTTAAAAATAGGAATTAACACACTCATTCTCCACTCATCTGACATCTTTTTAGTCTTCAAAATAGTATTAAAAATTTTAGTAAGCCAAAAAATTCCTTCATCTCCTAAGCATTTCCACACCTCTTTTAGAATATCATCAGGTCCAACAGCTTTTTCACCCTTCATTTTCTTTAAAGTCTCTCTAACTTCGATTTTATTAATACGCCAATAAAAACAAAAATCTTTATTTTCATTTAGGATGCTAAGGTCACTATAGTCAATCTTATTTTCACAATTTTCATTAAAAAATTTAGTAAAATATCTCATCCACCTTTGTTGAATATCATCTCCTAAGAAAAATATTTTTTGATCTTCATCCTTAATACACTTCACTTGAACTAAATCTTTACTACTCATATTTCTTTGCTTGGCTAACTTATGCATATATCTTTCTCCCTCCTTAGTATCTAATCTATTATATAAATCACTAAAAGCTAAGATCTTTGCATCGCATATTGCTTTTTTAGATTCTTTACGAGCCTCTTTATATCTTTTTCAATTATCAGAATTTTTAAAATTAAACTAATTTTTATAACAAATTTTCTTATTCCTAATCTTTTCTTGCACATTTAGATTCCACTACCAACTATTTTTATTATTAAGAGCTTTTCCCTTTGATACTCCAAGCACATCTTTTGCAATATTCTTAATATCACTAGCCATTTTTTCCCACATAACATTAGCATCCTTATGCACAGATAAAATCTTAAGATCTAAAATCTTACTCTCAAAAATATTTTTGTTAATATTCTTTAAAAGCCATCATCTAATCCTAGAATATCGTTTTACTTTATTTTTTATTATCTGCCCCTTTATCTTAAAGTCCAAAACTAATAATCGATGTTGAGTACATAAATTTTCACTTGGAATAACTTTACAATCTTTGCAATTTAAACGATCTAATTTTCTTATAAGAAAATAGTCAATCTGGGTTGTACTATATCCATTTTTATAAGTGATGAGATGCTCATTCCTTTTCTTAAATAAGGTATTAACAATTGAAAAATCATAAGCTAAACAAAAATCTAATATGGTCTTGCCACCTTCATTTTTTGTTCCAAAATCATAGCCACCATGAATGTTTTTAAAACCATCTACCTCTCTACCAACATATCCATTTAAATCTCCTCTAATAAAAACTGTTTCTTCTAGAGGTATCTTTTGTAAAAAATTTTCTAAGTCATTCCAAAAATTTAATTTAGAACTCATATCCAAACCTACTTAAGGAGCATAAGCACTTATAATATTAACAATCTTATCATCAACAACAATCTTTAAAGCTATGTTCTATCTTCAATCCTATTAATTTTTATAACATTATCCTTCAAACTCTTATCTATAATAACATCTACACCATTTCTAGTACGACTCCTACCTGAATACCAAAGTTTGAAACCTAAACTATCAATTTCCTTAGCCTTCTCTCCAACCCATTTAGTTTCCAGAATGCACAAAATATTTATCTTCGTATGAATCATAATATCTATTAATTCCATTAATTTTCCTGTAAGGGAACCCATATTCCAAATTCCTATCCTAATTTTAGTTTCATGGACTAACTTCTTTACCCACATCCGTCCTTGATGTGGGAACCCTTGCCTATTTAACACTGCACCCGGGCTCCGGTGCAGTGGCCCTTGCGCACTTGTCACTGTATTCAGGCCATACAGCGCGTCGTTTCCAGGGGACGCCCTAGCATTAACAAAATTTCTTAAAGGATTCATGTCATTATTATTCGACAAGTTTTACGCTGGCTGTCGACTACCTAACGCAACCCTCCACTTTTCTCATCCAGGACTTGGGACCTGGCAACGGTAGTGTTACACAAAGTTTGTTACCAAAAAAAGAAATATCCATGCTCAATATGGAAGAGTTTACATGATCTTTTTTGGCACACCTTCAAGATTTATTTTTGAAAATCTTGATCATGGGCATATAAATCATGTATGGCTTCAAAGCCCTTCGCCTTGAATTGTAATATAGTGATCAACTCAGCTGTTAACCCAATGCATCGACCACTTGCATGGACCAGTAAGACTTCTGCTTGAGTGAGTAATGGAAGGAGGATAAGTACTCCATCCATTTGGCATGCATTCCTTCCAACTTACTATGATGATGTAGGTGCTTAAGGGCCTCATGATCAGGGAATCCGAACTCTTGTGTTAGTTGGTAGTGGCTCCAATATTATAATGCCCGTGAGAGCATAAACTCCTTGTCATAAGTAGAATACTTTTGATGTGTCTCATTGAATTTTTCACTAAAGTAAGTCACTAGGAGACCCCTTAGTTCAACACGACCCCAATGCCTATATTAAAGGCATCATAATCAACTTCAAAAAATTGGATGAAATCCACAGGGGCTAAAAGTGAGGTGGATGTAAGTGGCTGTTTCAATTGCTCAAATCAGTGTTGTGGCATCAATCCAGCTCCAATTAGATCTATTGAGGAGCTCGATCATAGGAGCAGCCAACTTGCTAAAGTTTCTAATTAAAAGTTAATAAAAAAAGGCCAACTCATGAAATCGTTGGATCTCAGTCATGGATTGTAGCATTGGCCACTCGAAGATGGTCTTGATCTTTGCAGGGTCCATCTCAACTCCGACTTCAAATATCACATAGCCCAAGATTGAAATTTTAGTTGTCAAATATTGACATTTAGAGGGGTTAGTAAACAATTGTTATTCCTAGAGTATCTCAAACACTGGTTAGAGATGCTATAGATGTTCCTCCATGTTCTTGCTATAAATAAGAATGTCATCAAAATAAATAACGATAAACTTATCCAAGAAGAGTTAAAAGATCCAATTCATCAAAAACACGAAGGTGTTGGGCACATTAGAGAGCTTAAAAGGCATGACGATACATTCATATAAACATTTGTGGGTCTTGAATGCACTTTTACATTTATCTCTATGTCGCATTTATATCTAATGATATATGGTCCTTAGATCGCTTTTTGAAAATTAAGTCTCAATGTGTGATTAATCAAATAGGTCATCTAATAGCAAAAAGGGGAATCAGTATCTGATAGTGATTTTATTTACGGGATGACTGCCAATATACATCCGCCAAGTTCCATCCTTTTTTGGCATGAGAAGGGAGGGTACTATGTATGGATTAGTGCTCAACCACATTGGGCCACTAGTAATTAGCTCATCTACTTGCTACTGTAGTTCAGTGTTGTTGACCTGCTAAACAAAAAAAAAAAAAAAAAAATCAATCAGATCCTTACCTGCCCTGACACTCACACGTTCTCGCACGTTGCACGACCTCCTCCCACGTCGTTGCTGCTCTTCCCATGACCTTCGCACAAGGCTTGCACGACTCGTTCGAGTCATTAAATACTGAAGGAAACGAGAAAGCAAAGCTCTCGCTGCCTCGCCCTACTCTCTCTCTCGCTCTCTCCCTCTCTCGCTCGACTTTGCTCGTTCAAACTGCGTACCCTTCCTGTTCGGTCGGAAGTTAAGACATTTCGATCGGAAGCTAGAACGGGAGTTCTCTTGCTGTAGAGGCAACTTTCTCCTCTTCGCGTGCTTCTTCGGCACTTCCGCGGCTGGTCGACGTCGCTTCTTCGACTCCTCGTGGCCGATCGACTTTGGTCCTTGGACGACTTCCCTTCCCACCCAATCAGAAGTCACGGCATTTTGATCGGGATCAACAATGGGAGCTCGTCACTCCTCCTGCTCCTTCAGAGCTGTTCGGCTTCACTCCTCCGTCGACTTTCCCTTCCAGTAGGATTGGAAGTTACACATTTTGATCGGAAGCCGCAAGGGGAGCCCGCTTGCTGTGTAAGTAACTTTCTACATTTGGCAAGCTTCTTCAGCCAAATCCAAAAAAAAAATGTTTTTTTTAAATTATAATAATAACTAATTATATGTAAGTATTATTTAATTATAATTATAATTAATTAATCAATTATAATTAATTATTAATTAGTAATTAATTATAAATTATAATTATTTGATTAATTATAATTAGTCATTATTTAATTATAATTACAATTAATTTACTAATTATAATTAATTAATTATTAATCATAGATTATAATTAATTAATTATTACTATAATTAATATTAATTATAATTAATAATAAAAATGAAATGTTCGCTCCTTGCCTCAACCACCATCAAAGCCCACGAAGGTACGAACTCTCTAAGCTCAGATTGTCATTTCGATGTATGCGGCGGACCGGAAAACCGCCTATACACGCCTTTATTGCGCGTGGTGGGATGGGACCCCGGTCCGACGCCTACGATGAGGCGGGCAATCGCCTAAACCCTACTTCGACGTTTGTGGTGCACCGGAAAACCGTCTATACACGCCTTTATTGCGCGTGGTGGGATGGGACCCTGGTGCGACATCTACGATGAGGCGGGGTCACTCATAAGTACTCTCAAGCAAGGGGAAAGAAAACTATGCATTTTTAAACAAGTACCGAATACCCCATACACGCCTTTATTGCGCGTGGTGGGAGGAAAGAGCACGGCCGCGGTGTCCTCGTCCGAGGACACCTACCATACACGCCTTTATTGCGCATGGTGGGAAGGCCCAGTTTTCTCGTAGTTTTCCCCTAAACGGGGGAGACGCCGGGAGGCTGCCGAAATTTCGAGTGAATGTACGATCACACTCGGACCTGTTTGAACTCAAAAGGAACAAGCATTAGGGCTCGAATGGACATGAACTGAGGACTTGTGGACTTGAACCTTTCGAACAAATGAAGATTTGATTGGGACAATGAATTGAACATAAAATCGAGTCTAAATCAAACTTAAGTGAACTCAAATCCAAGTGAAATTAAAAATGATCTTGAACTTGCAAGAAATGATAATGAAATTGGGCTCAAACTTGAGTTGAACTTGAATATAATTCAAATATTTGAACTCAAGTAAGAACTTGAGTTGGACTTTAGAAGGCTTGGAACAAGCATTTGAACCTGTGCACTTAAACTTGAATTTGCAAGACAAGCAAAGACATGGGCTGAACATTTGAACTAGAAGACTTGAACTCAAATGAGAACTTCATTAAAATAGAATATGAACTCAAGTGAAGCACAACGGATTTGAACTCAAAGCAGAAGCTTGTGAACATTGAATTTGAGTTGGGCAGCATCAAGTGGAGCTTGAATACAACGAACTCCTACAATAGTTCCTACGAGGTCACAACGGGGGAGGACTCAAGCATGAATTGAACTTTGAACTCGGGTTCGATGGAATACATAGGATTGGGACTTTGGATGAATGAACAAATCAGAGTCTAAATGTACAGTTCTCTAAGTTAACAACAAGCAACAAGTGGGAGATGAAATCCTGATGCACATGAAAGATGTACGAATTCCTACAACAGTCCCTACAATGCCTATTGATTGAGAAGGCAATACTGGAGACCAGCAATCAAAGATCTATCCCTACAAGCAAGTGCAATCGCCTACCCACCTGAGATTGGTGACAGGTGGGCATGATGTAGGCAACAATGGGTCTCCTACGAACGATTCCAGGAACTCGTAGTGGCTGCAACGGGTCCTTACAAATGAGCATGATTACTTGTGGATAACAACAATGTGTATCGTAAGCACAACGAACCATTGTGGACACAAGTATAAATATCACCTACGACAACGGTGATTAAGGCCTACGGGTATATATATGTCGGGTACAAGGACAACTCGATATATAAGAAAGAACGCCTACTGGCAGAAAGAAAGGGATGTTCCAAAGTTTCTTCCGGATCTTATACTCGAGAAGAAAATAGTCCCGACATCCACAAAGACTGGAAATAACAAATCCATTACACTGATAATCTTAAAAGAGTTCTCTTCAAAGCAACAAACTTCAAAATCCAAAAGAAATCCATCCCCCGGTGATTGAGAAAGGGGAGTCAATGTCAAGATGAGGAAATACCTCATGACATCCAAATAATAATGCCACCGGATCTGCAACACTTATGCAAGCAGACAGAAGGCGTCTACAATCTACAATGATCGCCACCGGATCTGCAACACTTATGCAAGCAGACAGAAGGCGTCTACAATCTACAATGCCACGCCACCGGATCCGCAACTTCTATGCAAGCGGACATAAGGCGTCTACAAATATTTTCTTAAATTACCACCGCACGTGCACTGTAATTTGTATACACAAAGGTACACTAAAGGGGAAAATACAATCACCCGCATGGGCCCCGGCGAGCGTGTTATTGGTACACACGTGACGCCTAGGGATGTTGCGCGGGTCAATAAGTGAATTCAAGTTCGAACCTGATCCTTCTATACGAATCAATAGAAATCGACAGGGTTCGAACTCTCAAACAAATACATGGTTGTGGCGACCAGTGTATTTGTTTTAATACATTCATATTAGGCCTTCAAAGCCTACAATCAAAAGAATTCACTAAACAAAAGGCATAAAGCCTACGAAATCAGAACCTCCTAAGCATGTAAATAGGAGTAGACAAGGTTCAAATCATTGGATAAATATGCGGTCACAAAGTCGACTGGAATATTTATCCTATACATTCATATTCGGCCTTCAAGGCCTTCAACAGAGAAAGCTCATGAACAAAGGCATAAAGCCTACGAAACCCGATCCTCTGTCGACAGCCCGACAGAGTTGATAAGGTTCAATCCATAAAGAGAAATGACCCCAAACACCCCGATGATGGCCGTGTTGAATGCAAATCTCAACCGGAGGTGTTCCCATATATTTTCAAATGTCTCTCAAATACCTAAAGTTCATTTCAAATAATTCAAAGCTAAATTCAAAATACCCATAAAAATCCAAAAACCCAAAACTCCACAAAATCCAAAAATCCATAAACCCAAAATCCAAAAAAAAAATATTTAAATTATAAATTCAACCCATCAATCACTTAAAGCAAAATCCATCCACCCTCCGCAACAGTTTGCCGGGGTTGACAAATTTACATCAGCTTACAAAGAGCTACTGCCTAGTCGAAAATATCACTAGGATCCATTCTCAAAATAATCTCCTGCCAGTAAGGACGTGGTACATGTCCTCTAACTGGCAGTTTTGCCGCAAATGGCACTGCAGGTAAATGGTTATGACTCGGGGCCCTCTGAACCGAGTGGTTTTGCCGCCAAATGGCACCACGAAATATCGGTTATGACCAGCGTCGTGACGCTCCTTAGTGGCATCAAATTCTTGAGATATGAATCAATAGAATAAGATCGATAGGGCACAAAGCCCTCTGTTAGCTAAGGTGGATTCAAATTTGTCCCCTTAGGCAAATATCCAACTCAGGTCTACAAGGTCCCCTTGGAACGAAGCAACCCATGGCTGCCGACAAGGATCCTTTTGTCAGGTTGGGTCGACTACCTCCTCTGACTAAGTAGACCAGAGACCACGATGGCCCGGGACGACGAAACCATGGGATCTTGATCGGGCCCATCATCCATTCCCCCACCATCCGCTTTAAGTGCTAGGTGGTGCAATTTCTATTTTAGATATAAAACTTTTCGAACCTTTCCAAATTCTCAAACTTCCAAACATTTCAAATACATAAACCTATGCTGCTACTATATGCCAGATAATACGTATATTCTACGTATCTGATTGACGACTAGCCTTAATCGAAAGTTCTCTCTCGTGATCGAGAGGGGTAATTAACTATAGGGGCTTGCGCTTATAGGAAACTAGAACTCAGATCATAAAGTCCTCACAAAATGAGGGCGAAATCTCTCGGTAGTGTCTTATCTACAAACTCATCTGCCTTCCAAAATTTACCCCGGAACTTAGTTCGTTAAAACTCCCTCGCCGAATAAAAAGAAAAGCGGGCAAGGCCGGGGCTGAATTTTTGGAGCCCACAAGTGTGTACTCCTTTAGGGCCATCTAGTATGCAAGGCTGTTTGGAATGACTAATCCTGGAATGTAGTCAATACTATGGTATATTTCCTTCAATGGAGAGTCTCACGGGCATAAATTCTAAAAATATATTCATAAATTGTTGGAGGAGATCTTAGAAAATGGTGGCCAGTTGGAACTACTCCTGATTGGATTCAAATACTACCAAGGCCAACCCGTGGTTAGCTCTTTTGCATGTCTGCATGAAGAGCGACTGGGGCACCACTTACTTTGGGGTGAGCAATGGGTTCATCCAAATTTTTAAAGGTATGAACACACCAATTTCCCTTCTTTGTGGGAGGAAACATCGCGCTTGGTCCCGCGATCATATTGTCATGGCCTTCCAAGAAAAAGATAGCAAGCATCCAGGGAAATGACATCACATTGAACTTACTCTTAAAATCTTCCTCCAATTGAAAATTGCACTAAGAATTGCTAGCTTACAATGATTTTGCATCCCTTCTTAAGCCAAGAAAGCTAGTAGGTATTGGATTCGAAATGATGGGAAGGTTCAATTTTTCCACCATGAGGGTGTAGACCACATTTTTGCTGCTCCCCCGTGTCTATCACCAAATTTCACACCTTATTATGGGCGGTGCATCTTATTCTGAACATGCTATGCTGAAACAATTTGTTCTCGTTCTCATATTGGATATTCAAAAGCAGCAAACCACCAACAATTCACCTTCATCAACAGGCAGAAGTTGTTCTTCTACCATCTCGTCAGCTTCTTGATCCATTGGAACAAATGGTGCTTCTTCCAATAAGGTCAATAATCATCGTGGGGCAATTGGATGCAATATTCCCTAAGACATGGCATTTAAGCCACCTTGAGTAGAAAGGAAGGTTGTCAGGGCCAGTGGGGAGGGCCAATAGTTTGGTCTGCATTGTTTCTTGCCAGTTCTAGCTATCGGCCAAACACATTAACTGGTATTGGGGGTCCGCCTATCACTGTTCACGAGTTTATATTGCTATTCCCTTGCTGTTGCTATTCTACCTTGACAACAAGGTTGATTACGTCGACGATCATTCAATAGGGCTAAAGTTGCACCACATTGGCAATGAATGGGCTCAACCCTCCAAGAAACCAAGTTATGGTATTTTCTTATGGTTCCACCAAGATGCAATTCAACCTCAATTGTTCAAATTCATTAGTATACCATTCTACCGAGAATTCTTGTTGTTGGAGATTGCGTAGTTAGACAAACATATATTGTCAATAATGTTTCGAAAATTTTTTGTTGTATTTCTTTCTCCATTTCTAAACCAAAATTGATCTTAGTTCTCCTTCACGCTGCCTTGATCGGTTCAAATACTCCCATCTCAAGGAGGCATTATCTTTTAACTTGATGGCTGTCAATTTGACAATCGATCGAGAGATGCCCTTTGTATTCAAGAATTCATTGAGAAATACGTAACCAATTGAGTTATTCATTTAGATCAAATTTACCACCGAATTACGGAATATTTATATTGAATTCGAAATCGGGACAGGGCCTTCTTAATTCATGTCGATAATAAGGACGAGGTGGTTCCTCTTCACTAGAAGCTTCTTGGTGAAATGAATTTTTCTCCTCTTCTAGATGTTCTTCCTCATTCTGACGTTCAATCAGATGACAGTTCCATTATCGCAAACCATTCTTGTAGTTGGTGAATCTCATGTTACAATTCTTCAGTTAAAGATTCTTGAATTGGTTGCAGATTGGATTTTCTTAGCAGCATTTTCGAGGCTTTTGTTAGGCTCTAATATTATAGATGATACCCAAAATCATTCCCAAAAGGTTGAGATAAAGGAAGCAGTGCAATCACTAGACAACCGGTGAACAATAGTTGTAGTGGCTAGAAGGGTGGTGGACGATAGATTATACACCTAGGGAAGAAGAACAAGTGCCCAATAGCTGTAGATGGTTGGGAGGGTGGCAGACAGCAGGTTAAGAACTTGGGGAAGAAAAAGAGCGGTGGACAAAGGGGATGAACAACCTACAGTGGGTTGTTGGAAGAGAGGAGAGAAACCTAGAACAAATTCTAAGTTCTTGATTCTCAAACAAAAAAAAAAAGAAAATAAGAGGCGTAGGTAGCTCCTTTTTTATAAACCAAGGCCACCTCTAAAGACTCTTCTGGAGGGAAAATAAAATTATAAACAATTAAAGAAAATAGCTTAATAAAATAAAATGAGAGAAGGTAAGGCCCAATTGGCTACACTCACCAACCTCCTAGCCAATTAAGTAGGTAAGGCCCCCCCCCCCCCCCCCCCCCCCCCCCGGTTCAGCAGTGGTTATTTTTACCTCAAGTTCACTAGCCAAGTTTGGGTGCTTGTTCCTAAGAGCTTCCATTATGTCCTTTGCAGCATCAAATGCACTGGTCGCAGAAGCAGCCCAACCAAGTGCAGTATTACGCCTAAATGGAAGTTGGTTGTTTTCTTGAACTACAGCTTGTGGAGGTTGTTCATGTCCAGCATTAACTGCAGCTTCTGCATTAGCTGGTTTTTCAGAATCTTGCCCTTGAGTACCTCCTCCATCATGAGAACCAGAAGTACTTCCATTTTGGGAGCCAGAATGAATATGGCTTTCAGAAGGCAAGCCACTACCAACATGATTCAGACCTCTTCCACTTCCATCAGACATACCATTGGACCCTGAACCGGTTTGTTGCATGCGTTGTTGAGCCAATGTTGAATTCCTTCCAAATTCTGATTTATTAGCAACATCCCGTCGTTCCATGAGATATGTACGTAGCCAGTAGTATAAAGCCTGCAGAAGATCCAAAGAAATTTGAATTTGCTGGAATGAAACAACCAAAACAACTTCATGAACTTCATGAAAGGTAGGAGATGCATTCACACCTGAGGATACACAGTAGCAATTTTTAAAAGAACTAGCTTGCAATGTGGTGCTTCACTCCTTTGCAAAGAAAGTAGCAGCTGAGGTATCCATGAAAGCCAGACCCAATGTGGTAACTGGTCCATGTATTTATCAAAAGCTCTTCCAACAGGTTCATTTGTTGTATCAAAGCTAAGATGGTAAAGTATGCGAGCTAGATGACTCCTCGAGTTCGAAACACCATATTTAATGCCCTGAAAGAAGCAACTCACAGCATATTCTAACCACATTTCATCGTGTGTTTCCTTATAAACCTGCCAAGATATAGACATTGAGTTCTCAAGAATATATGAAGAAAAACAATTAGAAGGGCGTGAACAATATATACCATATCGCAATAATTGCCCCAACTTATCCATCCCTTAGGCAAATGTTTGAAAACAGTTATAGCATTGGAATATGCAAGATTAGCATTCTCACAATCATTCATCTTTAGCAAGAAGTCTCCTTTGATGCGAAATATTTCTGCTTGGTTTTTCACAGGAAAGTACTCAAGATTAGTGTTGTTGATCAAGTTGAGACCACTGCTTAGTTCTCCTTTCATTTCCAGATAAGCTTTTGCCTGTTCTCTTATTTTCACAAAGGCTTCCTGCAAGATGATAGGGCAAGAGAAAAATTAAAAAAATAGAATGCAATACATAAAAGCAGCAAATTATGTGTGTGTGTGCGCGCGCGCGCACACACACATATGATAATGTCATTCTTCTCCATTTAAAACTAAGTAGGGTAATGAAACAGTAGATCAGGAACACATCTTTTTTAAAACTATCAAATTGTGGCATTACAACATGATTCATTTTAAAGCTCATGTGGTTACTGTTAGAAAAGAGGATTTGAGAGGAATAAGAGAGAAAAGCTTGAATTTTATGATACACTACCATCTATACAAGATGTTTAATAAGGAAACAAATAACTACATAATAATGAAATATAACTCTTCCTAAATCAGTTGCCCATCTATAAAAGGTGTTCAACGTGATTAAGGCGGGCTTCCCACGGATCCTTTCTTTTAGCTGTGGGATTAACATGAGAATGAGAGGTTGAGATTTAACACTCCCCCTCAAGCTAGAGAGTATAGATCTGTCATTCCCAGCTTGGCAATCATTCTGAGAAAGGCAGAGCTGTCCAGTCCTTTGGTGAGGATATCTGCGAGTTGATCTTTCGATGGTATATGGTTGATACAAATTAGACCATTGTCTAATGTCTCTTTAATAAAACGTCAATCCACCACTATGTGCTTGGTCCTATCATGTTGGACTTTATTGTGGGCTATGTTGATTGCCGATTTGTTGTTGCAGTGTAGCTTCATATATGGGGTTGTCCCACTTGATCCTTATGTATTCTAAAATCATCTTGATCCATAGTAACTCACATATTCCCAATGACATAGCTCTATATTTTGCTTCTGCATTGGATGTTGCAACCAAATTCTGTTTCTTACTTCTCCATGTAACCAGGTTAACTCCAAGAAATGTGTAATATCCAGAGGTAGATCTTCTATATACTGGTGATCCCGCATAATCAGCATCAATGTATGCTTCTAGGGTCATTCCGCGATTTCTTTTAAAGAGAATCTCTTTCCCTGGGGTTCTTTTAAGGTAGTGCAGTATCCTGTCTACCGTTTGCATATGAGCCTGCTTTGAATTTTGCATAAACTGACTGACCATGCTTACGGCAAATGTTATATCTGGTTTGGTTTGAGAGAGGTAGATCAATTTTCCTACAAGTCTCCGGTAAGACCTTTATCTACATCTAGATCTTTTGCTTCCCCAAGTTTGATTTAGTTCTACTAGTGTTGGTGCTCGTTTACAAGCTAATTTACTAGTTTCTTTTATAAGATCTTTAATGTATTTTTGTTGTGAAATAAAGATTCCTTTGCTGGAGTAGGCTACTTTAATTCAGATGAAGTATTTTAGTCTATCAAATTCTTTAGTAAGACTTTTCCTTAAACTAATTTTCTCCTCTTCGTTCAAGATAATATCATCCACATATACTAATAATATTGTGACTCCCCCCCCCGGCAGAGTGTTTAAAGAATAATGTATGATCCCCTTGACTTTGTTTATACCTATTAAGAAATATAAATTTTGATAATCTTCCGAACTAGGCCCTTGGTGATTGTTTGAATCCATATAGAGCATTTTTTAATATGCACACACTGTTACCTTCAGATTCTTCCTTAAACCCTAGTGGTACTTTCATAATATCTCTTCTTCCAGACCCCAATACAAGAATGTATTTTTCACATCAAATTATTTCAAATGCCAGTTGTATCTGTCCGCTAGTGAGGGTAATATTCTGACAGTGTTCATCTTGACTATAGGTGCAAAGATTTTTTGGTAGTCAATGTCATATTTTTGAGTATACCATTTTGCGACTAGTCTTTTCTTATATCTTTTTAGTGTGCCATCAACTTTGTAATTTATGGAGAACACCCATTTGCAGCCGACCGATTTTTCCCCTGTCAGTAGATTGGTGATCTCCAACGTACTGTGCTTTTCTAGCGCCTGCATTTCATCTATCATGACATTTTTCCAATTTTCATCAAATAAGGCCTCAAAAATATATTTAGTAATATAGATATCTTCTAGTGTAACCAAGAAATTTTTGTATAAGGATGAGAAGTTGAAGGATAAAAAGTTGGTTATAAAGGTATAAGGGAGGTGATGAGCTTATCTTATTTCTAGGAGATGGTTTAGATTCTTAGATCTGCTTTGGAGCACAATCTGAACTTGTATGCCTGGAGTATACCTTTCCAAATCTAATGACAGCTTTGTATTTTGTTTCCCTATCCTAGTTTTCAGGTGGATTGGTTTAAGGTGGTGGAGGAAGGTCAAGATGTGTTAGTGCATTTTCATCATCTCCCTTAAGTTCAATCTCCCCCTGAAGATGGGGCTTGAAAAAATATGAATTTTGTTTGTCAAAGTTAACGTCAACAGAGATAAGGGTTTTTCTTGTAAGTGGATGATAACACTTGTAACCTTTTTGGGTAGCTGAATAACTAACAAAGATGCATTTGAGCGCTCTTAGATATAATTTTCCTCTAATTTAGAGGTGAATATGAACATAGGCAGTGCACCCAAATATTTTTTTGTGCGAGGTTATGATGGGTTTGGGGTAAAATGAGGACAAAATCTCCATTGGAGTTTTGAGTCCTAGGGCTGTTGAAGGTAGTCGGTTTATGAGAAAAGTTACAGTTATAAGGGCTTTCCCCCAACAGGATTTGGGTGTATTGTAGTGGAATAGAAGCTCGAGTGGAGGCTATAAGGTGATCATTTTTTTTCTTTGCAACCCCATTTTGTTGTGGGGTGTGAAAGCAGGACTCATGGATGATCCATTCACTTTGGAAGTAGGATTAAAGGGTTTGGTTGAAATAGTCTTTAGCATTATCGGAGTGAAATTTTCTTATTTTTATCCCGAATTGATTTTGGATCATGGTATGAAAAATGGAAAGAATGGTGCTAACATCGAATTTATTTTTAAGGAGATAGATCCAAGAGACTAGTGCAATCATCAATAAATGATACAAACTGGCGTGCCCCAGAGATATTGGGGATTTTTTTAGGGTCCCCATATATCACTATTAATAAGATAGAAAGGAGTATCACATCTATCATTTTTATTTGGGAAGGAAGTTCTTTTATGATTGGCTAACTCATAAGTTTCACAATGAAAATGGTTATTTTTAATTTCTGAAAAAGTTATGGATACATGTCTTAAGTCATCAAAAGATGGATGTCCTAACCTATAATGATGAAGTCAAATAGTGGAATCAACTAGGAATAACATAGAGCAGCATTTTTAGATTGGTTTAGTTTTTCCAGGTAGTACAACCCAGCTTTTTCCTTAGCAAATCCAATCCTCTTCCCTGATCTCTGGTCCTTAAATAAGCAATAAGTAGGGTTAAATAAAGCTTGACAATAATGGTCATTGGTAAGTTTTTGTATTGATATTAGATTTGTGGATATTTGAGATACGTGTAGCACATTTTTTTTGGGTGAGTGTGGGAGATAATGTTATGTCTCCTTGGCCTGCTATCATGATAAAAGAACCATCAATAATAACGATTTTCTTGTTGCTTGGGCAAGGAGTATAGTTGATGAAGTGGGTAGATGAGTGGGTCATGTGATATATGGCTCCTGAATCAATGATCCATAATTCCTTTAAATAATTTCTAAAAGCACTTTAACTAATAGAAAATGGAAACTTACCTGAGAGTGCAAGTGAAGAAGATGCATTTGGTTTTTCAAGAGATACCAGGAATTGTTTCATATTATCAATGTCTTCTTTATTGAGTTCTCCAAGGTTGGACTGTGCTTTTGGGTTGGACTGACTAGTAGTGTTGTTGGCATGTGATGTGCTCCTTGTTTTAGTTCTTTGATTCCACTCCTTACTGGGGGATTTTTCATGTATTTTTCAGCACGTTTTTTTGTGTCTTGACTCTTGACTTCTTGCAATAACTGCACCAAAGTGAGTCTTTGTCCTTGAATTTTGAGGAATCTTTACATTTCTCCTTCCATGACGATTCTCTGTTCATCACTATTGTTGAACTTTCAACGACTTTTGGTTCTAACATCACTCCTCGTCGGCTTTCTTCTGCGTAGATGAGAGAAATGGTTTCATTAAGTGATGACGTCTCCTCTTTGCCAAGGATCTGGACTCTAACCTGATCAAATTCTGTATTTAGTCCTGCAAGAAAATCATAAACTCTATCTTTTCAATAAAGTTCTTTAGGATCGCAGCATCTTCCGGACATCTGATTTCTATACATCTGTAGTGATCAAGTTCTTGCCATAGATTTTTTAGAAGAGGCATACTTCGTCACGATCTTGCTCCCTTGCTTTGTGCTTCATACTTTGACTTTAATTTCAAAGATTTGAGCTGAATCCCGAGCTTTGGAGAAGGTCTATCTGACAGCATCCCATATACCCTTTGCAGTGGAAAGGAACATGAATGTATCGTTAATTTCTGGAGTCATGGAATTCCACAACCATGACATAATCATGGAGTCTGCTTCATCTCATGCCCAAAAATTAGGATCTCCTTCTCTTAGTCCTCCGAGAAGGTGGTGTATTTTTCATTTTCCCTTTAAATAGGTCTTCACAAATTGAGATCACTTTAGATAGTTCTTCCCATTGAGATGATAGGAAGGTTGCATGCTTCGGAGGTCACCTCGTCCTTGGTGACCATAGACTCTTCAATTTAGTTTATGCTTTGGGACGAATTTTCTTCAGACACTATGGTACAACAATAACAACCAATTTGATTATATCAGCAATAAAGGCTGGTATCAGGTCTCAAATCTGATTTAAGATTTGTTGTTGTTGTCGGCCCATCCCACATAATCGAGAGGGTGTTTATGAGGATCTGAGTCGAACAGGAAAAAATTGGAAGGAGCTTCCGATCGAATCGTCTGAGCGAACCTCTTCAAGCGGCTTTGTTCGAGCGGGAGATGCGTCACTTTTTTCGCTCCTTCGTGGATGTTCGACTAGGCTCCTTCGCCCTTCATGTCAGATCGGAAGTTGTTCGACTACGCTCCTTCGACGACTTTCCCTTCCTATCGGATCGGACGTTCACGACTTCGGCTTCTTCTTCGATTCGCAAAGGCTCTTTCTGCACGCGGGGCTCTGTTTCACACACTTAGAAGCTCGCCTGGCTTCAGCTTCTTCTTCAGTTCGCAGGGGGCTCCGTCTGCGGCGTCCGTCTTAAGCAACGCTTTATCTGGCATCTGTCGGCAAAGCTCCATCCATAGGTAGGCTCTAATTTCTTCTTCTTTTCCTCCTCTGACGATCTACGATCGTTCTTTAACGGCAATGAAGGCCTCTTCTTCACGAAAATTTTCTCTTCAATTCCTTCGGCACTCTGATACCATATTAGAAACGAGGATTTGAGAGAAATAAGAGGGAAAAGCTTGAATTTTATTATACATTACAATCTCTATTTATATATTTATACAAGATGTTTAATAAGGAAACAAATAAATATATAATAAGGAAATATAACTCTTCATAAATCAGTTGTCCATCTATGGAAGGTGTTCAACGTGATTAAGGCGGGCTTCCCACAGATCCTTCTTTTAGCCGTGGGATTAACATGAGAATGAGAGGCTTAGATTTAACCGTTACCATTGTACGCATCATTTTTTTTTTTTTTGAAGGAAAGCATCGAACAAAAAAAATTATGATTTCTTGGGTATCTCACGACTGACATGGGGCTTTAGTACATGGATAGTACATTATATTCATAACACATTGAATGTTTTTATTGGAGAAATATATAGGAAAATTAAATTTTCTTTTGCCTGTCATTTGATCAACCTCATTCTTTTTACATGCATGATGAATGATCAAATCTACAGAAAACTGGTGAAGCTCAACAAAAAGTAGCTTTTATATTGTAGATGAATATGAAACGTATTGTTATATGCTTAAAGACCACAAAATAGAACAAAAAAAAGAGCTTGAGAAAAGAACGTACGTCTTACCTCCTAGGAGGAGAAAAGCTTATCATCTAAATTTAAATATACAAAGACACGCACAAAGAAACTAAAAGTTAAAAAGTACCATGAAATACTGAAAAATATTAAATATAGAACTAGTACCTGCACTTCCATGGTAGAATGACCATACATCTTGTCAAGAATTGTCACACAAACATCATACAGGCCATGCTTACGGGCAATGTGAGCAAGCTTATTCACATTCCATGCTTTATCTCGGTAACCAAGATGATGGAGCTGTGGATTTGTTGATGCGAAGTCCTTGAATGCTTCAATTACAGCATTATATATCTCATTTCTCCATTGAAGTAAATCGCACCAAACAGTCATGTTATCCCATTCATTAGGAGTTCTAAGCCTCCATGTCTCAAAGATATCTTTGAGTTCTGCATACCCACTGTGAACACCAGAACCAGAATTTCCAGATGTTTGTTTGTTTCCATTAGCAATGTCAAGTAGAATTCTTGCTGATTCTTGGACCTCAACAAGCTGCTGAAACTGCTGCAAAAGTGGTGTGCGGGACTGAACGGACATCTCAGGCAATTGCCACCACTGTTCTAGTGCCAATTCAACGCCTTTGGACACAGTACCTTCAGCATCTCCAACACCGCCTGTATTTCTATCATGAAGAGAAAAAAATGCTTGAACTATACGAAGTTTTGGTGTCTCTTCTAATTGAGCCTTTGGAATTACATTATCCTTCAAATAAGCCCAATCTGGAACCTTCCAAAGACAGTCATAAAGAATTTCATAGTTCTCCACACTCTTTCCAAAGTCTGCCAATGCATCCCACTGACTTAGCTGGCTAGCACAACAAAGCCACTGTTCTTCCCAAAGACACATTTCAGCCTTGGGAACTGTATTGTTGTAAGTACCCTGTGTGGCCTTGATCATTGCCTGATAAAAGAGGTTTTGAGCATGCTGCCAGTAACCATGCTGGACTAGAGATAGGCCTGCTCTTGTTTCTGCGGTAATTGATCTTCTCTTCCATAATCCGCATCTTATATCTTCTTCGTTAAGCAATCGATAAAGCTCGGCAAGCGATTCAGAACATTTTGGTTCATTCATGAACAACACGACATGACTCTCAAGGAGAGCTAGAGAGATATGCCAGGCATTGTAAGTCTTCCCAATATATTTGATTAGCTCACTTGGCATTCGAGGCTGGGGGTGACATAAATGAATACCTTCTAGAAGTGCCTGCACAACATTAGGTCTGCTTGCTTGTTGCTTCTTGTGGTAGTCTTTAGACAGAAGTGATATAATGGGTCTAGCCAGAGAAACTTGCTCATCTTTCTGAAGGGTGACCCAAACTATTGGGAAAATCAATACCCATAAATGATATGCAACATTAGCATCCGCATACGCTAATTCCCTTAAAGGAATCACAAGGTCGGCAACCTAGACAAGGAAAGTAACGTAAGTTATTACCAAATTCTCAGAACAGATCCCAAGCCCAATGATACATCACACTACAAAATATCTGAAACCAAAAAAAATATATATATATACTGGAATGGAAAGCTGAAAAAAATATATATAGATGAGGACAAATTACCTGAAGTTTACTCATTTCATTTAGAAACTGAGCATGCTTAGTCAGAAGAAATTCAAATGTGAGCGGAGCACTCTCATGGCCATCTGGAGCATCGGAAACCTGTGGCAGAACACATGAACGGTCCAGATGTGGTCCTGATACCATAAGTGGTGGCACTCGTGCAGAATTTGGAGCAAGATTGATTGGTTCATTTTCCACCAGGACTGCCAACAAAAGATCAAGTCCCTGCTTCAACCAGAAAACATCACTCACGGCTTCCCAGTCCTGAAATTGTATAATATACTGAAGTCTGATGAACAACGTTTTCTCAAAAGAATTGTTGTAAAGTAAGAAGAACCGCTGTCTAATTTCTGGATCCTTGGCTCTTAGGCCCAGCATATATTGTCTCTCCACCTTCTGAAATACCTCTTGCCGAAGTGCCAAAGGATACCTAGTAACAATTAAGTTGAAGCTCAGGACAAAAGCTAAATAGGTAAAATAAGAAACATATTAGAAAGGGAAAAGTATTTAAGTTGTAACTTATACTTGCTTGAATCTGCACATAAACCATATATAAGCTCAAGATATTTTTTGTCCCATTCTTCCAATGTAGTTGACGAGAAGTCCCTCCTATCAACTAGTGATAGCTTCTGTAAATAGGAAACAATATCCTTTGAAGCAAGAGACATGCTTGAAGTTCCCGATGAAACATGCTTGAAATCATCCTCAATCCAGAATTTTATTGCATCCAGTATGCATAGCAGCACACTTGAATCCGTTCCTTTTTCAGAGAGTAATACATGCAACGTTTGAGTTATCAGTCTTTTACATTCAGAAAACTGCATGACTCTTTCACTGATTAGATTTACGATGCATTTCATATTTGAGATGACAGATCCAGAATCATTAGCGCAACGCATACTAGAAGATGAATCCAAATCAGATTTATGTCCCTGTCAAAAGCATTCTTGGTTTTAAGGACAAGATGGTGGCATCGTTAAGAAGTCCATAAGATAAGCATTAAAAGAAGATTTTCTCCATAAAACCAAACAATGCAAACTGGCACAGCAAGATAAATATATTATATTTTCACAAGATATAACAATTATATTTGAGCAAAAAATGGAACAATATTTGGGACGGAAAGAAGGTGGATGTGTCAGAAGGCGAAGTGAAGCAATTTAAATCCAAAATGGAGTAGAAGTTCTCAACCATCGAATGAAGGTCTTCAACCAAGGAGAATCAGATGGAGAGCTGATTTTAAGGGTTGAAGGAGATGATGAGGAAATTATGCAGATGCAATCTAAAGCTTCACCGGCGATTCCGATTGCTAACCCTAACCAAGATTTGATCGAGATTCCCTTGGCCGAATCTAAGAGAAAGGAGATCAGACAATAGGAGTTCGACGAGGAAAGTTTCTTTGATTAAGAGCCACCTCATAGGGCTCCGATTAGGGGTGTAAACGAATCAAATTTTGACACTATTGAGCTCAGCTCTTCAGTCAGAAAGTGAGCTCGAACTAGGCAAGTGGCACGAGTTGACGCGACCTCCTCGAGCCACGCATCCGCCTCGTGAGCTGCCCGCCTCGAATTCGAGCCGGCTCAAATAGAATAGGCGGGATCAACAAAACATTTAGTATCAATTTTTAGGTGGGATTAGGTGGGTTCAAATATAATAAATAAAATAAAATAATATTTTTAAAATATTATTAGTGAATCGAGCCGGCTCGTGAGCTCTCGAGCCAAGCCTCATCAATTTCGAACTCGACTCATGAGCTTGATAAGCTCAGCTCGTGAGCCCATAAAAGAGTCGAGCTCGAGCCCGCTCGCAAGCCGGCTCAGCTCACTTACACCACTAGCTCCGATAAGGGACGAATTAGGATTTCCGAATAGGGGACAACAAGGAGAGAATTTGGTGGTGAAGGTGGTAGGGTGGCCGAATACTATGGGAGGACGACCGAAGATGGAGGGGGTCGAGCTGAGCCATGGGAATCGAATCATACACGGAGGGAAGAAAAGTGGGATTCCCACCCACAATACACGGGGGGGGGGGAACCGTTTGAGGGAGAGGAAGTTGGACTAGAGATGCTAGGGTAAGGAAGTTAAAGATGCAAATATTTAAAGAGGAGGATGCCCATGGGTGAGTGTACCTGGTAGAGAGGTATTTCACGGTGAATAGGTTAAATGAGGGGGAGAAGCTTAAGGCAGCAGGGCAATATCTAGAGGGGAAAGCTAGCTTGGTTCAAGTGGAGGTAGGCTAGATATTTGTTTCACTATTGGGAGGAGTTTAAGTATTGTTTATTGGAACGTTTTCAAGCAATTCGAAAAGGAGACCTACACGAGCAATTCTTTGCCTTAACTCAGAAAGGAACCATCATGTAATATGGGGAGAGATTTGAGTTGCTTCCAGGACAATTGAGGGGGGTTACGGAGGAAATGTTGGAGGAAAATTTCATGAAAGATCTAAAGCCGAACATATAAAAAGACCTTGAAAACAATATGTTGGCTCAAGAAAAAATGGCATGAATGCACGAATCCCGCTTTATAGTCGTAAGATTCCATTTCCCTTAAGTTAGATTATAGTTAACCAGATTTCCCCTGAGGGTAGTGTCAGGGTTTATAGATCTGGGGTCCTTACTTCCTATGAGCGCAAGCCCTCATAGTTAATTACCCCTCTTACTATGTAAGAGAGAACTCTCGATTAAGGATGAATAAATTTTAGATATATTTAATCTCAATAATGGGGAAGATGGAGGTAAACCCGATCAAGATCCCATGATTCCGTCGTCCCGGGTATATCGTAGGTTTCAGTCTACCAACACAAACAATCATTGACCGTAGTGTCTAGGGAATCTGATTAGCAGCCATGGATTGTCTCCTCTCAGGGATCCCGAGTAGACTGAAGTGGTTAGATGTGAATTTTAGTTTGATTTAATTTGGGTTGAGGCTTTTGGCTTCCTTAGAAGTTGCCCGTTATTTTGTTTAACTTGGAGCTTACAGCTCCAATTAGGAGTTGCCCTGATAATGGGACTTACGGCCTCTTTTAGAGGTGGCCCGGGGATTTGATTTGGAATGGGGCTTACTGCTCTATTTATGAGTTGCTCGAAGATGGGTCTTACAACCTATCTCTACAGCAAGGCTACCCAGAGGTTTTAAATTATTTGGGTAGGACTTATGGTTTCCCTTAGGAAGTAGCCTGAAAAGTGGGTCTTACAACTTAATCCTTTAGATTAAGATGCCCTAGGGTTAGAATTAGATTGTTTGGGTTTTAGGTTTATTACAATTTATTTAGTAATTTTCCTAAAAAGTTGGGGCTTACGAGTTCAATTAGAAGTTGCCCAATAACGGGTCTTACAACCTAATCCTATAGACTAAGATGTCCAAAGATTTAAATTTAGATTGAGACTTAAAACTTTCATAGAAAGTAGCCCGAATTAGTGGGACTTACGGTCTCAATTGAAGGTAGCCCAAATAATTTAGTTAGATAGGTCTTATTGCTTCCTTAGAAGTTGCCTAATGATGGGTTTTACAACCTAGCATTGTAAGCTAACTGGCCCAAATTGTGGGTCTTACAACCTAGTCCTTTTAGACTAGGATGCCCGGGTGAGGGGTCTGGGTTTGCATTATCACATAAACATTTGTCTCAGAGGTCGGACTTACGACTTCTATTTATAAGTGGCCGGGTTTTTAATTGGGGGTTAGGAGTTAGGTCAATTTTACCCAAAACTTTCCTCTAAGATCGGGCTTACTGTTTTCCTACGAAAGTTGTCGAATAGTGGGTCTTACAACCAAGTTCCTATGAACGAGGTTGCCCATTTAAGTTTTAATTTGATTTTTTGATTAGACAGTAGTTGTTTGAAACTAGATCATCGGGGTTTTCAATTGGTTGTTTGTGATTTTGATATTTCGGAGTTTTGACACTAGTGTTAGTGTTTTATTTGTTTTATTTTGTGCTCGTAGTCTTTCTCTTACTACAGTAGTTCTCACTTCTTTACCCGTCTTTTCAGCACTGTTACACTACTGGCTTTTTTCGTACTCAGCTTTTTCTTGCTTTTCAGTACTTTATTCTACCTGTAGTAGCTTAGATTTATTGGCATTCATTTAATTCATTTATGATGCACTGACTTTCCACTTGTTTGTTTGCAGGTGTTCGAAACAAGTAGTTGCAGCAATCAGGGCTTGTAGTTGCAGATGATAGAGCCCAAAGATAGTTGCAAGAACTCGTACAAGAGGGACTTTGGAGAACTTGCAGAGGAGTTCAATTTGAGAGTTTTAGAGAGTTTTGGAGAGTTTGAGAGATTGTATATGTAAAATAGTGGACAACATTCTTCCTTCCCCTTTTCCATTTTATTCATTGCATTTTTATTTTATTTTTGAAATTTCTCACTTGATTAATTAAAATAATTAACCAATAAATATATTTTAAATTACAGTGCTCTCAAAAAAATTTTAAATAACTCTCAAATTTAAAAAAAAATTCTTTAATTTAAAATTCTTTCAAATTTAAAATGCTCTTATATTTTAAAATTTGCTGATTCCAAGTGTTTGAATTTTCTTCTTTAAAATAATCAATCAATTAATTTTAATTAATTTTGATTAATTAATTAATTTTTAATTAATTAATCAAATATTCAAATTTAATTACTCCAAAGTTGTTTCAAAAAAAAGTTTAATACTTCTCTTGAAATTTTGGTAGCCTCCGGCATCATCTCCCCACCGAGGGAGAAATCGAGACGGTATTGCCGTAATTCTTCCTACCCATACCTAAGGTCGACGGTGTAGAGTCTTCGATTTCAAACCATCTCATCAGGATCTAAGATCAACTGCGTTAGGTCTTCAATTTGGAGCCATCCCGGTCCGATCTAAGATTTAACGGCCCAGGGTCTTCAAATTTTAAAACCATCTGCTCGGATTAAAAATCAACGGCGCAGGTCTTCAATTTCAAACTATCCCGGTCGGACCTAAGGTACGACGGCCGGGGTCTTCGACACCTGTTTGGAAAATGTTTCTTTTCACTCGTCTTTGGATATTCCCCGATACAAAAAGGTTATAAATATTTTTCTCCGAACTTGAAAGAATTCCTAGTTTCTCTTGATGCCACATGCTATGAGAATAAGTTTTTATATTTCAATATTACCCAACAAGAATAAGAGTTCAGTGACCAAAATCATTGGGACCCTACTATCCCCTAACATATTTGTAAAAATGTTCCAAACTCTTCCATTCCAACTCTGAGCTGAGGTCCCATCTTCATCCAGAAAATCTCCATCAGATTGCAGGAGTGACCAGAAGAGAGAAGTAGAGGGAGAAATAATCATTAACAAGCCTGTCTTAGTATACCCAATGAGAACTAAATCTTTCAATATAGTCAATCATCTAACCCAAAGCAATGTCTAAATGAGAAAGCTCCTATCGTTGATCTAGATTTTCCCATTGTTTTCAGAAAAAAGGAAAGAACATGTACCAAATGCCCAATTTCTAATAATTTGACGCATTCACAATTATCCCCATTTACCACCAAGATTGATAATGCTGAAATAACAAGTAAAATCTATGAAGCTTTTCAAGAATTAAAGTAGAAAGTAGCAATATTAGAGGAGACGAGAGCCCTCATTGAAAATGGGAGTAGATAAATTGTTGCTCTTCTAAAAAATAAAAATCTGATTCAAAGCGAACGGAACTTTGTACTCAAATATAAGGCAAATGAACAAATTCATAAATATAAGCTCGATTAGTGTCTCAAGACTTCACACAAGCTTGTGCGATAGACAATGAGATATTTTCTCCGCTTGCACAGTTAAATATTATTCATGTTCGTTTATCTCTAGCCTCTAGCTTAGACTCATTTGTCACCTAGTACATTTTATGCAACTCCTAGCCTACATAGATTGATTCATCAAATATAGTTGACCATAAGTGGCCCTAAGACATTGAACCAAGTACCTAATACAGCATAGGTTGCTACTGGCCACTCATAACCTCTAAACCCTCATTGGACTCACTTGGACCCTTAGGAACCCTTAGAATCCTAAATAGATGGATAGTTGTGCCTTGGATTGACCTTAGCCCCCCTAACGCGATTCCTAGGTCATGCCATCTTCATCATTTTCTGCTGTTGGCTTAAATAAATAATAAATCATTTCAATCTTAGATGATCACATTCTTACTAATGCCCTATAACATGAAATCAATGGGTGATACTTTGAAAATAATCCTTTTCAGGTTTTACAACAATGTGGTTTTTTACAAGATATAACATTCATAGTTAAGTAGTCGACCTCTGAGATAAGTTGAGGTATATAAGTGATCTCATCGTTCCTAACTTCTTCAATAAGAAAAATAATCTGATCGTAGGGTATTGAAGGAATTTACATTTTTTTAAAGGAACTTTAGAACACCAAGAAGTTTAGTTCGAATTTGTTCAAACATCTCTTCCATTCTATCAGGAGGTGCCCTTCTCCATACATTGAGTTGTCTTCATACCCGACGTACTCGTAGTATCTCAATCACTGATGTTGTAGGTGCTATATGTACTTGTGTCCATAGGAGTTCGTTGTACTTATGATATACCCACTGTTGTTATCCACAAGTGTGTTGTATCATCCGTCCTTGCTCACAAGGAATGATTATGTTCACTATAATCTCCCGGATGTACTTGTAGGAGAACCGTTGTACTTACTTCATATCCACCTTTCACCAATCTCAGGTGATCATTAATTGTACTTGTTTGCAGGAGATTGGTCATATTTAATACGATCACTTAAAAGTGTTCGTAGAAAAGCCATTGCACTTATTGTGATCTTCTTCATGTGTGCCTTCAAGCTCTTTTCACGAGTTCATGAACTGACTACTATGGTCATCGTAAGCTTTATGTTGCTTGTGTGTGGGTTATGATGAGCATCACAAGCCTTTCAATATCCTCAAGGATATGTTGTAGCTTGCATGATGAACTTTCATCATTAGTGTGCACTTGTAATTGATCGCATAGACCTTTCAACCTTCATTACTTACAAATCTCACTTATTTGTTTATGCAATGATATTGATTATCATTGTATTCACCGTATGTCTTCAGACAAGCTTGTAAGAGAACGGTTTTATTTATTGCATGTTCCACATATGCTTTTGATCACTGCAATTATTTGATTGGAGCTGAATTGCCATTAAACTACTGCCCTCACATCCTTCATGATTTATGTCTTTCATGTATTTCATGAGTATACTCCTTGTATTGTTACTTGCAAGAAAGTTTGCCACATCTCCTACAATGCCCCCCCAATTGTTACTTGGGGATGTATCATATTCAATGTATGAAATTGATCTATCGAGGTCCAAAGACCTCCCATACTGTGGCTTTGTTTTCAAACTATATTCCCAAAAGAAGCATTTGTTTCTTGCAAACAAGTTATAATACAAACCCTTTGTCTTCAAGGATAGTTCAATGCATATGATGGGTTTGATATCATTACTCATCATTTCATTCCAATTGAGATGATTATTTCTCAACCTTCATTAAAAAAAAGTGTTGTTAATCATAAGCATGTTGTTGTATATTCTACTTTGTCCTTGTTTGCGTGTTGATCATGTTCGAATATCTTCTTCCACGAGTCCCCTATGTTCAATCAAGTTCGAGTTTGAGTCCACCATGCCCATTTGAGTTTGAGTCTAAGAGTTCTCTGTTTGTTCAAATTGCAAGTTCAAGTTTTTTATGTCCCCTATAGTCTTTGCAAGTTCAAGTTTGAGTCTAATTCGTAGTCATTTGGTGCAAATCCAAGTTCAAATATTCAGAAGTCCATAGCGTCCTTGCAAGTTCAATTCAAGTTCATTGTGATTTTACTCACTTTCACATTAAGTCCATTATAATTTATTTTTAATTCAAATTAAATGTCAAGTCCCTGGTCCTCTCAAATTCAAATTCAGTTCAAGCTCAAGTCCCCATTTTGCTGAAAACTCCCGCAGCCTCCTCCTGGTGTCTCCCCCAATCAGGAAAAAACCAAGAGCCATAGACTGCCCGCCATGCCAAGAAAGACGTGCACGGTCGGTGTTGTGAGACATAGCGGTCGTAATCTTCTTCCCCCACCACGCCAAGAAAGACGTGCATGGGTCTTCAGGGGTACTTGTTAAAGCAATTTTCCCCACGTACAGGTACTTATATTTTGCCCCACCGTGCTAAGAAAAGTGCGCACAGGGATTGCCCGCCTCGCCGTAGGCATCACATCGAGTTCCCTCCAGCCAAGCTAAGAAAAGCGTACACATGGGGTCCCTCGGCGCACTGCAAATGCCGAAAACAGGACTTTTGGAAGGGATTACCAGCCTCACCACAAGCACCACGACAAACTTCCCCCCACCGTGCTAAGAAAAGCGCGCATGGGTGGTTGTTCGCCGCGCTACAAATGCTGAGGGTGGGTTCTCTCAAGTTTGCGGATTTATACATTGGTGACCGGCGAGGTAGAGGTGGCACGTGGATCGAGGCAAGAGAAGAGCAAGCATGCTTCTCTTCTTTTTTTAATTAGTATTAATTATAATTAAGCATAATTAATTATAACAAATTCTAATTAGTAATAATTAATTATGATTAATAATAATTAATTATAATTAGTAATAATTAATTACCAATAATTAATTATAGGTAATTATTATCAATAATAATTAATTATAAATGATTAATTATAATTAGTTAACAAATTATAATTAATTATGATTAACTACTAATTAATAAAATTAATAATAATTAATTTATTACAATCATAATAAATAATAATTAACTGTAATTATTAATACTTAATTATAATTAACACTTATTAATACAAAATAAATCTTTCATTTTCCTCTACTTGCCTAAATCCCTAAAGTTCAGCAAATTAACTAGATTTGGCCAAAGAAGCTCATTGAAGGGAGAAATTACCTTCACAATGAGCTAGCTCCCGTCGTTGCCTCTAATCAAAATGTCGTAACTTCCTATCCAACGGGAAGGAAGTCATCGAAGGAGGCAGAGAAGCGGACGAAAGGATGAAAGGTATCTTCACTACGGGTGAGCTCCCGTAGTTGCTTCCGGTCAAAATGTCTAACTTTCAACCCAATAAGAAGGGAAAAGTCGCCCGAAGGGCAAAGTCGTCCGAAGGGAAAAGTCGAGCAGCCACGAAGGAGCCGAAGAAGCGTTTGAATGGGAGAGAGTTACCTTCGCAGACGACGGAGCTCTTGTTGTTGCTTCCGATCAAATGTCGTAACTTCCGCTTGGACAGCGAAGGAAAGGAGTCGAAGGAGCGTAGTTGACCAGAAACGAAGAAGGCAGAGAAGCTTTGGCGGTTTTCCAGGATCTGGTCGAAGAAGCACGCGATTGGGAGAGAATTAAGCGAATGGGATAGAGTTACCTTAGTAACCAACAGAGCTCCCGCCCAGCTTCCGATCAAAAGGTGTCCCAATGTCCTCCCCTTCTTGGCTATTTAACAACATGAGGTCATGCAACGTGGGAGGAGATCGTGGGGAGAAGCGACGTCGACGACGTGCGGAGTTCAGCAAAGGACAGGTACGAGCGATTTTTTTTTTGTTTGTATGCCAGATCAACACCATTTTAATATCAAAAAACTAATTTCAATATCAAAATATATGGAGTTAATACCACCATTATTATGTCTAACTAAAAAAGTATGATCATAGGTCAAACTTCAAATATTCCCACTATCACATAAATAAATCAAACTCCAAACGAAGCTTTAGTTACTCTAAAAAGTTTTTCTATTAAATAACATGCTTTTCTCTAATTAGAACTTAGAAGGAATAAAAATATATATATTTTTTTTTTTAAATTTGCAAGATGATTCTAAAATAACATACATTTTAGATTATGGATGTATACCTATCTGATGAAAGATAATAAAAATAATCAATGATTGACTTAGAATGAGATGATGGAGCTTAAAAAGTAACAAATTTGTTTTTTAGGATGGGTTGTTAAGGGAGACAAATTGAAAGGTACATTATGAACAAAAGTTGATAATGGATGATATGGTTAGTTTCATTAAAAGTGTTCCAATAAATGCATCGGTGTTTCCTCTCTTTTTTTTTTCTTCTTGTTGATAAGACAAGAGAGGGAGTTGAAGGTAAACTTGAATTATGGAGGTCAGTCTTAGAGTCTAAAGGCTTTCGTTTGAGTAGATCTAAAACTGAATATATTGAGTGTAATTTTAGTAATACTAGATCTAGTGGGGGGCTTGTGATTTTGGGTGATCAAGTTATTAACAAGAATACACATTTTTGATATCTTGGATCTATTGCTCTTCAGAGTAATGGTGAAATAGATGGAAATATTATTAGTAGAATTCAAATTGGATAGTTGAAGCAGAGGAATACATCAGGATTGTTGTGAGATAGAAAAGTCCCCTTCAAACCTAAGGGAAAATTCTATAAGATGGTGGTTAAACCTGCAATATTTTTATGGTGCAAAATGTTGGCCATTAAAAGAGAAGCATAATATTAAGTTAAGTGTTGCAGAGATGAGGATGCTCAGGTGGATGAGTGGCTTTACTCTTAGAGACAAGATACGAAATGAGCATATACATGAAAAGGTTGGAGTAGCTTCAGTGAAAGATAAGATTAGAGAGAGTCTCCTTAGATGGTTTGATCTCATAAAATGGCGGCCTTCCAATGACCCGGTTAGGAAGGTAGATATATTAGATTTGACTTATGTTAAGAAAGGTAGAGGTAGACCTAAAAAGCCTTGGTTAGAAAATATAGCCATGAGATGCGGCGATTTCTTGATCTTCAACTACACATTCAAGAGAATGCATCTGATGGCATAAGGTAGGCAAAAGAGAGAATTTCCAACCTATATAGTGGGCCATTATGATGGATGGCATGGCAAGCAGAGGTGTTGTGGCTGGGCAAGGTCGAGTATGAAGATGGATGGATCATTAGAAACCACTTCACTTATGCTACAAGGTTATTATTTTTTACCACTAGCGAGTAGCGAGGGCACAAAGCAACGGACGATGGCGACAAGTCAAAGTTTAGCGGAGGGCTGTGATCACAAATTTCAGCAACCATGAGAGTTGTGACTTAAGTTGCCATCGAATCTTGAACAGATTTAGAAGACAGATTTGACAAATGAACTTGATGTTGGAAGTAGTGGAAGGTTGCAGGGATGTTTGCAATAATTGCTAATTCTTGTTTATAGCCAAAAATATAGACATGATGATGACGTTATAGCGAAATTGACAACAAAATCTGAGTTGATCTTGCAAGCAGGGAACGTGTGGACGTGAGTTCTTGGATGAATATGGTGCGGGAATGAGACGGACAATAATAGCACCAATGACAAGAACATAATTCTTTCTAGAATAGATCTTGAACATTTCGAGCAATTCAACACTCCCAAAAGAAAGAAAAAGATATAAGGGCAAATATTCATTTCATCAAGCCCTCATATTCCTCAATTGGGGTTATTTATAGGCTTACGACGCCTACTTAGACTAGTTACCCTACTAAATTAATACAAGTGGAATCACATCAAAAATTCATGAACATGAGTTTTATCAATGACATATATGAAATTTAGGTATAGAAAAAGGTAAAGAAAATACTGCACTGCACATTATCCAAATCTTTTTGACTGCCTGAAAGTTAAAATATAGATTAGAAAGCTTCACAGAACAATTTTTTTATTGGATTAATCAAAATATATGATAGATTCATTCCTAGCACAGGTCAAAGTTAGAATATTGATTTCTTAAAGTGCATGCCTCTTTATTCCACCGGAAGTATGGCATTCACTAAAAAGTAATCAATAGGCCCAAAATGAGAAGCAAAGCACGTGAAAAAACAAGTGCAAAGTGAAGATGAGCAAAGACACAGCAACATAAAGTATACGCTAATATATTAACGTGCACATATTTAAACCATCATTATCCACTAAGCAGATATCTAGAGCAAAGAATTCAGAATTTTGACACTGCACCAGCCATCCCCACTGAAGAGTGACTAGTGAGTTTAAGGTCATTATATATTTGAAACATGATTGATGGATTGCATGTTCCACATGTCAACTGCAACAGAAAAAAATCCTTCCAAAAAAAATCAAAACTTTAGACTTAAGAAGTTAACCATTAATCTCTAAGTAATCATCACTGCAGAAATATTTTGTAAGTAAAGCAGGGAAAAGAAGTAGAAAAACATGTGTTATTGAAGTAGCATACTTGTTTGATTTGAGTTCCAGTTGAAGAGCCTGAATCCCTTGCCAGACGTTGAAGGACACGAACCATTGGACCTATAAATGGATCAATCAAACTCCTTTGAACTTCTGTTAATGTTTTAACAATGAAGAGTGAAAAGCTGATCATTGAATTAGAGCCTGCTTCAAGTGACATCTGCGGGGCTGTAGCAGCAAGATTCTTTTGAATGAGATCTGCAACCCTTTGATATAATACCTTCACATCATGAGGTGTACTGGCTGCCTCAAGCGGGAAAGTATTGAAAACCATCTTCAATAAGGAGCAAAGGGACTTGCCAGCATCTAACATCTTGCTACGGATGCAGGGTTCAAGAATCTAAATAGAACAAAAAATTATTATTATTATTATTATTATTATTATTTTGCAAAGAGGTCGTTAAGATAAATACAAAAAAATAACTAGAATCACCTGTGAAATATGATTAATATTGTTTCTGATAAAGATGCGCGGCTGCTTTTCCAAAACTTTGTTCATAACATCAAGACCCTGAGCAAGAGCAGTTGCTGGATCTTTGGGCTGAGAAGGTTGCATATTTCCCAACAGTTTCTCGAGATAATTGAACTTGACATTAGCATTTGGCCAGACCTCCAAGGCCTGTGTAAGTAACTCCAGTGCCTGCTTGTACATAAAGCTTGATTCCTTGTCCTTAGGTTCTATCACCAGTGCAACCTGCTTTGGAAAAAGGTAGTCAGCACCTAACAAAAGGAGTGCAAAACAAAAAAGAACCAGAGAGCCCTAAGCTATTTTCATGATACTTGATTATCTGAAATAATAACATACAACACTATCAATCAAAACAAGAGGTAGAAGTTTTGCATTTCAGATTACGCATGTCAACAAGTAAACCTTCCACTAGATCATAAAAAATCAATCTAGCTATTTTAGTCGGTTCCTTAGACCATCTGCATTTTTCCCACACATCTTTACCAAACGCTTTTATAGATACTCCTAAATATCCAGAGAAAGAAAATTTGCACTACTATATGGACCACATTTTCCAAGAGAAATTCTTTCTGGTTGATATCTTGTCATTACCATCATTAGCCTTATCCCAATTATTTGTGGATAAACTATTTGGGGTCATTCTAATTGATATCTGTAAGCATGAAATTCTGTCACTGAAAGTTTTCATTTAGAAAAATCAGAACAAACATAATTTGAATATGTAATATTATCAATGGCAGCATCGTTTTATTATAGAAGCACATTGGAACAAGCACATGCAAAGGTCGGCTACACCAAACTCTTCCTAGACCCCACATTTACGAGAGCTTTAACTACTGAGTGCAACCTTTTATGGATAAAAGTGGAAGAACAATAAACGCAAAACTTGACATTTTTTAAGCATATGATCATTATCTCTAAGTCAAATATTTTAAATCCATTTCCTAAATCTTTCTATGCCATGAGCTTCTGAATGGAGATGTCAGGTTAATTATAATCAAGATTAATAACTTGGAACAACTTCAATCCATATATAGACATCTGATTTTTCTTTTTAAGTAAATCAAATTTAATTTAAGCAAAAAGAGGCTGATGCCTCTCACTTGGAGCCAATTGCATTACACTCTTTAAGATAAACAGGTGAAATCTTGTCGCTAAAAATGAGTGGAACAACAAAAGATTAATAAATCACTAAAATGTTTTTTTAAAGAAGACTGGATAATAAAACCTACTGCATCAGATGACTGAAAATATCAAAAGTTGCCCATATAAAACAGTATAACTGATGTGAAACAAACATGCGATGAAGGAGTTACTTTAAGAAATTAAAGAGAGCAATTGTAACATAATAACCCAAAATAAAATTATCATTGTCATAAAAGAGTGATCCTTAGAACTCTTAATTTTTAACTTGCTTGGGCAAAGTAGAGCAAGATCAATCAACCAAACAATTCAAGAAACACAAAGAATAATTGTAAAACTACGATGGCCACAAGAATCCACAATTTAATAATGAGAATTTTCACCTTTGGGGCCCATACGCTCAACTAGTCTAAGCTTTAGCGGAAGAAGCGTCTCCACATTAGAACTGAGGTCACTCCGAGGAAGAAGGGGCCTAAGATCGTCGTTCTTCGATAGGTGGCCGGAGTGGTGGAGGGTGGCGGCTTGGAGTGGAGAAGGTTGGTCGGCGTGCGGGGTGGGGAGGTCGGCTAGGTTGGAGAGGCCAAGAGATAATTTCAGGCAAACTGAAATTTTCTCAGAATTTGGGATGGAGGGAAAGCTTTAATTGTGGAATTCAATTTGAAATCCCACAAGGAAGGGGCGACAATGATAGGATGGAGTTGGGGCTGATTTTGTGGGGCTAATAAGGTGATTAGGAGAGAGAGGAGCCCCATGAGGGGGCCGGGCATGAAGGAGATGAGGAGGCGTTGAGGTTTTAAAGTGGGTGGGGACCACTAGTAATTAATCAAAATCTGAATTCTTATTTCAGATTTTAATTACTTCATGTAACTCCCTACTTGATTTGAGATGAGAGGTGAAAAGAATTCAAATTTCGAATGGAGTTATCTGCCATTAGCTGCATTGCCTTAATATTACCATTAATTAGGCAATTAATTAACACAGGAATCTGAAACTCAAACGGTGAAAAGAATTCAAATTTCGAATGGAGTTAAATGCCATTAGCTGCATTGCCTTAATATTACTATTAATTAGGCAATTAATTAACACAGGAATCTGAAATTCAAACAGCTTGGGCAAAAGGGAGATCCGGCAGCAAAGGAAAAATTCAGGGATATGGGCTGAGGGGCTCACGGTTTAATTGCCAAGCTTGAGGTTGGGAGTGGTGGGCTGGACGGCTAGAGGGAATAGCCAGGTGGCCGGTGGCTTGGGGAATTAGGAGCAGACGGCGGCAAAGAGCAAGGGAAGGATGGCCGGCGGGCTGGAAGCTGGCCAGTGGCGTTGGGGCTGTAGGTCGGTGGCTGGGGCAGTCCAGGGAGGGACGGTGGCAAAAGAGCAGGGGAGGGAAAGATGTAAGAAAATATAGGGATCCAAAGAATGAACTCTAATCTTCCACCAATGCTTTCACCCAAACCTTTGTGCCGACGATGAAATCTTGAGAAATAAAGAAAGAAAATGAAGAACAAGGAAAACCGAAAACTCACAAAGAGATCTAGATTCTCCTACGAACTCACTAAGAGATCGTGGGGGTTTTGCACTCACAAAGAGAACATGAACTCGAAATTTTCATTCAACAAAAAAAACTCACTATTACATAATCAAAGGGCCATATATAGGCCTCCAAATGACAAGGAAGAACAAAAGACTAAAATGCCCCTTGGGCTACAATAGCTACCAAATACCCCTAAGGGTAAAAACGAAAAATCAGAAAATAATAATAAACTACTACATAAAATGATGGAAAAAAAAATAAGTCATGATCATGGCCGTCGATCTCCGGCATCTCCAGAAGGTACATGTGTCGAAATCGCTGCTGATGTCCCCATCATTCTCCCCAGGTGGGAGAAAACTCGACCCCGTCGAGTAGATATCTATGGAGTCCTCGTACAACTCTAGGAGATCTGGGTCTATGCTCTATAGCTCGTCCCTGTCAATCCAAGTATCCTCTACCTCCGGTGTCCCTTTCCAATGAACTCGGTATCTTCGGCGCTCACTTTCCTTTGGGGAAATGACCTCATCGTCTAGTATTGCTTCGACCTTCTCCGCTATAGGTGAGTAGGGTAAGTTGGGGAGTGGAGCTAGGCTGGGGGATCTCACCAGGTGGGGTCACACAAGGCTAATTTAAAGAGTGGATTTTGAGGTTAAGATTCAGGTCCTTCAAAGGCTAACAGGTCTTCTATATTGAATGTAGGATTCATGTTAAAGCCTCAAGAGAGGTCCAATACGTAGGCATTACTATTTTCCTTTGAGATTTCCTTAAAATGTTCGGTGTTTCGAGCATGCAGCTTACCGTACCATCACAAAGTCTCCAACTTTGAATTCTTTGGACCATCTTTTGTTATCAGCAATAATTTTAAGATGGATGTTATTTTGTTCAATTTTCTTTTTAATTTCGTTGAGTAACTCCTGAAGACGACATGCAGATGCAAATGCAAGAGATCGAGTGTGCAAGAGGATTGACAAGACTCAAGAGCTTACAACAGTTTAAAACAACAGACAAAATAGGAAGACAACAAACTACAACACTCACACAACATACTAACTCACACGAACATGATGCTAAGATAGATGGACGAGTCACAAAAGGGGTCTAAGGTGTTCGGTCTAAGGGAACTCGTGTGGGAGGAGTGATGAAGACGTTCTTAGCTACCCGGGTACTTCTATGGGAAGTCTCAGTTAAAGTCGTAGGTAGTCTCCTAGTGGGGATAGTATAATTGACCAGATTAATCCAACTAGGACAGAGATGGTCTTCATCATGGTAGGATGAGGCTGCAATGGGCAAAAAGTATGAATCAGGAATAAAACAGGATGATTGGTCCTGACTCACATCCATAAGGGGATAACTCAAAAATTTGTCAGACGATATGGGGTTCACGCTTTGTCGAATATAAAAGTTGGTACAAGGAGCGATGAGGTAAGTCAAATCGGGAATGACACCCTTTGCTAAATATAAATCTAAATGAGCAGTTCCAAAGTTAGACTCTAATGAAATAAGAGGGGACTCGTCGTTCAAATCAGGCTTAAAAACTTTCAGACTCAAAGTACAGTCTTCCGAAAGAGATTCAGGTTTGGTTTTAATCCTAAGATCCGTAAGTTCCATTTCACTTGAATCATGTGTCAAATTCGATTGACTTACATCCAACTTGAGATTAGCTAAGTCGCCATCAAAATTATCCAAAATTAAATCAGAATTATCCGAATTCATCTCAGTAATTAAATTAGAATCTTCCGATTTTAGTTTCATTGTGTCCAAGGTCAGATCACTTTCTTTCGGGATCAAATCAATATTGTTCAGGAAGACCTTATCCAAAGGGATATCATTAATGAGATTAGACACAAGAGGAGCTAAGGTCTCAAGGTTACAAGGTTCTAGACCTTCTAAATCAGGGTTTAAGTCAAGCAGGGGGTCTAACTCAATCAATTCAGTCTCATCCTCAAAGAAGTCCTCGTTATCGATAGTATCCACGAAATGGATGTATTCAGGTTCAGTAGATTTCTTCTTTTTATTGCAATCCTTTATTACAATAACACTTGTAGGATCAAAGACTGGGGAGACTACAGGTTGACTGAGCTGGCCAGAAGTAGATCCAAGTGGAGAGTCATAAGAGATTTGTCCAACAGAAGACCCGCTAAAGGGTCCGTCATCAAAACTAAGAGAAGACCTACAGGGTGGAACAGCAACCCTGACGTTCCTAAAGTATGATTGGTTTCGACTATAATGATGTCCATGGTTTGTCCCAACGAAAGAGGTAGGGTGATGCTCTTGACGATAGTCAACTAGTAGATGGTCTGTATTTCAAATTAAGTTCTCGTCTCATATCTCTCCAAGTAAGGTACTCTCCGCGAGACTCTTTATGATCTTCCAATTTTATCCAAAATTGAAGAGCTCGACCTTTAAGATGAGACTTAGCGATGCTAATCTGGTGGGGTTCAGGGATATGACATGATTCAAAATAGTCATCTAGTTGTCTAGCCCATTCCCTAAAGTGGTAAGGATCCGAGGAACCATCAAAGGTTGGCAGACGATAGGGTGACTCTAAGTGAGGTCGTGGAGGCCTAGGCTCAGGTCTCGGGTGATAAGTTGAGTGGGGCCTGTATTTAGAGTGGGCATATTCAACGGGTTTCTCCGTCATAATTCTAGTCATATTGCCCACTAGGTTAACGATGTCATCTAAACTCTTTTGGAGTCTTATCGGGTCCATTGAAAAGTGTCAAGTGAAACCTAGTGAAGATTGGGTGCAAGGTACCACACTCTACAAAGGGAAAACACCATTTCGACTTGCTATAAGGTGCAGGAAAAGTACTGGACAGCAAGCTTCAAGAAGGGTTTAAGTCATCCGGTGTTTAGGGAGGTTGCTAAGGCTTGGGCAGCACCTAAACACTAAGTTAAACTCTTCCAAAATGACACTACAAGGTGCAGATTTTGTTTGGACAGCAAACTAAAATGAGGGACGAAGTTATCTAAGCAATTTAGATGGACTCTAGGGTGTGGACAGCAAGTTATCACAAGTTTAATGTCACCTAAACGTCACTAATCAGTGCAGGAATAACTGGGACAGCAAGCTAACAGATTTTTCTAAGCATCCTAAGCAATTAGGGATGTTGTTGTGACAAGGACAGCACTTAGACAATGAGGTAGACTTGCTCGAAGTGATTAAAACGATGCAGGAATATAGATGGCAGCAGGCAAAAACAGTGAATAAAAATCACTATGCGATGGTATGCATGCAAACAAGCTAAGGGAAAGTTAAGTAGACTCCTAGGATGCATCTAGCACATATAATGCATGCTAGCCATGCTCTAATACCAAGATGATGTGAAACAAACATGCGATGGAGGAGTTACTTTAAGAAATTAAAGAGAGCAATTGTAACATAATTACCCAAAATAAAATTATCATTGTCATAAAAGAGTGATCCTTAGAACTCTTAATTTTTAACTTGCTTGGGCAAAGTAGAGCAAGATCAATCAACCAAGCAATTCAAGAAACACAAAGAATAATTGTAAAACTACGATGGCCACAAGAATCCACAATTTAATAATGAGAATTTTCACCTTTGGAGCTCATACGCTCAACTAGTCTAAGCTTTAGCGGAAGAAGTGTCTCCACATTAGAACCGAGGTCACTCCGAGGAAGAAGGGGCCTAAGATCGTCGTTCTTCGATAGGTGGCCGGAGTGGTGGAGGGTGGCGGCTTGGAGTGGAGAAGGTTGGTCGGTGTGCGGGGTGGGGAGGTCGGCTAGGTGGAGAGGCCAAGAGATAATTTCAGGAAAACTGAAATTTTCTCAGAATTTGGGATGGAGGGAAAGCTTTAATTGTGGAATTCAATTTGAAATCCCACAAGGAAGGGGCGACAATGATAGGATGGAGTTGGGGCTGATTTTGTGGGGCTAATAAGGTGATTAGGAGAGAGAGAGAGGAGCCCCATGAGAGGGCCGGGCATGTAGGAGATGAGGAGGCGTTGAGGTTTTAAAGTGGGTGGGGACCACTAGTAATTAATCAAAATCTGAATTCTTATTTCAGATTTTAATTACTTCATGTAACTCTCTACTTGATCTGAGATGAGAGGTGAAAAGAATTCAAATTTCGAATGGAGTTATCTGCCATTAGCTGCATTGCCTTAATATTACCATTAATTAGGCAATTAATTAACACAGGAATCTGAAACTCAAACGGTGAAAAGAATTCAAATTTCGAAAGGAGTTAAATGCCATTAGCTGCATTGCCTTAATATTACTATTAATTAGGCAATTAATTAACACAGGAATCTGAAATTCAAACGGCTTGGGCAAAAGGGAGATCCGGCAGCAAAGGAAAAATTCAGGGATATGGGCTGAGGGGCTCACGGTTTAATTGCCAAGCTTGAGGTTGGGAGTGGTGGGCTGGACGGCTGGAGGGAATAGCCAGGTGGCCGGTGGCTTGGGGAATTAGGAGCAGGCGGCGACAAAGAGCAAGGGAAGGATGGCCGGCGGGCTGGAAGCTGGCCGGTGGCGTTGGGGCTGTAGGTCGGTGGCTGGGGCAGTCCAGGGAGGGACGGTGGCAAAAGAGCAGGGGAGGGAAAGATGTAAGAAAATATAGGGATCCAAAGAGTGAACTCTAATCTTCCACCAATGCTTTCACCCAAACCTTTGTGCCGACGATGAAATCTTGAGAAATAAAGAAAGAAAATGAAGAACGAGGAAAACCTAAAACTCACAAAGAGATCTAGATTCTCCTACGAACTCACTAAGAGATCGTGGGGGTTTTGCACTCACAAAGAGAACATGAACTCCAAATTTTCATTCAACAAAAAAAAAACTCACTATTACATAATCAAAGGGCCATATATAGGCCTCCAAATGACAAGGAAGAACAAAAGACTAAAATGCCCCTTGGGCTACAATAGCTACCAAATACCCCTAAGGGTAAAAACGGAAAATCAGAAAATAAAAATAAACTACTACATAAAATGATGAAAAAAAATAAGTCATGATCATGGCCGTCGATCTCCGGCATCTCCTGAAGGTACATGTGTCGAAATCGTTGCTGATGTCCCCATCAATAACACAAGACTGCTAAAGAAACATTTTCATTTCATAAGCTTTCAATAACCGATGAGGAAATAATGTGAGGAGATATCTAACAACAACTAAGTTTTATTGACAAATGAAAACTTCAGCATATAAGCCATCGTTACATAAACAATAGAGCAAACAGGAGAAAAAAAATCATATTGAGCCAAACATTTACAAACATTGAATTCAGCAGTAACCTCGCTTAATGAATAACGAGTACAATAACCATGCTTGATAAATCCAATATTTTCTAAGACGTAACAGCACAAGCAGGGAAAACAGATCATGTAATGATAAAAAGAAGGCTACATAATGATAAAAGATGAGTATATATATAATCGAAAGGAAAAGAAGAATGGTAGATTCTCACTCTTATTAGAAAAGTGATAATCATCTCCTCCATTGCAGCATTAGGTTTATACTCTTCATCAGCTTGACCAGCAGATCCAGGTGTATCAATACATGGGATAGATGAACCAACGGGTGAAATTACACAAAGGGACTGAAGGCCTGGTTCAACCTTGACCCGCTTACTCAGGTCATCAGAAAAAGCTGAAGTGTCTACAGGACGCTTTAAATCCCCAGCAACAGGATTAGGAATAAAAGCATCGCTAACCTGGCCATGATCATCTGTTTCTAGCACAACTCTCATTTCTTTCTGCCTTTGCCTCTCCCAGGCAACAACTAAACCAGCAAGTTCAATGGCAAGGCGTCGATTTTCAACTGTTGTGTTGTAAGGCAATCCTAATCGGCTGAGAGAGTTCACCATCTGAGGAACAAATTGTGCTCTGCAACTATAAAATAGATCTGAGTGCCTGACAATTAGCTGAAAAATATGGATCATATTGGGAATTGAATGGCCCTCTTCAACAAGTATTTTCTTGGTATAACGAATCCATATTGGTACTCTACTATCACCAGGAGGAAGTCGTCGTGGGAGAGCAGGCATCAGTATATCAAGAGCCTGTTTAACTAGCAACTTATTCTCAGGTTGGCAAGTTCTTAGCAGAGCAATAAAAACCTGAAAAATCATTTTCATTCACAAAATGATCAACTTTATAAAAATTAAAAAAGATAAATCAAACCACAGGAGATAAATAAGCATCAAACGTCAAATATGATACACTCTGTTGCCCAATCCATTGACCTATCCAATTATGATTGAGAAATCAAGGTTTTAAAAACCCAACTAAACCAACCAACTTAATCAGTTAAACCAGAAAAGAGTTTTCAGATCATTTCAAAAGCAGTACATTATAACCAACCACCTGAAGAACCTAATGCCAAATCCGAAATCATAGAACCCAGTGCACAGCCATTTTTTGAACTTTTAGTCTCGCTCCTCAACCCTCAAGCCTAAATATAAAGATTTTATGTAACTTTTTGAGTTTCAACTTCCTTATTTTTTAATCTTATAAATTTATGTAAGAATCCTTAATGGTCTTACATGATAAGACTTATTAATGTTTTATCATTTAAAATTTTGTAAGATTATAAATGTAAAATCCTCCTTTTCCTCTTACACACACGAGGTTTAAAGTTCATTTTATAGATTGATGATATATGGCTTACCCCATTAATTCTCTCATGGATTGTTTCTTTCCACTCTGTAAGGGTGGCGAGGAATGGTAGATATGATCAAGAAGGAGATTACTTGGTGTGTGTTGTGAACTTCCCTCTTCTATCTATCCAGATAAACTTTTCTATCCCTTTTTCTTTTCATTTTCATGTTTTATTTCGGGTTTTTACCATCACAATCAAGCTACCAATTCATTCAAATAGTGTTCAAGCAAGTTTTATCCCTATATTAAAGTTTTCTTCACCTTAATTATCCTTCATCTCTTTCATTCTCCTGGTTTTTCCATCATTGCTTGTTATTTGGATTAGTTTCACTATCAAACTTATTTAAAATGTCATGAAATTTGGATATTTGTTTACCAACATCATATCCAAACTCCAGTTAAAGTTTTTTATGATGAAAAGTTGTATTTTAAGGTTGTGACAGTTGCTTTATTTAAAGAAATTGTAAAAAAGCATCTTGGTTATTGCATCAGGTAGATCATATAACAACCACATAATCCAAATTTCTTGAAACATAAAGTCAATTTTACATGCATTCATGATGAATCTATTTGATCAGTTGAAAAGAACCTGAAGAATAATTTTCTCAGGAGCTTGATAAGCCTCCAAGAAGTGGCAAACATTTACAAAAGCCCATTGTTTACTAGAATTATCTTCACGCTTCAGATGGTTCCAACCAAATTTTATGAGCTCCTTACGGTGATGTACAAGATCAGCTTGCAGATATTTCAAAAGTAATGTGGCGAGCTGTAGAAGTTCAATCCTCAAGGGTTCATCATATTCAGCACTAACCTATACCAGTAGACAACAATTATTATTTTTTTATCCTAAAAAAGAAGTACCTCTATCAATAAATAAAGTTTTACAATCACAATATCTAAAAGCAACCAAACATTATATAAGCAACCACCTCTTCAGGAGGATCAAGAAGCTTTTCAACAATTGTTTTGATTACAGCAGCGTCAACTACTTCCCAGCTTTGTTCATTTTGAAATGTATGAGCTAACATGGGAAGAATCAAAATTTGCATGGCAATGACCAAGTGATCTTGACCATATAACTTTGACTGGAAGACATTCAAGAAGTGCAAAAGAATTACTTTCTTCAAGCTTGGTGGATGTCCTTCAGCAACCTGAAGCCCAATACTATCAATATACTCCTTATGAAAGCAAATGTTGATACAGAAAAAGGAAAAGGATAAAAATGAAAAGTAAGCATTGTAAAAGATGACTTTATAAAAATATCTAAAACCATACTTACCTCGATAATATAGAATTCCTTTAGGAAAGTATAATCTATGCGACTGTGGAACAAGAAAATTGATAGCATTTCAAACAAAGCTCCAACTTCCGACTTATCATGCCTTAAATAATTGAGAAAGCATTTGACAAGCCATTTGCTTTCCTTGACCTGCTTGTTTAAGAAAAAGCAAAATAGTTTATAATATGATGAATACAATAATCAAAGATTTTCTATGGTTTACACTCAACAGCATATCCCCAATAACGAAGCATTTCTAAAAGCAATCTGTTTAAATAATGATAAGGTGAACCTCAGAAGGTTTCAAATGGAATCAATAATTTAAATAAAATATATAAAAAGCATACAATGTGGTCAAAGAAATCACATTCAAAAGACGATAAGCAAAGCAGAATGCTAGAAAGGTTACATGTACTGCCAGACTAACCTCAAGTAAACTTAATTCCTGCTCATTCTGTAACCTTGCAACCCTGGCTGGTGACTTCCAAGCTCGCAATAAAGTTTCAAACACAGTTCTATTGGTATAAAGCCAAGCAGGCATCAATTTAACCAAAGTTGAGATAATATAAAGTCCATGAAAGTAGCCATCAGAGCTTGCTCCCAAGTTCGTTGATGAAGCAGAAAAACTTTCTGAAATGGGATTATTAAACGCTTCTTCAGTCATAGCAGAACATTTTTGACTAGAAGACCCATCAGCTGGTGAAGAAAATTGTGGAAATGCATTGGAGATTATCTTTTGTGGTGACCTGGCCAGCTCTTCTCTCAAGGGTTGACCTGCATCTGAGCAAATTATATACATGAACCTGAAAGAATCAAAGAATGTGGATCACTAACATTTCATCTTCTGGCACCTCCTATTTCCTATGGTATATATCATATGCTTACCGCCTAAAATATTTTGGGCGATCTAATCGTGCAAGAAAGTAATCAACAGCTTCTGATGCATAACGATTCAAAAATTTGGCGAGTGGAATCCGATATGGACTGTTAATTTCACTATAAAACTGTCCCTGGGGAAGTGCTCCCTCCAGGTCAATTACTATTGTGACAAGATCATCAAGAAACTTCCCAGCAGCTGGTGGGAGTAGATGAAAAAGATCAATCATGGCTGCAGCAACCTTTGGTTCATCCCCAGCCTTCCAAGACTTCTGAGTTTGAGCAAGCTTTTCAGGTTCTAACCATTTTTTCAAATGATCCAATAGCTTAACGCCCAAAGTGACATTGAACCAGTTTGATAGAAGCTCAAGTAAACGGGCCAATCCTTGGAGCAAAGGCATGGTAAGTGATCTTGTATGTGCCAAGTTAACTAAAATAGGCCTTAAACTGCTCTGCAAAAGATCCTTTGGCATCTTCTGTTGCTGGATTACCTGAAAGTATTGCATAGATACATATATAACGGTCCGAAATAGATAAATATGTACATGCATGTTGGCTCAAGAAAAAAAATGGAACGAATGCATAAATCCCGCTTTGTAGCCGTAGGATTCTATTTCCCTTAATTCAAATTGTAGTTAACCAGATTTCCCCTGATGGTAGTGTCAGGATTTAAAGATCTGGGGTCCTTACTTCCTATGAGTGTAAGCACTCATAGTTAATTACCCCTCTTAACGAGTAAGAAAGAACTCTATGTGGGCTCTGAATATTCGGCCCCGGCCTCCGCCAGCCTTTTTTTTTTTTGGCGAGGGAGTTTTAACGAACTAAGTTCCGAGGTAAATTTTGGAAGGCAGATGGGTTTGTAGATAAGACACTACCCAGAGATTTCGCCCTCATTTTGTGAGGACTTTATGATCTGAGTTCTGGTTTCCTATAGGCGCAAGCCCCTATAGTTAATTACCCCCCGATAACGAGAGAGAGAACTTTCAATTAAGGCTAGTCGTCGATCAGATACGTAGAATATACGTGTTATCTGGTATATAATAGCAGCATGGATTTGGGTATTGAAGAGTTGGGTTTGGATTTGGGTATTTGGAAGGGTTTGAAAATTTTGATATTTAAAATAGGAAATTTCACCACCTAGCACTTAAAGCGGATGGTGGGGGAATGGAAGATGTACCCGATCAAGATCCCATGGTTCCGTCGTCCCGGGTCATCGTGGTCCCTGGTCTACTTGGTCAGAGGAGGTAGTCGACTCAACCTGACAGAGTGGGTTGCTTCGTCCAAAGGGACCTTGTAGACCTGGGATGAATGTTTGTCTAAGGGGACAAATTTGAATCCACCTTAGCTAACAGAGGGCTTTATGCCCTATCGATCATATCATATTGATTCAAATCTCAAGGATTTGATGTTAATAAGGAACGTAATAGCGATGGCCACAACCGGTATTTCGTGGTGCCATTTGGCGGCAAAACCACTCGGTTCAGAGGGCCCCGAGTCATAATTGTTTATCCTGCGGTGTCATTTGGCGGCAGCCGCCGGTCAGAGGACACGTACCACGTCCTTATCGGCAGTAGACTGTTTTGAGAATGGATTCTAGTGATATTTTCGACTAGGCATTTGGCTCTTTGTGAGCTGAAGTAATATTTGAATTTTGTCCACCTCGGCAAACTATTGCGGATGGCGGATGAATTTTGCTATAAGTGGGTTGATGGACTTATTTCATTTTAAATATTTTTGGGATTTTGAGATTTTTGGAATTTTCTAGGATTTTGGGTGGAGCTTTGGAGTATTTGAAATGGACTTTTGGGAGACACTTGAAAGTATTTGGGAACATTTAAAAATGTTTGTGAACCCATCCGGTTTAGATTAGCATTCAACACGGCCATCATCGGGGTGTTTGGGATCATTTCTCTTTTGTTGATTGAATCTTGTCGACTCGATAAATTTCGTATGTTTTTAGCCCTTATTAGTGAATTCATATTGTTATAGACCTTTGAAGGCCTAATATGAATGTATTAAAACAAATATAACAGGCAACATCACCGTGTACTTTTTTTATTGTTCGAACCCTGTCGACTTCTATTGACTCGTATAAAAGGATCGGCTTCGAACTTGAATTCACTTATTGACCCGCGTAGCATCCCTAGACGTCACGTGTGTACCAATAACACGCTTGCAGGGGCCCATGTAGGTGTTTGGGGGCATTTTGTAATTATACCCTCTCTACTCTTTTTTACATGTTTAGGAGGATCATGTTCAAATTTAGTAACCCGCGCAGCATTCCTAGACGTCACGTGTGTATCAATAACACGCTCGCCGGGGCCCATGCAGGTGTTGATTGTATACCCTCTTTTAGTGTACCTAAGTGTGTACAAACTACAGTGCATGTGCGAGGGTATTTTGGAATATTCATGAAATGCATTGTCTGCTTGCATAGAAGTTGCGGATCTGGTGGCATGGCGTAGCAGCTTCTAGATCAGTTGTCTGCTGCTTTGTACATGTAGACTGTCGTGCACTACTTGCATAATATATGCAGGTAAATTGTAGTACACTAACGAGTCTCAAGCTTTATATTTGTATTTGCTTGCACTTGTCGTATTCTCCATGCATTTAGTTGTGGTCTTTGATCTTTTCAGTACATCCGCAACTGCTACATATAGGTAGGTAGATGTCTTCATTCATAGGCTGAAATTGATTTCAGGATACTGCATTTACTGAAGTCTTTCTACATATACCCGACCATAAATGGCATGTTAGACATACACCCGTATTCGTAGAAAGATTATATGTATTGCAGCTCTTCTTATCCTTGCTTATAGAGAGCTGGTGCATTTGACTGATGTTAGATAATTGTTGACCATGGAGATGTTGTAGTGTCTTTATCACAAAAATTGGTAGATAACTTGAATGTGCTACGGACATGATGTCTCTTTCACCATTCTTCATGTATTTGATTGTAGACATGTCTTCTATACTCATTCGTGGACAAGTTGTATTGTCTTACACTATTTATATCTCTTTGTTAGTATTCCTAGGTGGACGTAGAAAAGATTACTACAATCTTCTTACATGCCCTTATCAATTTCATTGCTTGCAAGCTTGGGTACATTTGATTGCATGAGTCTCCATCATCATTTATGAGTGAATGATGTTTGTAGATTCTATAGTCATTGCAAGTCTTCCTTCTCATGACAAATTTCATATGTATTCCTTTGTATTTAGTTCATCAACATCTCCTTGTTAATTATTGCTTGCAAACAAATGATATATTTCCTTTTAAGAACAACATATCCTGACATGGAATTTTATGATTCATCGCTATTTGTAAGCAAGTGGAGTTTGCAAGTCTCTTATTGTCCACAAATTGATTCAAGTTTGAATTCTTGTAGTCATTTGCAAGTTCAAGACTTGTAATTTGATTCAAGTTATTTGAGTTTGAATGTCCAATATCAAGTCCACTGTGGTACTTGTAGATTCCAAGTTCATTGTCCACTTCAGTTCGAGTTCAGTTCAGCTTGAGTCCGACTCAAGTCTTACACAAGTCCTTCATCATTTGTCCAAGTTCTTGTTCTTTTCAATTTCATTTGAATTTTAAGTTCATTTTGTTCAAGGCCAATTTCTTTGAGTCCAACTCATGTTCACAAGTCTAGCTTGAGTCCAAGTCCCCTGTGGTTCAAGTTCTCATGTTCTTGTCCACCTTGCAAGTTCAAGTCAAGCTCAAATTCACTTGAGTTCAAGTTCATTGTTCTAATCATTTGATTTTTAAATCAAATGTAAGCTCCAAATCTTATATTTTCAAATTTATTTGAGTTTAAGTTCAATTAGGTCTATTTGAATCAAGTCCATAAGTCCCAAATTATTCCAAGTCCTTGTCTTATTTCAAACAAAAATTCGGCAGCCTACCAGCGTCTCCCCCGTTTAGGAGAAAAACCAAGAGACCGCCTACCCGCCACGTCAACAAAGACGTGCACGGTTGGTGTTTGTGAGACACCGTGGCAGTTGTATTTTTTTTTTTCTCCCACCACGCGCAACAAAGGCGTACATGGGTTTTTTTTAAAAAAGTGTTTTAAGAAAAAGGGCAGTTTGCTTTCCCCCCGCTCGGGGGTACTTATAAGTGACCCCGCTTCGCCGTACGTGCCGCACCGGGGTCCCATCCCACCACGCGCACCAAAGGCGTGCTTGGGGTGGTTTTCCGGTCCGCCACGAACATTGAAGTAGAGTTTTGAGTTTAGAAGAATTCGTACCTTCGCCTACCTCGTCGTAGGTGTCGCACTGGGGTCCCATCCCACCACGCGCAACAAAGGCGTGCTTGGGGCGGATTTCCGGTCCGACACGAACGCCGAGGGAATAGAGTAGAGGGGAGCTTTTTTTATTAAAAAAAGAATTAATTATAATTATCATTAAGCAATTATAATTAACTTATTAATCATAATTATTTTTAAATAATTAATTAGAATTAATCAAAATAATTAATTACATATTAAAATTAATTAAAATAAATAGTTATACTTAACTTTAATTATAACTAATAAACATTAATTAACTTTAATAAATTGTAATTAATAAGTCATAATTAAGTATTATAAATTACAATTAATTAAAATCAATTCTAATTAAAATTAACTATAATTAATAGGATTAATTATAATTATTTCAATTAAAATCAATTATAATTAATCATAATAATTATGATTAATTAAAAATAATTTTAATAAAAGCCTAATCTCTCTCCCTCTCCCTCTCGACTTGAAAGTTTTACGGGATCAAGCCAAAGAAGCATGCGAAAGGGAGAACGTTACCTTCACAGCAAATGAGCTCCCTGTGTTGCTTCCGATCTAAATGCCCGACTTCCGAACCGAGAAAGGGAATGTCGCCGGATGAATGAAGTCAGATGGGCTAGGGCTTCAACAAGGTAGGTGCTCTCTCCTCTCTCTGTGTTGGATAGAACGGAGCAAGGGGAACGGGAGAAGGTCGGCGGCCTGAGGTGTAGTTAGGTCGTGGATTTGAGGTGGAGATTCGGCTTCGACTTGTAGCAGATGGAAGAGGCGTCGGGCTTAGAGATCGGAAGAGAGCTGTGGCGTTTCAGATCGGACAGAGACGGAGAGGGAGAGTCTTGTGGGAAAGCCGCAGGCTGTGAGGGATTTGCGAACGGGAGAAGAGTGACGGGGAAGAGGAGTCAGAGCTCTCACACTTGGGAAGAGAGGAATGAACTAGACTTCCCTCACATTTTATAAACGCAAATCCAGCGATCGAGGCAAGCGTGTATGAAGCGACTGAAATCGGCGCCATTTGCAGCGAGTGGGTCACTGATATTGAGCAGGATTTGCGGGATGGCTACGACAAAAATGCGAGATTTGAGTAGGATATGGGCGGCAGCAGGTATGATGACTTGGCATTTTTTATTTTCTGTGGAGGTCAACACTCTCGATCAAGGATGAATATATTTTAGGTAATTTAGTCTCAATAGTTGGAAAATGTAGGAAAACTCGATCCCATGGTTCCGTCGTCCCAGGTATACCGTAGATTTCAGTCTACCAACACTAACAATCATTGACCATAGTGTCCAGGAAATCTGATTAGCAACCATGGGTTGTCTACTCTTAGGGATCCCGAGTAGACTGAAGTGGTTAAGTTTGAGTTTTAGTTTTTATTTTTATTTTATTTTTTTTGGTTTGGGATTTGGGGTTTACATCTGTTAGAATACCCATAAATTTATTTAGTTTGGGATTTATGATTTCATTTAAAAGTAACTCAGGAGTTTGGATTGGAGCGGGACTTATGACTTCCTTAGGAAGTACCCAGAAGTTTAGATTTAGATTGAAACTTATGGCTTTCATAGAAAGTAACACGGGGATTTAAATTTAGAATTGGAGTTTATTACTCTATTTATGAGTTGACCAAGGATGCCTAGAGGTTTTAATTATTTGGGTAGAACTTATGGCTTCCCTTAGGAAGTAGCCTAAAAAAAGAGGGTCTTACAATTTAATTCTTTTAGACTAAGATGCCCGAAAGTTTATATTTAATTATTTGGGTTTTAGGCTCATTATAACTTATTTAACAATTTTCCTAAAGCGTGGGTCTTACAACTTCACTTAAAAGTAGCCCGATAGCGAACTAGGATGCCCAAAGGCTTTAATCATTTGGGTAGGAGATCCTACGATAGAAATTCCACATGCTTTCAACATAGGAATCATAATTATTATATTTCAAAGCATTATTTAAAGATGAAATTCTCTCTTGAGGCTTTTGCCTTAATTTTTTAACAAGAGTTGTCCTTGTGACTAAGTTTGGGTAGGGACTTATGACCTCTACTAAGGGTAACCCGAATATTTCAGCTGGATAGGTCTTAATGCTTCCTTAGAAATTGCCCAATGATGGGTCTTACGACCTAGCATTTTAAGCTAAGTGGCCCGAGTTATGGGTCTTACAACCAAGCCCTATAGATTAGGATGCCCAGGTGAGGGGTCTAGGGTTGTGTTATTACTTAAATATTTCCCTCAGTGGTCGAACTTACAGCTTCTATTATAAGTTTCCAATGTTTTAATTAGGGTTCAGGGATTAGGTCAATTTCTACCTAAAATTTTCCCCTAAGGTCGGGCTTACGGCTTTCCTTTGAAAGTTGCCGGGTAGTGGGTCTTACAATCGAATTCTTATAAATAAGGCTGCCCAAAGGTTTTGAACTTCATTGTTTGAGTAGACAATAGTTGCTTGTACAATGCTTGGAAATCTGTTCCGTGCTTGTTTGAGTTGGTTTGAGTTTGTGATTTTGATACTTCGGAGTTTTGACACTGGGTTAGTGTTTTAACTGTTTTGTGCTCGTAGTCTTTTTCCTACTACAGTAGTCTACTACTCTACCCATATTTTAGCATCGTTGATCTACTAGCTTTTTCGTACTTAGTGTTTCTTGCTTTCTAGTACTTTGCTCTACCTGCAATAGCCTAGATTTATCAACATTCATTCAATTTATTTATGATATACTGACATTCATTTGTTTGTTTGTAGGTAAGTGGCACTTGCAGCTATTTAGGGAGCTCGTAGATAGCTGCAAGAGCTCGTAACCACAAGGAATACAGTTATAGGGGTGCTAGCAGAGTGTTGTTCTGTACTTGTTTGAGTTGATAGAGTTGTTTGTATAGTGTTGAGATAGTTTGTCAAGTGTTTTGGAGAGTTGGAAAGCAATATTGTATCTATCAATTAGTGGAACTTCTCCCCTCCTCCCTTTCTTTTTTTAATGCATATTTATTTTATAATTATTCAATTGATTGATAAATTAATTAACAAATTAATCAAATTTAAATTTCAAAGCCCTCTAATTTTAAAACTCAAATTTTTTAAAAGCCCTTGAATTTGATATGCTCTCAAATTTTAAACTTATTCTTGATTTTTTTAATCAATCAATAAATTTTAAATTCAATTTATTTTAATTAATGAATTTTAATCAATTAATTAATTGATTAATTAAAATTCAAATTGAATTTCTCTCCAATTGTTTCAAAAAAAGTTATATAATTTTCACAGAAATTTCGACAACCTCTCGGCATCTCCTTCCCATCGAGGGAGAAATCAGGACGGTACTGCCATAATTTCTTCCTACCCGGACCTAAGGTCGACTGCGTAGGGTCTTCGATTTTGAACCATCCCACCAGGATCTAAGATCGATTGCGTGAGGTCTTTGAATTTTATTTCATCCCGCCCAAATTTAAGATCAATGGCGCGGGGGCTTCGAATTTAAAACCATCCACCCGGATCTAAGATCACGGCACGGGTCTTCGAATTTAAAACCATCCCGGCCGGACCTAAGGTACGACGGCCCAGGGCCTTCAACACCTGTTTGAAATTCCATTTTCTATTTTTTTCTTCTCCCTTTTTTTCCTTCCTTTCCTTCTTCTTTCTTCTTTTTTTATAATATATATAATATTATATTATTTTTAATATAACAATATAATATATAACATTATATTATCATATTATATTATATATAATATATAATATAATAAAGAGTCTATTGCATTGGTGGAGCCCAATCGGGTTAGGGTCGGACGCGCACAGTCGAACAGCCACTAAGGAGCCGAAGGAGCAACCTGTGCAATCTCTACTCTTCCCACGAAGCAATGAAGTCGGACGGCAAGAAGGAACCCGAACGAAGCGAAGTCGAACAACAACAAAGGAGCCGGAGGGGAGACGCGTGCAATCTTTGTACCTCTTGCGAAGGAACGAAGTCGGAAAGCATCGAAGGGGTCGGAGTCGAACAACCACGGAGCAGCGCGTGCGGCCTCTGCGAACCAAAGCCAAACAGCGACGATGGAGCTGAAGGAGCAGCGTGTGCAATCTCTTCGCGTCCTACAAAGAAACAAATTTGAACAGCAACGACAAAAAGAGAAGATGAAAGGCAAACTCTAAACCACTCTCTTCTTTACTTCCCGTCGAACAGATGTATAGCGAGAATCCATGCCAATGAGCGGTCTTTGGGGAGGTTTTATACAGTGTGAGAAGTTAGAGGAGCGAAGGAGTGTGTCATTTGGAGAGATCGTACATGGTGGGGCCGGCTCGGAGGCAGGTTCGTACTTCGCATCTCTTCAATTTTTTTTTTAAGTCAACAATGCATTTATGTGGCATAAATTTGCATTAATAATATTTCAGCAGCTCATATATGTAATTGAACTGCAGGGTTGTATCGTGGCACACAAACAATAAATGATGAAAAATGCACAAGAACCTGACGAAGCCCTTCTTTAGCAACAGCAACAATTTCTGGGGTACGACAAGTCAGAGACTTGAAAAACATTGATATGATTTTTGCACGCAGTTCAGCATGGTTTGGTGTTTTAAGATCTGTCCAAGCCATCGCAGTGCAAAGTAGCTCAATGCATGCAGTACGAAGCTTGTTTAACGTGGAAACCACTTTTGGGTTCATAAGCTTTGTAACCCATACAGTTTCATCAGCTTCAGCAATTTGCAGAGCATCTTGCAAGAAATTGACAAGCTCAGGAGTCAGCTTAAGTAGAGGCGGTCTCAAGGCAAGGCAGAAGTTCAAAGCTGTAACTGTCCCAACCTGTGTGCAGTAAGTAGAAAAGTTGGACTCCAATAAGGAAAACATGTTTGCCCAAAATTGCATTACATTTATGCTTGTATACCTGTTGTTCTACGTTCTTAGAACGTAATGACCTCGTTATCAAAGGCTGAAGTAGGGGGGGATACAGAGGCTCAAGCAACTCAGAGACCTCACTGCCAGTTCTACTAGCCAAAAGAGATAAGCATGACTGCACAGTTCTCCTAACAACAATAGATGCATTAGGATTGAAAAGTTCGCAAGAAAGAAATTCAATAACTCCCTGAAAACTCTGTTTGCGAGGCTCATTGTTTGCTTCATCAACATTGTTCACAACACGAAGGACCTGCGTAAGCACCTGACTCGTCTCTTCCTGCTCTTTGTTAGCATGCATTGGCAACCTTTTAAGCACAAATACAAGGCCACGAACTATCCGCACTTGGAAAATGCATAAGGTCTCAACAGAAACTTTGCCGACTAAAGCACCAAGCCCCATGACACCACCCATTTGAGCTTGCCAAGTACTTCCATAGCAACAATGCAATAGGCGAGGCAAAAGCTGTTCAAAGACAGGGATCCGAACACCTGGCGGTGGTGAGTACACTGGGTTGAGAGATGGACTAGAGACCATCATTGGAGTAGCAGGACCACTCCTAGAACTTGGCAGACCTGCATGTTTTGCTCGAGCAAGGAATAGAAGTGCTTCAGCAAAGACATTTAATACTTTAAGAGCAGCCTTAGCATGAAGCCTATTTTCATCAGCAAGAACCTCCACCAATGCATCCAAAAAAATAAGTGGATCCAATTCCTTTAAACTGGAAGTACTATTTCTTGATCTGGAATTTAGATTGACATTCGTTGAAAGCATGGAATTTCCAGGATAGTCCACATGAAAAAGCATAGCAAAGTGGCGACAGATATTGACAACATATTCATCATTCAAATCTTGAAGGTCAGGGTCTGCACTTGCAGCAATGGTGGTCATAATGAGCGTTTTAAAAACAGATTTCTCAGCCATAAGCTGAGTCTTTGTCTTAACTCCCAAATCAACCTGATAACCAAAGCTGTAAGCAAACTAGGGATTGTCTAAACTAGCACAAGCAGAATGTCAAAATTAAAAAATAAACTGCCATTAGGTACATTGGTTATCATATTGAAACTTCTACAGACCAAAAATAAGCTGTGTAAAGCAGAGTAAAACGATCAATACAAGTAATGAAGGCCAAGTGTGCAAGCAGGAGGATGCTTTGAAATTGTGGAGAACTTCATGCACATAACACATCATCACACCTTTGAACGCACAAATGCAGACGGAACTCTGCACAATCACACAGATGAATACACAAACATCATAAGAACAAGCAAGCACAAAATTATCATGCAAGCATGCCCACAATAACACATGCACTTGAATGGAAATGAAAATGCATAATTCATTTAATTTATAGCTACTGTGGTTTGAGAAACTCAATGCATAGGTGACATGATAAATGCAACAAAAAATAAGAACTGTGCAAATGGGAGGGGATGTGGTGGAGTGGAACAGTACACTTGTGTTAATGATGGGAAAAGAAAGGATGTATAAAACAGCATAGAATTCCATCAACCTTCATATCTGCAGTATCCGTACGCCGCAATGAAGGATCCACTGAAGAAACCAATAATGTTCCCAGTAGAGTAGGAGTCACACCTTCGACCATTATGTTACCCTGAAGATTCAACAGAGACACCAAGCATACCCTAAGAAACTTAAGCGCCTGTCTTCTGTAAAAAGAATCCATTCCACTACCATGATTCATAACTGCAGCTACAGCAAGGTAGATGCACCTGTCAAGGGGTACTAAAAATGGGGTTGAAGGCGCAAATGTTAGTATAAGACGGAGGCCATGCTCTGGATTCTCTTTGCACTCAAGCATGAGGGGTTCCTTCAGGAATCGTCTGTTTCGTCCACCTAACTTGCCGAGTAATTGCAAAGCTTTTGTTCCCCACGGGTATGGAAGAGGCCTTAAATGAGACCATAAAGCAAGTATAGCATCAGACATAACACTTGCCATACTAGGCTCCAAAAAGTCTGGATTCAAACTGTCAATCCAGAACTCTAGCGTCCGGAGTCCCAAACTCACAAGATCATCATTGCCTTTTAGTGCTAGAACAAGAGGCTTCATAAGGCGTGGAAGGAGTGGAAGCAATGAGCTTAAACGAGCTGGCAAGGTTAGGCAAAGCTCCAATACAAGATCCCTCATGTCTTCACCACTGGGTCCCTCAATCATAGCTAGCAGCATATTGAGACATGGTTGCAGAGAAGGTATCAGATCTCGCAAAAGTGTATCAAACTTTCCACCATTTAGTGATCTGAACATACTTCGAAGCAGTTGCATATAACCAAGAGGTTTTTCAACTTCAATAGCATTCTTCATGCATATCTCAAATATAACAGGAATATGGGGCTGCAGCATGCGCTCACATTCTGCTGGTGATTTAGCAACAGATACAAATAGGTATCTAAAAAGTTGCAAAACAAGTTTTCCAGCTGGGGAATCTGGATGCTTAAGAGCATCAAGTTTGCTACTAACAAGATAATTAACCATAACATCTGCCAAGGGCCGGAGGACCTTGGGATTTTGGATTAGGTTGGCAAATACATGTAGTAACTGTATGTTAGTAACCATGCAGTCAAAGAGTTCAGGCATTCGCAATGCAAACATGTCCATAAGGTCCCGAGCTTCCATTATAGCTAAAGCTTGTGAAAAACATTGCAGCATTTCCCTTTCCTCCTCTTTCTCTTTGAAAAGAGCTAAGCAATGCACACCACTCTTCAAAATACCAGATGCTTTTCTTACCTAATAAAATTGAATTCAGATGGACAGGATGAACTGGAAAACTGAAAAGATGAAATACAGATAAATCTGATAGGTTATACCTCATCTTCTCTCATTCCTTTAAATCCTTGTGGAAGCGAGGAATTAGAAGATGGTGACACTTGCACTTGCTGAAGGTTCCCCTGTGCAGGTGATACCTGATGAAATAACATGAGAAAGATAAGTTACATCCATAATAAAAAAGCAACTCCCTATCATTGTATAAATTTAACCTGATTTTGAGGGCGAGGTAGATGAGCATTGGTAATGCTCCAAATTATGGTCTTCATTCCTGCAATATAAGCCGATGAGCCGATCATAATACAGTGGCTAGGAAATGAATGAAACCGAAGGTTTTGAAATCCTAGGAGAATTGCGACAAATCATGCTCAACAGACAGAAGGTTTTCGAATATAATTAAAAATATGCAGGTATTTGGTGGTGGATTTTTTTTTGTTTAATTTCCATGCAATGAAAGGTGCGAGCCCACATTAGTTTTCAGTCAAACATGAAAAGAAAATACAAAATGAAGGTTTCTGATTAAAGCATAATTTTGGTGAAATTCTCAGGGTTCAATAACTGATGTAGAACGAACATGCACTGATGATTGGATTAAGGAAGTTTACACGCTTAATTTTTTTAGAGCACAATAATTATAAGCTTTATCTTGATGATAAACGACAAAATAAAACGATAAGGTGATAAAATAAGCTTAGGCTAAATCACATGCGTTGAAGTTAAGATTGCAAACTAGTCAATTAAGGCGACGTTGCATACATGATTGGTTTTCAACCAAAAATCCCAATGCTAACAATAAGACTAGTCACTACGGGGAGATCCCTCACTCAACTCTTCTAATTACTAGGCTTTAGCGGGAAAGCATTAATGTGATCGTCATGAATCTACTAAGACCGCAAATGAGAAGCAACTTTGAAGATAAAAGAGCCGGGGAAGAGTTTTACCACAAGAAGCAGAAGACACGACACTTCGGTGTCGATGATGATTGATTCTGCCTTAGGACAGCAGTAGGGTTCCTTTTCTCAGTCCTGGACAACAATATGAACTTCATAACTACCTTGAACAGCCCTCGGAAGTCTCCCCAATTGATGGGACAGCAAGGGAAAGGCGTGGAGCCCTCTGGACAGCATTCACAGCAGCTGGGACTCGTGGAAGGCCCTGGACAGCACCCAATACAGGTCTGCCAGAATTCAGCTTGTTCCTAGTGCTGCTGGACACCTTGGACAGCAACCTGCAGCTTTCCTGGGTGCCGCTTAGCAAGGGAATTTGCTGGAATAAGGAGCGGAAAGCAGGTAGAGCCGGCGGGATGTCACAGGGAAAGAGGGGGGGCTCGGCCACGGTTGGGAGGAGTGATGTATGGTGGAGAAGAATTTAGGTAGGGTGAATGAAACAAGAGATTTACTAAAATCTGAAATTAATTTCAGGTTTTAGTAAATTTGGAGGGAATTACTTGAAGATAATTTCAAATTCAAACAAAGTAATCAGGGCTTTAATGAGCCATTAATGGGGGCTCATCAAAGGGGGTGGCCGGCGGTTACTATAGAGGGAGAGGGGTTTTAAAATTCCTAAAACTGAAAGTTAATTTCAGTTTAAGTAAAAGAGGAGGGAAAGATTTTGAAATCAAATTATGATTTCAAAAAAAAACGGTCATGGCATTAAACACACCATTAATGGGAATTCCTCCATGGGTGGCCGGCGGCTTGCATAGGGGAAGGGGAAGAGGAATTAGTGGAGAGCTAGGTTTCCAATTGGAGGAGGTGATGTGGCGATGACATAAAGATTTCAATTTAATGTTAAATTGAAATTAAATTTGTCATGAAAAACTTTCCAAGTTTGGATTTCCAAATTAGGAAAGATTTTGAAATTTGAAAATTCAAATTCCAAATTTGAAACTTGCGGATGGAAGGGGTCGAGTGGATGAAGGGAGGGCGTCACCGGCAAGGTGGCCGGCCGGAATTTGGGTGGCGGTTGGCGGCGGGGTCCTCACAGAGGCGGCGGCAATGTGGGAGAAGGATTTCTTATGGAGGAGAGGGGGAAGGAGGTGGATTGGAACACGATCGAAAAGATTAAAAAAAAAAAATTCTAACCACGAATCGAGGACTCTTCCAACGATTGGTGGGCCTTGCGGTTTGCTCCCCTTTGGAGCTCTCTCTCTCTCTCTCCTTCAAGCTCTCATGCAAGAAGACAAAGAAGAACAAAATAGATTTTCATTTCAATTATCATTCATCATCCTTCAATACAAGAAAGCTAGCCTATAAATAGGCCTCATGAAAAGAAAATAACAAAGACGAAAATGCCCTTCGGGCTACAACACTACATGACCACCCGCAAGGGTATAACGGGAAAAACAATAATATAAAATAAACTAGTACATAAAACATATAAATAAATAAATATCTCAAGATCGTAGCCATTGATCTCAGATGTCCTCATCAATAACCGTTTTAGAACCTAATTAATGGTGGCATCTGAAATATCTTGGAAAATTGGTAATTATTGCAAAAAGCTTCAATGCTTAAATGACACAATTGATCAGGGAGAAGTTAGATGGCATAGTGCCCCTGCTCTACCAGCAATGCATATGATATCATGTACCCAGGAAAATGGGTCTTTTCATCAATACAGTTAGTAACTTAAGGAAAACCCAAACAAAGTTTTCTTTACTTTGACAATCAATTTTCCAGGTAACATTCTCAATTCATTCTTCTTTCCCTCCATCTTAAAAAGTAAATTTTCTTGACATAATGAGTTGAGGAAAACTATCATAATTGATTAGAAAAGCGAAAAACCTTCTGTCCAAAATTCCATATTTAAGGTGTTGGTCTTCCGATAACTGCAATCCTAATTGATTTACAAAACAAGTTTCTGTTAGACCGGTCTAGCCAGTCCTACGGGACCGACCCGTGCACTAAATGGCGGAGGACGTCCGCCTCCCTGTATGAGTTGCGTGAGCCGCAAAAGCCAACAGAGCATTTTAGGAAGGATTTTTTACGGATTTGGGAGGAAAATTTGAATGTAGGGATTGTTTAGGGATTTCCGTTTGATTTGTATGCATTAAATACTTTGTTTTCCTAGGGTTAGGGCATCTTGAATTTGGCTAGCGTCCAGAGATTTGGGAGAGATCGATCCTCCTCTCGAAAAGAGGATCAATTGTACTTGCTATTTTCTGTTTCCCTTTCATCAAATAATACAAATTATCTATTGTTTTTGTGATTTTGTGCGAATTTGTTTTTCTGAATATTGATAGAAAAAACTTGAGAACTACAAATGTTTCCTATCAAATTGGTATCAGAGCATATCAATCTAAGGGGATTAATGGCCGGAAGGATAATGGAAGTTTTGGAGGGAGAACTTGGGCAACTCAAAGCAAATTTTGAGAAGAAGATGGCTAATTTTCGAAATCAAATCGCATCGATCAATGAAAGGATGGAGGAAAAGTTCGCTGTGGTGGGAAGACATGTTGAAGAAATTGCTTGAAGCTAAAACCAAACCGGTGACATCGGAAGCAAAGGAAACTACCGGCGGCCATGGAAAAGATGGGAACCCTAACATGTTTAGGGGAAGGGAAAATTCAGGAGTGGAGACCCTAGAGGGAGAAGATGGAATGCCTTCTTTAGAATCACTTTCTAAGGTGCAGATGAGCATTGGCTACGCAAGAAGGGGTGTTGAATTTGTAAGAAGATTGGAAGATTTCGAGTGCCAGGGTGCTGATTTTGAAAGAAGAAGAGGGGATTTTGATGAAGGGTTTGGGTATGATCACCGGAGGGAAGATCATGACAATTGGGGAGCACCTCCTCTTCGAAGAATGGGAAATTATGGAGGATTTAGGGGAAACAGGTGTGACCCAAGGGTGAGAAAATTGAATATGTCAATCTTTGAGGGGGGGAGGGGGGTGCGCACGGGTGGATCTACAAGGTTGAAAGATACTTCGCTGTCAAAGGGTTGACGGAGGAGAGACTGACATCAATAAGCCTATGTTTGGAAGGGAAAGCTTTGGGTTGGTACCGATGGAGGGATATGCGACGACTCATACGGAGTTGAAGGGAGTTCAAGGATTGTTTGAAAGAACGTTTCCGAACTGGAAGGGAGGAGACTTTTACAAGCAGTTCTTCGCCTTGACGCTGGATGGTTCAGTGATAGAGTATCGGGAGAGGTTTGAGTACCTTGCTAGACGATTGGACCGCCTTTTTGAGACAGTGCTAGAGGGGAACTTCATGAAGGGATTGACACCATAGATCCGGGCAGCGGTTAGAGTAATGAGACCTCGTGACTTGGGAGAGGCTATGGAGCTAACTCAATTGGTAAACGATCAGATGCACCTGGAGAGAGAGGTAGCAGCTAAGGAGGCCCGTACAAGATGACCACCACCTTTTTAGCAAGTAAGGAGCCAACACTGGGTACTCTTAGGGAGACTTCTAAAGAGAAGACTGCTAGAGGAAAACCTATGAACAACTTTAAGAAGCTCATAGAAACAGAATTACAGGAGAAGATGGCGAAGGGGATCTTTTTCAGATGTGACGAGAAGTATACGCCGGAGCACAGATGTAAGAATCAAACTCTTCAGGTTTTTACCGTTTGTGATAAAGAAGGAATGAAGGGTGTCATCTTTCCACTTTGCGAACAAGGTGGATCTTTGGGAGGGGAGTATTATTAGATCAGTCTATTGGACCGGTCCAGCCGATGCCACAAGACCGGCCCGTGCGCAAAATGGCGGAGGACTTTCGCCACACTGTACGAGCCGTGTGAGCCGCCAAAGCCAACGGAGCATTTTAAAAAGGATTTTTGAGGTATTTGGCAGGAAAATTTAAATGTAGAGATTGTTTAGGGTTTTCCTTTTGATTTGTATGCATTAAATAATTTGTTTTCCTAGAGTTAGGGCATCTTGAATTTGGCTGAAATTTGAGATCTCCTAGATTTAGGTTTTCTTTTGGGCTCTAATGGCGTCTAGAGATTTGGGAGAGATCGATCCTCCTCTCGAATAGAGGATCAATTGTATCTTGCTATTTTCCGTTTCCCTTTCATCAAATAAAACAAATTATCTACTGTTTTCGTGATTTTGTGCGGATTTTTTTTAGGATTTTTGCTGTTTTCCAAAGATTGATAGGAAAAACTTGAGATCTACAAGTGTTTCCTATCAGTTTCATTCCAGATACACTGCCTCATTACCATCGACTTGCATTTCTTCAATTACTTCTATTAAAAGAAGTTGATCATAAACTTTAAAGACAGAGAAGCAATAAAAACATAATTATGCATCAACAAAGGCAGCATTCTGCATAAAATCCAACTCTATAATGTTTTGGACAATAATCACGGCATAAACACTACTGTGATGCTCAACAGACATTACAAAGCACCAGTACCCCTAGTATAAGAAGAATACTGATTGTGGAACTTATATGCACACAAGATCATAGTTGAACCAATTGATGTAAACCAAAAAAGAAGCAAAAAATAGTCTGTTACAGCTCAGAGCAATGCTAAAGCAAAATTCAAGATCATTATGAATGTGTATGGCTTAAACATTTTCTCATAGTTTAAAAGTTTCCACTACATAATGAGGTGTAAAAATCAAGCTGCTATTAACATTGCTAAAAATTATATATACTGTGATAGTACTAAGCAATTTGAGATTGATAGATACTTTACAAAGAAAAAATTGAACAAGAAATCATCCAAGCTAATTACACTCTAATATAACTTCAAAATGTTGATATCCTTACTAAAGCTCATAACCAATCACAATTTGACAACATACATTTCCAACTTGAGTGGGAAGCCTGAAAATCCTAAAATTAGTTCCTCAATTACCGCAGCAATAAATTCAAAAAACAAACTAATTCCACGTAAGCTCCTGATAGGCCACAACTCTCCCATAAATCAATTCAAGACTCTGGATGTTGCTAGCTAATTGTCGGGCTGCAAGTGCCAACCCGCTCACCAGTCTATTCCATCCCTCTGTCAAGCTGAAGGCTACCTGCTGGCAGTGCACCAGCTAATCTCCTCGCAGTCACAACTTCCAGTTATTTAATTCCCTATTGTCACGCCATCCTTACGAGTTGTCCGCCAGCCCTTTGTATAGATTTATTCCTTGCATTCTTGCCATGCATTATTATAAATTGAATAGGCAAACTTCTTCCTTATTTCGCCCCTCATTTATGTGGCCAATTACGGCCTTAAATAATTACCTGGCTATCTTTTTATTTTAGAAGAGCGTGTATCTCTCAAAAATTATATCCCTTTGAATTTTTAATAAAAATAATGTACTACTGTGGCCTTGCACTTTCCAACACTTCTCGATTAATATGGAATGCTGCATCAAACACTCAAAGACAACAAACAATTTGGCATTACCACATTTTTTTAAACTGCACACAAAATAGGAAAATACTGGAGATCAGAGAAAGTTTAGAACTAAAGAAATTTTAAAAAATAACATTTCACTTAAAAACATGGATTTAGCGTTAAAATGATCTACATACTGATGTTGGAAACAATAATAAAGCTGCCCAATTAAATCCACAAAATGTTTACTTGTATGAAAAAACATTTGCTAAAAAATTCTCAGAAAGATGCGTTAATAAAAAATGATTAAGAGTAAGAGCAACAAGTGTTGAGTGGAATAAAGTTCAAGTTCTCATAGCCATAAGCTTGACTATACTATTGAATAATTCTGACATCTAACAGACAACTACAACTTACTAACTTTAGGAAATACTAAGAAAGGAAAATTCAAGCAAACGAGTAAACGTGTTAATGCTAGCGATCAAACCTAGGGAACAGAAAAAATTAAATGTCATGGATCATGCTAAATTGATGAAGTAGTAAGTTATTACTCCAGTACAAGAAAAAAAATATATCAAATAATTGATATACAATTTTCGCAGCAAAAATAAAAAAAGGGATAATAATTCAGTTGTGCTTTGTGCATAAGAGTGAGGTGCTATGAAGCCTGTAGGTTTACTCTAATGCCTGGGTTGCAAATAGGCTGTTCTAGAATTCACTTTTGTGAGCGTCAGAGCCCTTTCGATTTCAAGTCTGTTTTGCAACAGTTCACGCAAGACTGATTACAGAAGAGGATCCAAAGTTCATAAAATGGCAGTATGAAACATCTCCTTTATCCGACGAGATGAAAACTAGTTTAAATAAAATAGAACCAGCAGATAGAACAAATTTTAGAACAGACATTTAAACAAAAAATACAAAGTGAAACTCGTGATTGAGAACTAGCAATTATGCATGCTAAACTTAATCCTTGTGATAAACCGCATGAATGGAATATGCCTTAATAGTAAGTTTGACCAGGAAAAACATATTACCCATAATCAAAGTCTTGATTAAGTTTTTGTAATCATTGACTTCTTTCGAGTACTCGAGTGGGGGTTGTAAGTTGAGAACAGCCTGTGAAAAGGTATCAACCAATCAGATTAAGTTTGTGAAAAAAAAGGTATTAACTGCCTCGATTAAGAAGAAAAAAGATAATAAAATAACGGAAAGAACGCAGCAAAGAGAGTGGATCAAGATTTGTGCAGGCAAATTCTGACAAACTAGATAAAGCACTTCGTAATATAGATGATTTATGCAGACAAATTCAGACAGCGTAAAATAAAAGGTAAATAAAATACGCTTGGGATCCATAACATATAGAACCACAAATTCTCATTATTCACATCTCACTCTCTAGCACACTTTAATGTTACATGTATGTTGCAAAGGTTAGTTTAGGTCATCTATTAGGTGCCTAAAGAGTAACGATATTTAGGATCAGATAATTAATTAGGTGTTGCTCACAAGACTGACACTACAATATTGCAATCATATTTTTCAAAAAATACCTTCTAAAAGAAAAATAATCTCCCATTTTTATATGAGTGGAGAGAGCGAAAGAGAGAGTACACAGAGAGAAAGAAAGTGATGAGGACATCGATCCAAGGTTCAAACAGGTGTATCGCCGGAAGCATCGCAGATCGACGGCTACGATTCAGAGCTTATATTTTTAGTTATAATGCATTTTATTTTATGTATTCCTTTTGTACCCTTATGTTGAGTTGAGTCATGTTGGGGCCCTGAGGGCAATTTAGTCTTTATTTCTTCTTGTATGCTTGAGACCTATATATATGGGTCTTTTCTCTTGTAGTAGCTAATGAATATTTGAATGAAAATTGTTTTGTTTCTACTTCTTCTTCTTGCATGAGAGCTTGAGAAGGGAGAGAGCTCAAGGTGAGCAAATCGCAAGGCCCACCAGTCGTTGGAAGAGTCCGCGGCTCGTGGTTAAGTTATTCTATCTTCTCGTTCGTATTTCACTCCATCTTCTTCTCCTCCGCCACAAGAAAATCCCTCCACAACACTAATTGCCGCCGCCCCTTGGAAGCCCGCCGCCGGCCACTTCCACGGCCCCGGCCGGCCACCTTGCCGGCGACTTCCCCCACCCGTCCAACCCCTCCTTCCGCTTGTTTCAAATTTGAAATTTGAATTTCAAATTTCAAATTCTTTCCTAATTTGGAAATCCAATTTAGGAAAGTTTTCATGATGGAATTCAATTTCAATTTGATTTAGATTGGAGTTATGAAACCTATTGCCACGTCATCATCCTAAAGTTGGAAACCTTTCCTCTTGGATTTCCCTCTCTCTTCCTCTTAGCATGCCGCCGGCCCTTAGTGGGAATTAATCCCATTAATTGCTACTTAACTCCCCTTCCCCCAAATTTGAAACCAAATTGATTTGAAATTAATTTCCCACCCTTTTTATTCAAAATTCTGAAATTAATTTCAGGTTTTGAGTTTTAAAACTCCCTCCCTCCTCCAATGAAACCGCTGACCCCATATATGGCTCCCATCCATTAAACCCCCATTCAATGCATTAATTCCTATGATTTGAATTTTAAAATTCAAATCAATCCCCTTCTAATTAATCAAATCTGAGATTAAAATTTCAGATTTGGTTAAACCCCTTAACATTCCATGATTCCACTAAACCTAGCTTCTCCCAAACCCAAGCTCCCTCCTCCCTTGCACCCGCCGGCCTCACCCTCACCCCTTGGAAATCCCGCCACCTCCCCTCCTCTTTTTGGTGCTCCCTCAACAACGCCAAGCATGCACGGCGGATCCGGAGACCGATAATGGATTGGTGTTTGATATCTACGGTGACATCCATATCACCCGATCTCCTTTCTTTGACGTCGGGTTCAGATCCGACGACACGATTGAAGACTACTTAAATCGCATTCTTCCCACGCTCATCGACGAGCAATTCGAAGACTATTCGTGGACCGTCAGCGGCTATCCGTCCGTGTCTCCTCCACCGCCGTCGACCTTTTCGTGGCTCAAGACCATCGGCGTTGCAACCTTCCTCATGGCATCGTTTGATGTGCTGAAGATCTTCTCCCGCTAAGCCTAGTGTAGTTGAGTGATCCATCCCCAAGGTGAAAACTCTCTTTATTAAATTGCGGATTGTTGATTAATAGCTTTTGGTATTGCTACTATCTTTGGTTACCTAGGAGTTTTGGTTAATCTACTTGTACTCCTTCGCCTAAGCAAGTTAACAACTAAGAACCTTTAATGATTTTACTTGTTATCTCAATAAGCTCTTAATTGTAATTCCATTGTCAATCACTTTTAATTTTCTTGAGAAGCTCCTTCGCATGTGGTATCACATCAGAAAGAAAGAGTATAGAGAGAGAGAGAGTTAGGGCCCCAATGCGAGGTATAGAAGAAAATTTGACAACAAGGAGGGAGGAATTGAGGGGGAGAGAGAGAGAAAGAGAGACTAAGAAGTATGGATACCTCCTATGATCTAATGCATTAAAATCTGCATCGCTTAACATTTCATAATTTTGTTAAAAAAAATAAAATCAAGATTTATGCTTTATACACTTGATTGATGAGGTGTACATGGCATATGCTAACAACCATCAGATTTAGTCCTCCAAAGCATGAAAGGTTACTCTCTCATTTATTTTAACATCTTATAGCCAGTATAAAGGTTGTTTCACTGCATTGACTATCACCACTTGAACTTTATGATTTATAACATGTGACACTAAAAGAGGTAAACAAATTATATTGATTATTAATGAAAAACACAAATCCCTCTTTGAACATGGAAGTTCGTTTTCCAAGAGGTAGATTAGATTTTATTTAAGTAGATTTCCCCTAATGTTGCTCCATATTTTACCTAGACCTGGGTAGAGACTTCCTGGGGGTACAACCAACCATAGTTAATTGGTCCTCCCACTCACGAGAGAGCACACTTGATTAAAGATAACAGCTTAGGTTTTAGGTTAAGTTTAATGTTTACATTTCAATTGAATTGATGAGGAATGGTTAGTGAAATGAAAGTTTGCCTTGGCAATTATACCAACAAAACTAATTCACCAATATCAACAAGTAATAAATGTAGAGAACAAGATTAGCAACAATGGATCGACTCCTCTTCGATAACATTGGTAGACTAGGGTGAATATATGAGTTTTGACTTCAATTGATTTAGTGTGCTAGTTCGTGATGATGGTGGGTAGACTTTTGGTGATATTAATGGCAAGGAAAGGCTATAGATCTTACGTTTGATATTTAGATAAGCGCTTTAAAGTTTATGGTGGATTGATGAGGGGTCTAGAAGAGTATATAAGTAGAAATGCTAAGATTAATCCAGATTGGGCTGGTTTGGGCTGATTTGGAAAATCAATTACAGAGTGACATTTATATGAGATAAATGATTGCAAATGAAGATGAAATGTTAGCTTAGGATATGAAATTGTGATATGGAGTTCATGGTAGAGTTTAGTGGAGTTTAAGAAAATGTTGAAGTGTAGGGAATAAAACTAAGTACAAGTGTTTTTTTATTTTTTGCTAATGGCTATATGGAAGTAATTAGAAGGGTTTTATGATTTTGGTTGTTAGTTTATCAGTCTTAAATGATGCTAATGAAGTGGAGGAAGAGTTGTAAATAGTTTAGAGTAGGTATTTAAAAGGATCTATAAGTAACATAAAAAAATAAAGATAACTATATAATCTTATCAAAGAAAAGATACACACTTGAAGACATCAAGTACCAAACAAATGAAGAAAACTTCTCCACAAAATTATTTCATTCCAAAATTGAAAATTACAATGCATATCAGCCTATATTTATAGGTATTACAAAACAAGCTTTTGGAAAAAAAATTAAAGGGGTTAGGGGAAATTAAAGAGAGTTCCTCTATTCGATTTTTGGCATGCTGCCTATATCCCATATGATCCTCATTTCAGCATCTGTCCTGACCTAGTTGCCCTAACTTGACTTTACATAAAAAATATATAGGAATATTAAATAATATTTTTTATCTAAAACCTAAATTCTCTCTTGATCCCTCGTCCGCTCCTCTCTCCTCTCCATCTCTCACACACTCTCAAACCTAAAACTCTCAAAAAACCTCATCACACTCGACAGCAGCTACCACTACCTCCCTCTCTCTCAAATTTCTCTGTCCATCCTTTCTATTTCTCCATTATTCCATATCCATCTACTTTCTCCCTCTAAAAAAAAGTAAGAGTAAGCTTTCCAAAAAAATGAAAGGAGATATATATGTATGTGTGTGTGTGTATATATATATATATATATATATATATATATATATATATATATATATATATATATATATATATATATATATATATATTTGTGCTTTCATTTTCATTGAAATCTCATCGCCAAAAATTTTCTTCCTCTCACTTGCAAAGGTAAAAATGCAAGAAAATAATTGCAAGAGTTTTAGAATTCATATGCAATGGAACAAATTTAAGTACCAATGTGTATTGTTCCAATATGACGGAAAAAGTCATAAATAAGTGCTCGTTCATGTTGTTCCAACACGACCGAAAATCTTCTGTATTTTATTGTGCATGTAACAAAGGTCTATGAATATCCAAAATATCTACCATGTGTGTTGCTCCAACGCGACGAGGATAATGCAAAACTACATACTCATGCTTGTTGTTCCAATCCAGCTAGGAAATACATATCTAATTTTGTGTAAAGTATTGAAGGCCTAGCATTTTTTTTTTAAGCGTAGTGGGTAGACCTGTCAATTTCGGGTCACGGGTCGGGTTCGGGTCGAACCCGGAATTGACCCGGCACTATTCGGGTTCGGGTCAACCCGACCCGTTTTCACAAACGGGTCATTTTTCCGGACCCGCACCCGACCCGCTTCAGGTTCGGGTCAACCCGACCCGACCCGCTTCGGTTTGGTTTTTCGAGTTCCCGCACGGTGCAGAGGCAATGCAGCGGTGGCGGTGCAGCAGTGGCGGTGCAACGGCGGCGGTGCAGCGACGGCGGCAGAGGTGCAGCTGCGACTGCAGCGGCCCGATGCAAGCTGCGAGTCTGCGACGCCGACGCGGGTGAACGAAGAGCCGGAGCGGTCACCGTCACGCGACTGCGCGACGCGATGTCACGCGTGGGCCTGGCCGCGTGGGGCTCGATGCGGGCAGTGGCCACTGGCCAGTGGGGCAGGCGGGCAGCCCGTGTACGCGTGGGGCAGAGCAGGGCAGCCGGGGCACGGGGCAGGCGCCAGGCGGGCAGGTTCGATTTCAGGGTCATTCTGGGTCATTTTCGGGTTGCCGGGTCAACCCGAACCCGACCCGGTTTTGTAAACGGGTCGATTTTCTGGACCCGAACCCGACCCGCTTCGGGTTCGGGTCAACCCAAACCCAAAATTTTCGGGACGGGTTCGGGTCGGGTTTTCGGGTCGGGTCCAATATTGACAGGTCTAGTAGTGGGTATGAAAACCCCGAGCCGTTGTGTCCTAGATATCGATCATGTATGCTTTTTTAAGTATTATGGAAAGGCCAAACGCTCCTCAGAGATGCCATATACGCAGGAGAGACATCGTGGAATTGCCAAAATTTCTAGTAAACAAACTTGAAATGAACAAAACTAAAATGACCTTCTGAACACAATAACACAACTAAAATTACAAAATAATATTACATGGACACTCAAAATGATGTACAAGTCGTATTGAAAGAACTGCAAGAATCAAAACTTAATAGAAAATTGGTCATAAATGGACAACAGAGGAATCGGCAACTCACCAACAAGCATAAGCATAACTTCCCATGGACTATCCAGAACACTAAAAAATGTGAATAACAACTACATAGGAAAATTATGACCAAATGAGGGTTTTTTTTTTTAAGGCAAAAGAACAATCCCTAAAGCCAACTAAATACAAGCAAACAAAAATAGGTTCAACACACAAAAAAGTTAGAATTAGAAAACAAGTGCCAACAAATTTACAACACTTATTTACAAGCAACCAAAAGGCATTCTTTGATTCAAAAATGAAAATGATGCATGCATTCTAAATTAAAAAATATTCACATATATGATCAAAATTTGGGTAATTTTTTAAATCATGTGCAAGAATATGATACTGCTGTTAGACTCAATCACAATATCTCCAAGAGCACACAAATGCAATGTGCAATACACCGGAATACATACAAGAACACCATGTAAGTGATCAAAAACATGTAAATGCAATAAAGAGTACAAAGTTCTATTCTAATTTTAACCAAGTCTTTCATAGAACTGCTTTTTCATGAGCAATATTAAATGCATTTCTTCTGTTGATCTAATTAATCATAATCACCGTTACTTATTCATTTAATCCTAAGTACTTATCACTTCAAGTCATTCAACTACCAGTAAAGAGTTAATAAAAGTGCAGTATCAACATATAAGACAGATCATAACTACGCAAACTTGTAGCGCATTTCCATCATATTTCGTTAAAATCTGCTCTCCTAGGGTTTCCAATCCAGCCTATAAGACTTCTTCTTCCAAACATTAAAATTAGTACGTTTCCATATTCCTATATATTACAAGCAGAAATGAAATGCTAAAAGAAATAACAATGTGAACACTGAAAAGAAAGATAAAACATTTAAAACAAATGTGGTTTTAAAAAAAATTAGCAATAGTAGCAAGTCTATTTTCAAAGTACCAGGAAGAACTGATGGTTACCTGCATTGGAACTTCAAGTTTCAACCTTAAGATGGAGCGCTCTTTGCCTTCCTCGCCTTCTTCTACTAGCTATTTAATTGGGAATTTAAACAAGATGTCAGAACAATAAGAATTATTACGGTAAACATAAAAAAGCAGAATTGAAACGATTTTCTTTGGTAGCAGCAGTGTAGTCGATCCGGAGAAGTGAAATTATTTCTCATGTTATCCATCTATTGTCAAACTTTAGTTGTTCCATTAAACAAAATCCAATTGCAAAAGAGTTATTCAACATGCATTGAATTAGCCATAAAATAAATTTATAGTCTAAAAGTCCCGTCAGCTTCTAAGTTAAATTTGAAACTAAACTAGTAAAACAACTACTAATTTGCTAGGTCATTCATATAAGGCTTCAGAGATGCCTATTAACTGTCTAATAAAGTAGTTCATTGTTGACTTATCTGCTTAAATGAAGCATATGCATAATAAATCCTTTAGCTAGACAAAAAAAGACCAGTGTTATGAAAAGTGACCAGGCAAAAGGATAAGATAGCACATTACTAGATAGGGCTAGTTCCAAATTCCAACATGAAGATTATCATTATAAGGAGTGTATCAATAGGTGAGTTTCATTTTACCGGCCATCTCCTCGTTTATTCTTGTTTAATTATTTGCAGCCGCACAACTAGGAACTTGCTAGGAGCTTTATGTTATTGAGCATTGGTATGAGTTGAGTTGAGTTGGGTTGAGTTTTGTTCTTAGTGTTTGGTTTGGAATTTTGTAGTTTTGGAGTTTGAGTTTGGGTCAGTTGGACCGTTGTAGTCCAGATGATTTTAGTGTAACCATTTAGATTTAATTAATTAAAAAAATTATTCATCGTTTTTTTTAAATTAATTAATTAATCAATTAATTAAAAGATATTTTAAATTGATTAATCAATTAATTAGTTGATTAACTAATTGAGGGAAAATTAAAATAATTTTTTTTATTTAACCACTCAGGTGGATGAGTGGCTTTACCCTTAGAGATAGCATATGAAATGAGCATATACGTGAAAAGGTTGGAATAGGGCCAGTGGAAGATAGGATTAGAAAGAGTCGTCTTAGATGGTTTGGTCACATAAACGACAGCCTTCCGATGACCCGATTAGGAAAGTAGAGGTATTGGATTTAACTTTTGTTAAGAAATGTAGAGGTAGATCTAAAATAACTTGGTTAGAAAATATTAGAAATGATCTTTCTTTATTAGATTTAAACGAGAATATGACTTTTAACAGGACACAATGGAGAAAAAGGATTCATATAGCCGACCCCACGTAGTGGGACAAAGGCTTGATGTTGTTGTTGTTGTTGCTCCATTAGATTAATAGAAATTGAATTTTGGATCAATTTCTATTATTTTAATTTAAAAATTTATTTTTATTTATTTATTCTCAATTTGCTCTCCAAAAGCTCTCCAACAGAAAAAATTTCTTTCTTTTTTTTAGAAAAATTCGACTACTCCCAGTGTCCCCTCCCAGTGGGCAAATTATTAGGTCCCGTCACCGGACGTAGAGATACGTCTGGACACCAATAAAATATAACTTTAAGTCAAGCGCGTCAAGCGTCGAAAGCGCAGGTAAAGCGCAGTCAAAGTGCACCTAAAGCGCAGTCAAAGCGCACTTAATGTGGCAAGTTTTAATTAGATGTCCAGACCTATTTTTAGGTCCGGTGACTGGACCTAATAATTTGCCCTCCCTATGAGAGGAGGTTGGGAGTCACTTGCCTTTGGTTCTTCTCATATGGATCAAAGATACGATGGTGCTAGGTCTTCCGATTAAAATCATGTCTAGATCAAAGATACGACGACGCAGGATCTTGATATTGGCGGTACCTATTGCTTAATATTTTATTTAACTATTTATTTATTTATTTATTTTAGTATTTTATTTTATTACATAAAGCTTTTTTTAAATTCCAATAACCTCCCTGTGTCGCCTCCCCGCAAAGGGAGTTGGGACGACACTTGTTGTTGATTCTTCTTTCCCAGATCAAAGATACGACGGTACGAGGTCTTCAAATTACAAATCATCCCACCAAGATCAAAGATACAACCGCACGGGGTCTTCAAGTTAAAAATGATCCTGCCCGGATAAAAGATCAACGGCATGAGATCTTAGAAATGGGCAAATACCTTTTTATTTTTTGTCAAAACTTTTTTTTTTGTTTTATTATACAGCAATCTATTTTAATTATTTATCCCAATGCAGTCAGTTGAAATGGTCATGCATGCACAAGGCAGCTTAAATTGCTATTATGAAGTAGATCATACAAAAACTAAGTGGTGTTTCACTTTGAGTGATAGTCCCGAAGAATTGAGGCAGATCACGGGAGTACTCACAAATCAAAACACTGTACTTGTGAATTGAAGGGGATGAAGGCACGTGCAAATTTACGCAGGCAGATCACAGCATTTACCGGCATTTACCAAGGTTGACGTTTCATTCATCTTTGGAATGGTTAGTCAACAAATACAAAATCCAAAACAGAAACACTTGGTCATTCTAAGAATTCTCAAGTACATGAAAAAACTTCCAAAAAAAGGGTTACTATATACTAAAATTGAGCAACCAAATATTAAAACTTTCTCAGATGCCGATTAAGTGGAGCAATTGAAAACAGGAAGTCAACCTCAGAATATTGTATTTTTGTTTATGGTAATCTTGTCATCTAAAAAAAGTAAGAAACAAATTATTGTGAATAGATCAAATGTTGAATTTGAGTGCATAATTATAGCTCGCTCTACATGAGAAACAATGCAGTTAGAAACTCTTTTAGAAGAGCTTATTTTTCTCATTACTCAACCCATGAACATTATATTGTAACATTCAAATAGTTATTTAAATTGCCAGAAATAATATTTTATATAAACAAACTAAACAAACATTTTGAAGTTGTTTATCATTTCATACAAAATTTTATTTTTTTCAGGAAAATTGTTACTCTTGTTTTTTCCCGGAAAAAGTGATGCTCATGTTTTCATTTCAGAATAAGAGGATATCTTACCAAAGCTTTAGGTCACCTATAGCTTGAGGGTGAGTTGTTGTATGACAGTATTAGGTAGGTCTCTAGCATTGGGAGTGTTATATTAGCGAGAAATAATTTTATCTCCTAATAATTGAGGATATTCTTCTTTTTTTGGTTTCCTTTTATGTATTATTTTGTATGCCAATATATAGGCTCCCAAAGTCAATCAACAATACAATAAAAAGATTTTCCTCATGCACATGACAATGTTAAACAGCATAACTTAAAGCATGAAAGAATAAACAAAAAACAAACACAGCTTAACATTAAAATATAGCAGTTAAATGCAGAAGATTAGCATTACAAATTAAAAAAAAACAACTTAACAAAAGTTTTCTACAAAAAAAAAAGTTTTAAAATAAAATAACTTGCCTGAGGAACAATGCGCTTCAAAGTGCCAAATTTTCCTACAAAAGCATCCAAAATGCGGCCCTGGAGATGAGACAATGTCCGAATGAACATCTTTATTAATTGATGTTTGGAGCTGGGAACCACAAATGGGATATGGTACATAAACACGATCCAAAAATAATGAACCCTTAATAGCCATACCAGTAGAACACGAGCATCATCCATAGTTTGTTGGTCAACACCTTTCTCATATATAGGCTCCACCTAAGGAAATAAAACATCATATTTTCAAATAAAAACACCTGAATGCAAGAAAAAATATCGTAGAAGTAATTATTTTCATAATGTAGGTCCCTAATAACGCGGTAGTTTATCAATGTATCTATTCAAATAAATATGGATGCAGAAACAGTACAAAAAACATTGCAAAAATACAGACAAATATTTAAAATGACAAATACTAGCAAAATGTTAAATGGAATCTGGCACACAGCAGAAGACAAGACCCTAATATCAACAACTACACAAAACTGAAGAAGTTGCCAGCATAAAATGAATTTTACGTAAATGCAAATATTTTCAGCTTGAATACAGTATCATCAAATTCCTCGGTATGAACAGAGCTAAGCCTTACCAGATTCAACATCAGACGAGCACAGGTTGTATGTACAACAATGGTCAAGGATGAATCGTGCATGTTCCTTGAGAACAAGTAGATAATACAGGACAACTGCATGAGACATGAAAGTGCAAAAAGTTATGAAACTCTCACGTAGTGTGCAGTAACAAATAATATTATGGCAAGACCAGAAGGCCATAAGTAAAATTTTAAACAAAAGAAAGGCAGAAACAGGAACAGGATGAAGATTTTCAAATTTGTTATCAAACAACCGAAATTTAAAAGTGACCTTAACAAGCATAAAAAACCTTCTGTAAGTCAAATATCCAAATGACATATGCAAAATAGAGAAATTAAAAATACTGTCAATACGAAACTATGAGCCAGACTAGAATATGATGCACAGCACATTGTTTTGATACTATGAGAACATTTACTTTGTGAACCGGTATTGTAGGTTCAGTTGTAGTAAAATTCATTATCAATAACATGACATACTTCAAGCATCATAAAGCATCCCAAAATGCAAAAACGATAATTTATCGTCCACTGAGTTACTATGCAAATCAGGACTTCAGATCCACCAAAAAATTCAATACTAGCAACGATACAAATATTTTCAGCTTGGATACAGTCATATATATAAATACTAGCATGAGAGTAATGCTTGAAACGCAAACCATGATGCTGAAAGCACCCTCTCTAAAAATGTTATTTGGCAAAGTATGACGTTCTTCAAATTTGATGAATAAATTAATGTCATAAATTAGTTCTGATACAAACTTAAGATAGGAAATTCAACTGAGATGAAAATCAAGGATTTACTTGAATAGGACAACAAATATATTTAGAAGAGGAAAGTGATGAGTATCCAATGGCATTGCCCCTAGGTAATATGAACATGAATATCATGCCAAAAAGGAATATAGGAGAAACAAACTTATTGACGGTTTAGGTGCAATCACTTGATCAATCATGAACACAAATTGCATGTTTTTATACTATTTTAACCAAATGATCATGAATTGCATGGTATAAAGGATCATCTGAAATTTTTTGCTTTAATTGCAGCTTTCCCCACAAATTTAAAATCCTAAAGTCTCCGGTCAACCAGGATTAAACACCAATTTAAACTTCTCAGTTGCCTCTAAAGAAAACCTCTCCAGGATGTAGCCCTTCATTACATCATCAGCATACGGACGATGAAAATTTATCAATGTGGCCTCATTAAATACCTAGGATCCCTATTGAAGCCCATAAGTCCCATGATGAATGCAAGTACGAATAAGGCCATCACAAAAAAGGTGAACGTAGTAGCATAGAAATAATATGGATTATACAAGTTATGAGCAAGAATTTACATTAAATGAACAAATTTTGTTATCTACATTTAACTGAAATTGCATATTTACTGTAAACTCTTTGAGCACTGGGCCTCCAAAAAAAAAAATCTCTTAATATACCCAAAGGATTATGGGATTGAGCAAATTGAGCTCCGAATCTTCGCATACTGAACATCATTTCTGTTTTTTTAATTAATCACAAAGAGTTTAAATAGACTTAGGTATGAATCTTCATACAATTTCAAACGATTTCTGAAGTTGATGAATTGGATATCTTCTCCCACATTCACATTCCTTCAAGTAAGGAGATACTATAAATGAGTATTCATTCCACTGCTCGCATATACTATTTGTGCATTTTTTCACTTTTTTTTTAGACCAAATATATTGAAAAAGAAAAAAGAAGGATACACAGAGAGAAGCAGGCTTGTGGGAGGAAAGACTTGCACTTCCCAAAGACAAAAAAAGAACGGGTACAACTAGAAAAGCACCCCAAACCAAGCCGCAGACAGAAACAAAAATAAAGAAACCCCTCAAAAGATAATGAGGACCTCTTCATTGGTATGTATTACGCAACAAAATGCAATACAAACCAATGAAAAAAGGTCACTCATTAAGCACTTGAGGGGACCAAATCCCCGCCTGTGAAATCTGTTGAAGTCTTCTTCATCTTCCTAGGGGAGGTGGCCAAAGCACTAAGAGGCCCAAGTCGGAGGAGTTCTCTATCCTATCCAATCGAGACTTGGAAACTTTTGGTGGTTGCTTGCGAAAGTTCACAATCCTATCAGAAGTTTCTTTCATTTACTGTAACTTCTCGACCGAGAATTGGATAGGAGGTTTGGCTAGAGAATGAGTGCCTTGTTCTTTAGGAGGCCGTGGTTTGCCTTTCCTTCTCCGGGCGACAAGGTTCCAAGCTCCAAGGGAGGAGTCATCCTTTTCCTCACTTAGAATGGGTTCTTCAACAACTTTATTCTTCGTCTCAGGAGAAGGAATGGATGCGTGGGGGAGAACCTCTGATGCGGCATGCACCTTGGTTGGCGGCGGCGACGACTGCAGTGGGGAATGAGGCCCACGGGTTTGAGCCTTAGATAGACAAGCTCCTTTGGCATGACCAATATAACCACAATCGAAGCAAAAATTTGTAAGCCCTTCATATTCGACTATTTGAAAAAATCGTCCTTGGAGCCCATTGATCCATACCCCAGCTTGAAGCTTTTGAGAGAGAGATCAATCCTAACACAAATTCTTGCATAAGATGATCTTCCCCAAGTACTTGTATGTGAATCCATCCACAGAGGTTTCCCAAGCATATTGGCAAGTCGAGTGATGTTATTTGTATCCCAGTACATGAGAGGAAGCTGTGGCAAATGGATCCAAATGGGTGAATGGAGACCTTGGAGGGAGTTAGGAGAGAAGTTGGGAGTCCATCTGTCCGTTCCAATGATGTTGCCTGCAATAATCCAAGGCCCACTCATTAAAACCGCATTCCTAACATCAATGCTTTGGAAAATGCAAATGAAAGAATTTGGCGCGATGGTAATAATTTGGAAGTCTCCAAAGTGGTACCAACGTCGTTTGAGTTCACTGAGAAGATAAGGGAAGGCAATTCGTTTGCCAAGACGCTTAGCCACAAGCGCTCGATCAAGCATGGCCAAATTAGCTTGCACAGCATTCATCTCCGATTCAATGGAAACACAATCCGAGGCAATAAATGTCTCCCGACTCATCTTGTCTAAAGGAACAAGTTGAAGTTTGTTCCAAGCAAAAGGACCATGGGATAAGCCTCCAGCAGCCGAAGAATGGGCCTGTACGGGCTGCTTTGGCAAAAAATCAAATCCCTGGGATCTTGGGGCATTTCCGCAAACATCTTGTGGGCGCGAACCTATATCAAAGGGCTAAGAAGCTGATGGATAATGGGGAATATCACACCTAGGGCTAGGAGAAACCATTCCACACATGGTTGCACTCGAGCCACAAACCAAACCAACAAACCCCTCCGTATTAGGAGAAGAATCATCACACAGGATTGAAGTGTCCGAAGGGTGCACCTGGGAGGCAGCGGGTTGTATGCGATCAAGCTGCACAAGAGGCATAATCTCAAACGGCGGCTCAGGGTTCTGGGCGGACACAGGAGTTTCCGACAAGTGTAGGTCATCCTCCATGTCAGTATTAGAGTCGAAATGGCCTTCCGACTCTTCCATCTCATTCTCCGATCCATCCTCTATGTCTGATTCATTCTCGCTGGAGGCATCAGACTCTTGCGAACAGTCCGACCACTCAGGTTGGATGGTAACGCCAAGCTGTTCAGGGCTAGCACGACTAATAGAAGGAGGTGCTGCCTTCCCGAAAGGAGAAGAGATCCTGCCACTTCCCACATCAAGTGTCGGACTTAGCAGGTACGACTGCTGCACCGGCTGGCAGTCCTCCTCCTTGCCCCGCCGGATGATGGCCTGAGTTCTCGCAACAACCTCATTCCAAGAGTCCCCAGTAACTGTGTCCCGCACCTTAGAAGAAGGGTTGGAGTTGCTCTCCGGCTTAGGCACCAGGGTGTGCTTGGAATACGACGCCTCCGCCTCGCCGTCGGGGGCAACCAAATGTCGGTACTTATATTGTTGCCGGTTTCCTTTCCTACCGTCTCCCCTCCAACCCTAATGACACCTCCTCTAGCCATCCAAGAGCCTCTCTCTCTCTCTAAAAACACTCTAGAGAGAGAAAGAAAAAAGGGGAGATATATTTGTGCATTACTTTCACTGATAATATTCAACAATCAATTCAAGGTTTCATTTGACGTTGTGATCACATTTTCTCTCAATTCAACCGGTTTAATATCGTATTAAAGGAAAATCTAATATCAATGATGAGAAAAAGTCCAAAATTGTCCATGTATTTTTTTTAACTCTTCAAAATTAATCCCATCATTACAGTTGTTGTGTTAATAATAAATAAGCGATATTTCTTAGAGTTTAAATGTGTCAAATAGCTTATACTATTTAATATAATGTTCAAATTTTTTTTATTCTTATTAAGGGGTTGTTTAGTTGGCTAAAAAGAAATGCATTGTAAAAGTAATACTTTGGAGTTGTTCCGATGAGTGCAAAGTAAATGCAAATGATTTTTTTTTTTTTAGTAAATTAATGTAGTGTAAAGTTCAAAGATGGTGGCAGCAGCAGCGGTGGTGGCCGACAGCGGCCGACAACACTGGTGATTAGCTGCGAGTGACAACGCCAAGTGGCGGTGGACGGTGGTAGCAAGCGACGGGAGGTGGTGGTGGCAAGCGACAATGGCCGGCAACCGGTGGCGGCAGCGGCCAGCAACAGGTGGCGATCTCGGCCAGCGGGTGGCAACGGTTAAGCAAGCTTGCTTGCAATGACGGTTATCGCTCAAAACTGGGCGAGTTTAGTTTACCTAAAAAATGAGCTAAAATGATTTACACTATATTTACTTTGCATTCCTTTTTCATCTAACCAAACACCAATATTTTCAAAACCTTGCAATTGGAATATTTTATACCCATTATTTCCAACCATATAGCCCCTAAACCAAACCCTTCATTGAAAAGAGGTCGTCCGCCAGTGAGGTTGACAGGCCGTTAAATGCTTAATGTGACTAGATGTTCATCCAAGGGCAGGGTTCATGTCTCGCCCAAGGACGATGCCTGTATAGACAATAAAGCTGGTATCAATCCTCAAGCAATGGAGAGAAAGATGGAGATACAAGAGAAACTTATTTATTTCTAAGAATAAGCCGCTATCAAATTCATTTATTCTCTTAATAATCTTTAAAATCTTCTAGCGAGTTGCAGCCTTTGTAGCAGCCTTGCTTAGAGATCCACTTCCCACTGCACTACTCAACAATCTAATATTGTGAATTAAATTAATCCCAAAGTTAGAATTGATGTTTAAATGGATAAAATGTTCACATAGGAGATATTGCTTAAAGGTGATATACGCCAAATAGCTTTATACAACTTCATTTATTATTATTATTAAAACTAACCCTTCATTAAATTGAGGTCGCCCACCTTCTTGGTTGAAATCTATGAGTAGCTAAACATGATTTGTGACTATATGATAACCCAAGGACAAGGTTTGCGTCCTCCTGCATCTCTCCAAGGATGATTCTCATGCATGGGAGCTGAGACGAACTTTAATCAACCAACGACAAAGATGAAGGAATTGATAAGTTTATTTTTCTTCCAAGCACCAACCATAGTCGTATTCATTTCCTCTCCATATCAACCTAAATATCCTTAGACAAGGTGCGGACTTCATAGTAGTGAACCTCAACAATCCCCTCTAAATTTATTATTCATCACAATCTCCATCGTTTATCTATTAGTCATTGTTACCTCAAATATCTGTTCTATATGTGCTACTCATTGTCAATATTCAATTTCCCGCCTTCTATAGCACTTCTAAGTCGGCAATGGAGCTTGAGTAAGAAATGAAATTAGGGATTATGATAAGAACAAAAAACAAGATGTAGAGAAACACAAAAAATGGCTATACGCTATAGTCCTACCTCCCACATGAACTTTTCATGATTTACACATTAATTCTAAATATGGGACTAGTTTGGAACAATTATGAAGAATTAAGGGCCAAATTGGGCACATTTAACACTCCGAGACTAAAATGCCCCCTCATAAACAGCCAAGAGACTTTAGATTTTTTTTCTTTATCACTAATCTAGAATTATTACTCTTAGCTAACACCGACATAAAACATGTAAAAATATTCTTTCTTATCACGTAAAAATATTATTTAAGAATTGTAGACATCATTTCTAAGCCATAAAATGTGTGAAGCTTTTATACTTTGGGTTGATTCCATAACATTCTTGGTGTGCGATCAATAGGTTCTTGAAAGCAAGAAGCTTTCAATTCCTTTATAGTGCTGATAGTGTAGTTAATAGTTTCTCTTCTATACAAAATGTACATACCACAATCCAGAATATGTAAATCCTACCATGCATAGCAATCAAGCATAAAAAAAATACTCTAATTATCATTACTTGCTTTCACGGTAAAAATAAACATATCATAGTGAACAAAAAAAACCAAATGATTAGAATCCAAACCCCAAACATGAACATGGGGGTTATATTATTTCAAATAAAGTTAATTAGCTATCCTCATAAAAAATAACAATCAAATTCATCAAATGTCGGAAATATAGAACAGATTTTATGAATATCACAACATATGATGGGAAACATAATCCAACAATAAAAGTAAAATAAAAATCTGACAATGAAAAAGAAACCAACAAGAATAAAACCTGTGATAGTGAAAGCTCATTCCGAACATAATGCACAATCTCTGCAAGAAGGCTATAAGCTAATGGCCTTAACGTCTCAATGCAAACTCGGCCTGTCCCAATCAAAACTCTAACAAAAACCATAAGACAAAAAATTCAGTCATCATTATTCATTGGGGATGGGTAAAACGATCTTACATGCTTGTAAATATATTGGAAAAAAATACCATAAAGTAAGCATATCAACCACATTTGTTTGTAAAGCTTACAACGAACAACTTTTATAATGCAATTCTAAAGCTGCAATCTAGAGTCAAAAAATTTAACTACTGTTTTGGGATGGAAACCACTCATGGGATAGCATTAGCTACATAATAATAGTCATTAATAAATTAAATATACACAAAATAAAAGGCAAAAATGCTAGGTTAGCCTCACATGATGTATTGCATGATATAGTTAGCAATATTAGAACATAGGGTATGATAAAATAAATAATAAAAATAGTTTAACCAAGACTTTCAATGGCACTCTAATGTGTGGTGTTTTTTAGGTTCTGAAATGGTTCATATCCAGTAAGTCCTAGAAATAGATATTTTGAACTTTTGACATAGGAACCTGTTCTCTATACTAAACTTATATAGGATAACCATGAAAGCTTAATTAAATGAATTTTAAAAACAAGTGAGTCTCTAATCAAAAACTCTCTCATAGCTCCTTCATAAGTGCTCTCCCTCTAACTCCTCTCCCTCTATATTCACGTGTATCTCCATCCCAAGTCTCTTGCCCTCCACATAATCCACTCTCTCCCTATCATCTCTCTATATATAACAATTGAATCCCTTGCTAACTCAATAAATTCCCCTCCTTTTCCTCATCTCTTTTCCTCTTACTACAAGTATCAAGCTCTCATATCAACTTAAATTCCCCTTTTGACAAAATTTATGCCTCTAACACTTTTTTTAGCCCTATAATCTCTCTAAGAAATCACAAACTCTCTCCCCAATTGTCCTATCAAGTTTCCTTTCAGCAAGTTGCAATGCATAAGAGAACTAATCAATGTGCCAACAAAGCTTAGCATAAGCACAAATGGATCTAAATATTTAAGAAATCAAACAACTATGCCACAAACATGAAAAATCTTAACTCAATCCTCTGCAATATTGTTTTCCCCATTTTTAATAATGCAAAATCATATGCTTTCCTATGTGGATATTGCTAAATTGGTAGAGCACTAATTGATTGAAATTAGACCATAGCCAAGTCCCTGGTCTTTCACTGAGATGGTCTCCCTATTTCTTTCCCTCCTCCTCTACTTCCACGCATGTGCCGCATAGAGGGCTTTTCTCCAAGGTGAGCATTTTCGCAAGGAATCCACCCACTGCTATAAAAGAGAGTCTAGCACAATCTCGTGTATCAATTGGTGGAGCTAAAGGATCCCAGAGCTCCTTTTGGACCACAACAGAAATACCTATCCTATTGTCTACTGCCCTAAAGGATTAATCAAGAACCTTCGTTAAATTGACAAATTCTTTAGAATAAAAAACTCCGTTTTTGTGCGAATCAACGTTAGCCATATTAAATGAACCTTAACCAATGCTATTGCATCCCCTTAAGCCCATTTTCATGAATTCAAATCAATTAAATTGTCTATCTACTGAAATTTTACAATTACCCCGCAAATGTCTTTCCAGTATTGAAGTTGTTACAGAAATACCCTAACTATTACAAATCTATATCAATGTGAAGGATAGAAATGATGAACAAGAAAATTAGCATAAAGTCACACCTCTCCTCAAGAAGTGTGTCGATCAAAGGAAAAAGGCCTCTTTTGAGGTCTGTAGTTAGAACATGCTTCAAGGCTATCAGTAACTCCTGGAACAAAATAATCAGCAAAGAAAAACCTATTAGATCATTCAGCAAGATTGGATAAAATAAATTTAAGGAAGCTCTCACTTTTCTGATGGAAACTGAATCAGGGCATGTCACGAGTAAATTCACAATACTCTTGCAGATGCTTTCTTCGTGACTCCTTATATAATCAGCAAAGGACCTCAACAGGTAGGTCAAGAATGAAAGTGTCTACATAATAATGCCAGAAGGATTAAGAAGTAAACAGTCCGCAAGAAACCATCGGAAAACAGGAAAAAAAATAAACATAGGAACAGCTTACCTTGACCTGGGCACCCTTGAGCTCAACAAATTGCGTCTTGAGGTGAGGAGGGACCTTTTCAGGCCCTGGTATCGAGATGGCTGAAACCATAAGAGGCAGAAGGCAAGGGATATTGGTCTGCACAAGCTTGCTATAAAGCTGAAACATGAACATTACCACAAGCGGGCTCTCAGTGACGATCTTAAAGGACCGAGTACTCGGATTAAGCTGTCCAGCGCCAACATAGGGAACCGAAGCCTGCGAAGCATCGAGTAGGGCAGTCCCGTCTTCCGCTCCAGGGCCACCTCCACCAATGAGGCTGCTGCTTCCGGCATTGGCGGCAGCAGCTGCGTTGGAGGCCGCTGTGGTGCTGGAATGGGGTTGCTCAAAGAAGTACCTAACAGTAGACGGGAAGCTTTGGTAGATGGCGCAGACGAAGTCAATGAAAGGCTGGACCTCAGACTCAACAGTGGGTCTGAAGTTGCGAAGAAGGTCGAAAATGATGCGGATGGAGATGAGGGCGTTGTCTTCGTTATCCTGGGTGAGGACCTGGAGAGACAGCTTGAGAAGATCCTGTACAAAGGGGCGAAGGACTTCGCTGTGTGGGAGCCGGTTCAGGATCTCCACCACCACGTTGCGAAGCTTGTGTTCGACGTTCTCCGTCATTTGAGGAGTGGTGATCTGCGTCAGGATCATCGAAAAGGCGCGGAAGTAGCACTTGAGGAAATTGAGGTATTCGGAAGTGTGCGCAATCTCCAGAGAGTCCCTTACTTCCATGACCATTTGCAACCGCGTTTGCACAGCTGCAATACCGAAAGCAAAACAATATTATAAATCGATTGCATGAGATAGAAAAACGAAAGACAGATCGATTACATAGGTCAGTCTCTATAAGGCGTTGTGCATGCTGGTCGTAGTTAGGTATTGGGCCCATGGCGGAAGAGCAGCGACGAACTGAGTCTAGGGTTCCGACGCCGGGCCAACTTCAGCCTAGAGAAGGCGGGAGTCGCTGGCTTTGGAGTACGTCTTCTCCATCTCCAGAGTAGGGAAGGCTTCAATATAAGCCACTCCCAACTAGCAAGTCTAACTCTTAAACTTCCGGTGAAGAACAGCACAAGTATAATTTTTTAGAATGTTAGTTGAATTTTTTTGGAACTGGCCCGGGTATAAATATCAAAACCTAGGGAGTCTAGGGTGTCAAAATAGATTTTCCGGTCATGTTCGAGTTCATTCTAAAATTGACTCGGCACTATTTGATCCAACTCGAACACGACCCATTTTTAAAAATGGGTCGCTTTCTTGGACCCGAACTCGACCTAGTTCGAACCCGGTCAACCTGACATGACCTGCCAATCTGGATCTGAACCAACAAATAGTAGGTTTCATATTAAGGGCAAATTTTATGTCGTTTACAACAATTTAAATTGGACATATTACATGTTTACATTTTGTTGCTTTTTTGAATTACGAATCAATTTACAAAATACCAAAAAAAAAAAGTACAACAAAGTTGAATATGGAATACATCAATTTTCACTTTATTGATTTGCTCAATTGCTCCCCCAAAAAACTGCCTAAGAATAATTTGTCTTCATATAGATTTAAGTGCAATAAAACCAGTTAAATAGCTAGAAAACTTGAATACATGGCTCAGATTAATCATTTAAATCATTAATCAACAAATGAATTATAAATGTAATAAATATTACCATCCAATGTGGTACTTTGTATTAGCTTAGTTAGTATATGTTCAATTATGCAGTATTTGCTCATTCTAAGAGTACATAAATGTCACCTAGTTGTAGTAGCACTTACCCCGATTGAATTTACACTTTCAATTAAGAAGGTTTATCGTCATTAAAGAAAAAAGAAGGTTTATCATCATTGCTTCATAAAGCTAAAATGTAATATAACAACAGGTTTTAGCAATACAGCAACCTGCCAACCCCTAAGACTCAAATAACAAACATACAACATATTTGATTAAAACAACAAGTAAGCAACCCAAAACTACACAACATATCAACAGACAATAGCAGTTGAGCATGTTCGAGCATAACAATCTCATGGTGGCAAACAACAACCACAAAATAAAGTAGTTATTCAAAAAATCAACATGCAGACATTAAGTTTCAGCAACAAAGCGTAAAAAGAATAAAACAATATATGCTAGATGGATAACTCCGGAAAACATAGCTAACAGTCGTAAAGTTGTTATTCAAAGAATTGATAACTAGCTGACATTAGGAAAAATTTAAAAGCTATAAGCCAATAACACAGCAGCTGTAAGAAGCTATATGTAATATCTCGTTCCCTTACTGTTCCTCTCTGAATTGGATTTCCCTCCCAGAATCGGCCAGGACGAAGTTGAGATCGTCCAGGCCGATCAGTGCATGGAAAACAGCTGATTTCTGGAGTGTTTTCTGGATGATTTCTGGACAGGATCGTCCGGGCCGATCGTGAGATCGTCCAGGACGATAGGTACTGTAGAAATTATCGGCCAGACAATAGCCCTGGGTGAGGTCCAGGACGATCAGGATTTGGTCTGATCGTCCCGGGACGATGTGAATATCGGCCTGGCCGATCAGTTCACAGATATAAGAAAATCAGCTCGTTTTGAGGAGAGAGAAAATCATTTTATAAAAACGAAAATATCTGAGGAGAGAGAAAGAGAAAGGGAAAAAGAGAAAAGCTGGTTTTCGGAGACCGCGGAGCGCTTTTCGTCCGACGCTGCTGTTGGGAAAAGTGGAGATCTCGTGGTAAGGACTCCGAATCCTATTTCTGTTTTCAAAGATGTTGTGTTTTGATCGAGTTGTGATCTGTTTTGTGTTTTCGTAGTCGAACTTTTGACGTGATTTGATATTGACACAACTTCCACCGCACAACTTCTAGTATGTTATAGATATGATTATTCTACACGATTTGACTGTATTCTACGAAGATTTTATCGGTCGGAATTGGTTCTACGCGATTTTAATCGAATAGAAAATTATCAGGATGTTTTCTGACTTGGTTTCTATAGAATAAAAGTCTTGCATTGATGTTATAGATATTCTATTGTAATTTGGTAGAATTTGGAAATCGTGTCTTTTTGCAGGATTTTTGTGTAAATTTGACCGACTGCCGTTACGCTGCCCGATTTTCGTATGATTTCCGAATTGTCTGAGATTGATAGATTGAATCGATATGAATATGATTATTGATATGATTGCTTTAATATTGACTATTGAATTGCTTATTGATTGAATTGACTATTGATACTGGAACCCAAGTGGAACCTGGTTGAACGTTGGTGAAGATTGATATTGACCTGTACAGGATGGTGGGCCGACGGGCTTTCCTTTAAACCATTGATCATTGATATAACGATTGGGAGTTATAAGGAGTTTATATGCCGACGGGCGGCCGACGGGCAAAAAGAGTGACGACTCTTATTGATAGACCAACGTACGGACTACAACAGCAACGGATTCTACAACAGCAACATGACCAGTTGATTTTACTTGTCCAGTATATAGTATTGAATTGCATGTTCACTGTATTGATTTACGGATTTATTGCTTTATCGATTTCTGCCTTATTGATTGATCGGATTTACTGTATCGTACGATTTCATTGATTTCATTGATTGATTACCGAGCATTGATTACTGAGCATTGATATGGATATTGATAGATATAGATACTGCATTGATAGCATGGACATGGACATCGTATAGATTCATTGTATTGCTGCCTATAGATTTTATAGACTCGCTGTTGCTATTGTTCTCTACCGTATTGACTGTTTTATAGATTCCTTGTCTCGTATCGCTTTTCTCAATTGACTTCATTGATTAGATCGTACTGAATTGAACGTATTGATTTGATTGACGGATATTGATTGATTGCATTGATTTATCGAATTGCCTGCCGCTGCATTGACTGGTTTTATTGACTATGGATTTCCACTGCATAGAATTGATGATCATTGATTCATTGATTTCCGCTGCATAGACTCATTGACCATTGACTGATTCAGATTGATAGATTGACATGCATATTGATAGCATCGCCATGCTTTGATTTCAGTTGTAGGCTTTGGTGACCTGCTGGGCTATTGTAGCTCATTATATGTGGTTTAAAATTTCAGGTCCGAGCAAGGCAACTGGAATGGAGTTCGATCAGAATGTCAGACGAATCCTTTCGCCACACGGATCTTGGGGCGTCACAGGTGGTATCAGAGCAAGTGTAGTGAAAGGATTTGATTGATAGTTTGATAGAATGAATCCATTCTATTCATTTTGCATACATAGTGATTGACATTTGATTGATTGCATTGTGTGGTTGTTTAGATTTCGACGAGTTTTGTTTTGGATTTGGATTTCGATCGATTTGGTTTGCTTCGTGTTTTGCTTCGTACCTTTAGGGAAATGTCGGGACGACATTTTTCTAAGGTGGGGAGATTGTAATATCTCGTTCCCTTACTGTTCCTCTCTGAATTGGATTTCCCTCCCAGAATCGGCCAGGACGAAGTTGAGATCGTCCAGGCCGATCAGTGCATGGAAAACAGCTGATTTCTGGAGTGTTTTCTGGATGATTTCTGGACAGGATCGTCCGGGCCGATCGTGAGATCGTCCAGGACGATAGGTACTGTAGAAATTATCGGCCAGACAATAGCCCTGGGTGAGGTCCAGGACGATCAGGATTTGGTCTGATCGTCCCGGGACGATGTGAATATCGGCCTGGCCGATCAGTTCACAGATATAAGAAAATCAGCTCGTTTTGAGGAGAGAGAAAATCATTTTATAAAAACGAAAATATCTGAGGAGAGAGAAAGAGAAAGGGAAAAAGAGAAAAGCTGGTTTTCGGAGACCGCGGAGCGCTTTTCGTCCGACGCTGCTGTTGGGAAAAGTGGAGATCTCGTGGTAAGGACTCCGAATCCTATTTCTGTTTTCAAAGATGTTGTGTTTTGATCGAGTTGTGATCTGTTTTGTGTTTTCGTAGTCGAACTTTTGACGTGATTTGATATTGACACAACTTCCACCGCACAACTTCTAGTATGTTATAGATATGATTATTCTACACGATTTGACTGTATTCTACGAAGATTTTATCGGTCGGAATTGGTTCTACGCGATTTTAATCGAATAGAAAATTATCAGGATGTTTTCTGACTTGGTTTCTATAGAATAAAAGTCTTGCATTGATGTTATAGATATTCTATTGTAATTTGGTAGAATTTGGAAATCGTGTCTTTTTGCAGGATTTTTGTGTAAATTTGACCGACTGCCGTTACGCTGCCCGATTTTCGTATGATTTCCGAATTGTCTGAGATTGATAGATTGAATCGATATGAATATGATTATTGATATGATTGCTTTAATATTGACTATTGAATTGCTTATTGATTGAATTGACTATTGATACTGGAACCCAAGTGGAACCTGGTTGAACGTTGGTGAAGATTGATATTGACCTGTACAGGATGGTGGGCCGACGGGCTTTCCTTTAAACCATTGATCATTGATATAACGATTGGGAGTTATAAGGAGTTTATATGCCGACGGGCGGCCGACGGGCAAAAAGAGTGACGACTCTTATTGATAGACCAACGTACGGACTACAACAGCAACGGATTCTACAACAGCAACATGACCAGTTGATTTTACTTGTCCAGTATATAGTATTGAATTGCATGTTCACTGTATTGATTTACGGATTTATTGCTTTATCGATTTCTGCCTTATTGATTGATCGGATTTACTGTATCGTACGATTTCATTGATTTCATTGATTGATTACCGAGCATTGATTACTGAGCATTGATATGGATATTGATAGATATAGATACTGCATTGATAGCATGGACATGGACATCGTATAGATTCATTGTATTGCTGCCTATAGATTTTATAGACTCGCTGTTGCTATTGTTCTCTACCGTATTGACTGTTTTATAGATTCCTTGTCTCGTATCGCTTTTCTCAATTGACTTCATTGATTAGATCGTACTGAATTGAACGTATTGATTTGATTGACGGATATTGATTGATTGCATTGATTTATCGAATTGCCTGCCGCTGCATTGACTGGTTTTATTGACTATGGATTTCCACTGCATAGAATTGATGATCATTGATTCATTGATTTCCGCTGCATAGACTCATTGACCATTGACTGATTCAGATTGATAGATTGACATGCATATTGATAGCATCGCCATGCTTTGATTTCAGTTGTAGGCTTTGGTGACCTGCTGGGCTATTGTAGCTCATTATATGTGGTTTAAAATTTCAGGTCCGAGCAAGGCAACTGGAATGGAGTTCGATCAGAATGTCAGACGAATCCTTTCGCCACACGGATCTTGGGGCGTCACAGGTGGTATCAGAGCAAGTGTAGTGAAAGGATTTGATTGATAGTTTGATAGAATGAATCCATTCTATTCATTTTGCATACATAGTGATTGACATTTGATTGATTGCATTGTGTGGTTGTTTAGATTTCGACGAGTTTTGTTTTGGATTTGGATTTCGATCGATTTGGTTTGCTTCGTGTTTTGCTTCGTACCTTTAGGGAAATGTCGGGACGACATTTTTCTAAGGTGGGGAGATTGTAATATCTCGTTCCCTTACTGTTCCTCTCTGAATTGGATTTCCCTCCCAGAATCGGCCAGGACGAAGTTGAGATCGTCCAGGCCGATCAGTGCATGGAAAACAGCTGATTTCTGGAGTGTTTTCTGGATGATTTCTGGACAGGATCGTCCGGGCCGATCGTGAGATCGTCCAGGACGATAGGTACTGTAGAAATTATCGGCCAGACAATAGCCCTGGGTGAGGTCCAGGACGATCAGGATTTGGTCTGATCGTCCCGGGACGATGTGAATATCGGCCTGGCCGATCAGTTCACAGATATAAGAAAATCAGCTCGTTTTGAGGAGAGAGAAAATCATTTTATAAAAACGAAAATATCTGAGGAGAGAGAAAGAGAAAGGGAAAAAGAGAAAAGCTGGTTTTCGGAGACCGCGGAGCGCTTTTCGTCCGACGCTGCTGTTGGGAAAAGTGGAGATCTCGTGGTAAGGACTCCGAATCCTATTTCTGTTTTCAAAGATGTTGTGTTTTGATCGAGTTGTGATCTGTTTTGTGTTTTCGTAGTCGAACTTTTGACGTGATTTGATATTGACACAACTTCCACCGCACAACTTCTAGTATGTTATAGATATGATTATTCTACACGATTTGACTGTATTCTACGAAGATTTTATCGGTCGGAATTGGTTCTACGCGATTTTAATCGAATAGAAAATTATCAGGATGTTTTCTGACTTGGTTTCTATAGAATAAAAGTCTTGCATTGATGTTATAGATATTCTATTGTAATTTGGTAGAATTTGGAAATCGTGTCTTTTTGCAGGATTTTTGTGTAAATTTGACCGACTGCCGTTACGCTGCCCGATTTTCGTATGATTTCCGAATTGTCTGAGATTGATAGATTGAATCGATATGAATATGATTATTGATATGATTGCTTTAATATTGACTATTGAATTGCTTATTGATTGAATTGACTATTGATACTGGAACCCAAGTGGAACCTGGTTGAACGTTGGTGAAGATTGATATTGACCTGTACAGGATGGTGGGCCGACGGGCTTTCCTTTAAACCATTGATCATTGATATAACGATTGGGAGTTATAAGGAGTTTATATGCCGACGGGCGGCCGACGGGCAAAAAGAGTGACGACTCTTATTGATAGACCAACGTACGGACTACAACAGCAACGGATTCTACAACAGCAACATGACCAGTTGATTTTACTTGTCCAGTATATAGTATTGAATTGCATGTTCACTGTATTGATTTACGGATTTATTGCTTTATCGATTTCTGCCTTATTGATTGATCGGATTTACTGTATCGTACGATTTCATTGATTTCATTGATTGATTACCGAGCATTGATTACTGAGCATTGATATGGATATTGATAGATATAGATACTGCATTGATAGCATGGACATGGACATCGTATAGATTCATTGTATTACTGCCTATAGATTTTATAGACTCGCTGTTGCTATTGTTCTCTACCGTATTGACTGTTTTATAGATTCCTTGTCTCGTATCGCTTTTCTCAATTGACTTCATTGATTAGATCGTACTGAATTGACCGTATTGATTTGATTGACGGATATTGATTGATTGCATTGATTTATCGAATTGCCTGCCGCTGCATTGACTGGTTTTATTGACTATGGATTTCCACTGCATAGAATTGATGATCATTGATTCATTGATTTCCGCTGCATAGACTCATTGACCATTGACTGATTCAGATTGATAGATTGACATGCATATTGATAGCATCGCCATGCTTTGATTTCAGTTGTAGGCTTTGGTGACCTGCTGGGCTATTGTAGCTCATTATATGTGGTTTAAAATTTCAGGTCCGAGCAAGGCAACTGGAATGGAGTTCGATCAGAATGTCAGACGAATCCTTTCGCCACACAGATCTTGGGGCGTCACACTATACAAGTCTAGCATGAGGAAGCAAAGCAAGTAACCAAGTACAAGAACTTGTACATAATATAATTGAAAGTCTTAGAACTTTGATTAGATAATGTTAAAAAGGAAACAAATCACTCGACTGCCAAGTTCTTTAACAAACAAAATATTAAATATTTTGCATATGATTTGGTTGTATTATGTAACCAGAAGAGGCTACAAAACGGCAGCTTCTATAAGATTAGTTAGTTTGCTTGTATTTGTGTAAATTAACTAAAATCCAATAACTAAATTTTTACCTTGCTCCCCATCATTTAGGTTCACATCTAAACTGAGGATATCATCAATAACAACATCAAGTTCGAGATCATGTCCTACTGCAACAAATAAAAAAAAATAGATTTGAGATCTTACAAACACTTGAGAATTGTAAATGTACTAGATACAAATGGAATAGTTTAGAAAGATGAACAATAAAGCATCACATTATCCGTGTAATCAATCCTTTGCACAAACTAGTTCCTCAACAATGTCATGCTGTAATGCACTACGATATTGATTGAGAATTCTACTGATATTGTTGAAGGCACTTTCAGATGATATTATAATTATTGGAATGCACAATACATCACGAGCCTTACCAGAAACATCAGGAAATCTATATTAGCTGTGTTGCCAAAATTTTAATATATTTGAATTAATCTTTCTATCAAGTTTGGTTCATCAAGATAAATATCTAATTCTGATTTTCTAGGCATTATGACTTCTTGCTTTTGAAACTCACTAGAATTCAAAAAATAAAAAATTTCATGCTGGAAGGAGTGAAGACATTAGGCTACTAATAATGAAATACTACCTGTAGAAATTGTGACTTAATCATAGGTGATGATGTGGCCCTTGATGCAAAACCTTGTGCATTTTAGATGCATGTGAATGTTGCCTTGATGAACCATTCCCTCTTGAACTCTAGTTTGCAAACAAGGAGATTAACTTAAGTCTAACCTTTCTTAATTCGAAGAGATAATCCCCTCCATATAGTATCCTATAACACCACTCAACGAAAGTAAATTTATATATTGGATCTAAAATGACAGCTTTTGCCAATATATCCCTTATTTCTTACCAATATTTCTCAAACATGCCAATCATCATTGTAGCCATTTTCTTTATGTATTGATGGTCAATTAAGATTTCGTTTTTCAATTATGCATATGTTGTCGAAATACATGAAAAGTATAAATTTGTTGTTGGGCACTTCAATCCGAAAATGACACAAGTGGTCTCATAGAAAGGAGCCAAGGATTTGTAAATAGCCTATACTTTTTCCCATTCAAGAGTAGTAGGACAATTCTTATAATTTGAATCAACCAACTTTAAATGTTGAAAAGTTTTGATAATAGATAGCACTATCAAGCATAATGAAAGTGAAGATCCATCTACTTGGAACATACTAACACAAACCTCTCTTTCCATCTAGAAAATTATGTTTGACACAATCAAGAAACATTTGTTTCCTTGATTGAGATCCTTTGGCATACTTAGTGCTCTCTCTTATTTTTATTGTTTAACCATCAATTTCCTTCAGACCATCTTGCACTAATTAACAATATGAGCAGTGCAATGCATATGAAAAAGTCACCATCACATAGCAAGCCACCACAAAAATAATGATCTTCTTTTACAAGTGTCAATCATTATCAATAAAATATATTGTTAAGCATATAAACCCATCATTATTTATAAAAGTTCATAGGTCTAATGTTAAGCAAACCCTGCTAGTAAACTTAGCTAATTATGCATTTATATTACATTTTTTCTAGTGAATAATTTTTTACAGCCATTTCGTACGGTATTTCTAGAAAAGAATGATAAGCTCCGATGAAGATACATCAAAAACAATGAAAGGGAAAATCATGCATGATGAAAGAGTAGCAAACAAGTCACAAAATTCTGCTAGGTCAAATTTATTATCAGACAAAGACATGGATGACTTAGAGTTTATTTGTAAGATCAATTGTCACATATAACACATATTTCTTTTCTTTCATTTTTTATGGTGGTGCTTTAGATTACCAGCTCCATGTTTGATATCACATAAATACGTACGCCATATTTCTTACATTTACACTTTTGCTTACCATCTTTTGTAATAAAAAATATCTCAAAATGGCCCAAAAAAACTAGAGTCATCCTTCTCCGCTTTTAAATAATTATTCCCCTTGTGTCCTTTCATTACATACATTGTTAAATAACTCTATAACATTTTTAGAAGCCCAAACTTCTTCATTTTAATCAAAAGAATAACTCTCATGAATGGTGTTAGAATCATCCATCTAGCCAAAATATAATAATATATTACAATGCGAATATTTAACAATTTCTTAAATGTCATATTCAAACAAAAAAATTATAACTATATAACATATTAACTACTTTTCCAGCAAACTGAAATGGGCAGTACAACAAGTTGCAACTTAGTTTTCATAACTCTGTTTCTATATATCATGCGTATTTTTTTATGATTCCAAAATCTTATTATATTGATTACTGATTCTCCTAACATATATTGGAAATTTTTCTTTTGTTGTTTGTGTGTACTAATATTTCAGGAAAATCATACTACAAACTACTAAAGACTTCAAGATAGATTAGATTAAGGTTTATTGTATTTAAAGTATATAATTTTTTTATTTTTCTTGAGTCTAAGAGAGTGTAATTATAATTGGATAATCGTGCACACACACTAAGGGAGTGAGTCGAAACTTTAGATTTGTTTAAACAATTCGTATTGTATGATGTATGGTTCGTACAGACGACTCATAGAGTACGAAATGGTGGTGTACATAATCATACCGGACGAACTTGTTCAATTTTTAAATTATTCATGCATTACGATGTCAATTTGTACAAATGATTGATAGAGTATAAAATCAGGTTTGTGCAGGATCATACATGGATTTTTGAGCTATTCGTACGTGATGATGATGATGATGATGATATATATATATATATATATATATATTATATATATATATATATATATATATATATATATATATATATATATATATATATATATATATATATATATATATATATATATATATATATATCGTACATATAACAAAATTGAGTTCGTACCAATTCGTATAGACAATTTTGAATTGTTCGTACTGATGGATCGTATGGGACTATATGTAATTGTATAGTATGATCGTAAGACAATTTTCTTGTATTTTTTAGTTTTTGGATTTTTTTTCATGTCCTTTCTATATAAGGAGTCCTAAAAAATGTCACTAAACACCTTTGTTGTTAATTTATCTTAAGAGTGGCCATTGAGTGTGAGTATTTAGGAGAGATTGTGAGAGTGAAGTGTGAGAGATCAAGTGAGGGGGAGTTGTGACGGATTCACAAGGTTGCCCAAAGTGAAAATCTCTGTCTCCTTTAAGTTCTGTCCATATCCTCTAGAGGCTCTTAAGTGAAGTTCTTCAACATTAGTCATGGGTTCTTTGCATCACCAGGAGGGTGAAAATGATGATGATGCTCTGTCTTCATTAGGAGAGTGAAAAAGGACAACGGTTATTTACCTTCATCAGGGAGGGTAAAAAAGGACAAGTATTCTCTGCTACAATGGGTTGGTGGGAGAGAGTTTGTAAGGGATTTTCTACCTTGCTGTGGGAGAAAAAGGAGTGTCACTATTGTTTAGTGCAATATCTGAAGGAGTCTTCAGGGAGTGGACGTAGGTCTAGTTAGATCGAACTAGTATAAAATTTGGTGTTATTCTATTCTTTTTTATTTTCTGTATTTTTATTTTACACACTTTAATGTTTTATGGTTGAATTTTTTTTATGAAAATCATATTCAAACAACTGCATATTTTAAGGATCAGAGATTTAATTTTCTAGAAATATTTTTTAAAAATTTCAAAAATATTTTAAATAACCAATTCACCTTCCTCTTGATTAGCCTTGGGACAATTGCTTTATGTCTAATAACCTATTCAGACTTTCAAGTGGTATCAGATTCAATTTCAAAAATTAAAGTATATATTACTTTTTGAAAAACTATTATGGCTAATTTTGGAAACCGTAATATTACTGAAAAAAATTCGATCACTATACCACCTTTATTTGAAAATATTTCTTTTAATTTTTTATACACTTTGTGTATCTTTCCAAATTTGGCGTAAGATCACTTTGTGCATATTTTTTTTGATGAAATGTGTTCATTCATAAAAATAGGAAAACATCTTTAAAAAAATTTGATCCAAAATCTAATGAAGGAATTTTTCTTGAATACTCTAGTGTTAGAAAATCTTATAGAATTTTTAACAAGAGGACTTTGATAGTTGAGGAGACCACATATGTTGTGTTTGATGAATTTAGCATTTTGGAAGAGCAAATGTTAGAAGAGGATCATATTTAAAATAACTCCCAATGAATTTAAAAGATAAATTTGGAAGAGAATATTAGATTAGAAACCCCTTTTGTCTAGAGAATGAAATTTTTTTAAGAATCACCCTAAGGAATTAATTTAAGGCGAACCTAATGAGGGTGTTAAGACTAGGTATGGACTTAACAAATAGATGAATCATTCTACCTTTATATCAATGATTGAACCCACCAATATAAATCAAGTACTTTTGAATAAATTTTAGATTTTGGCTATGGAGGAAGAATTAAATCAATTTATAAGAAATGATATTTGTGAATTGATTGAAAGGCCTAAGGATCAAAGTGTTATTAGAACTAAGTGGTTGCTAAAAAATAAAATGAATAATTCAAGAGTTGTAATTAGAAATAAGGCTAGATTGGTGGTCAAGGAATATAATCAAATAGAAGGGATTAATTTTAAAGAGACTTTTATCCCTTGAGCTAGACTTGAAGCAATTAGGGTTTTGTTAGCATTTGTATGTTTAAAAGTTTTAAATTATATCAAATGAATATTAAGAGTGCAATTTTTAATGAGATGATACAAAAGGATGTTTATGTTGAGTAACCTCCAGATTTTAAAAATTTTAAATTTCCTAATCATGTGTTTAAATTAAAAAAGATATTATATGGATTGAATTAAGTATCTACGACTTGGTATGAGAGGTTAAGCATGTTCATATTACAGAGATCTTTTATAAAGGAAGTGTAGACACAACTTTTTTTAAAAGAGAATAGGAGATGACATACTCATTGTTTAAATATATATTGATAACATATTATTTGGATCTATAAATAAAAATTTTTGTGATGATTTTTCAAAACTAATGAGTAGTGAATTTGAGATGAGTTTGATGAGAGATTTAAGTTATTTTCTTAGTTTTAGCATAAAGCAAAATGAGGAATGAACATTTCTTAGCCAGTGAAAATATATTAAGGATATCCTCAAGAAATATGAAATAGGTAATGTAACATCAGTTTTGCTGATCTGCTCCAGAATCGTCCGGGCCGATTGTGAATCGTCCCGGGACGATTAGTTCAAATTTTGTTCCAGATTCTGTACATAAGTTACAGGAAAGATTTCCTGTAAGGATCATCCGGGCCGATTGGGGCATCGTCCCGGGACGATCAAAGCATGGCACAAGTCAAAGAGTAGGGGTTTTTATCGTCCAAGGAAATTAATTATCGTCCTGAAAAATCGTCCCAGACTGATGTGAATTTGGTCAGATCGTCCAGGACGATCGTGCGATCGGTCGGGCCGATCAGAGCATTATTTAGCTAAAATCAGCTCATTTTGAAGAGAGAGAAAAAATATAAAATATCTAAATTCAGTTTGAGGAGAGAGAAGGTTGAGGAGAAAATTGGAAAAGTTGATTTTTGGACAACGTCGGGCCGTTGTCGTCCGTCGAGATAGTTCAAGAAAGTGGTGTACGCAAGGTAAGGCACATTCCGCCTTTCTCAATTTTCAGAACGGTGAAGTTTGAACAATTTTTCTGTTCGGATTTCGTTTTCGTTTTCGTTAGCGAATTTTGTTCGTATTTTCTGACTGGTTCAGTTTTTACCGCGTAACTTTTGATATGTTTCTGAGGTGCCGAGTATGCACGTTTTGATTATTTTCTGGAGATTTTTGACCGGATATTTTGATTTTGCGGCGTTTTCTGTCGACTGTAAATTTTCACGATGTCTGAAAATGTTGTGCCAGTAGAATAAAAGTCTTATAATATTGTTGTGAATGTTCTGTGGTAATTTGGTAAAATTCTGATTAGACGAATTTTGTGTAAATTCTGTATATTATCGTTATGCCGCCGGATTTTCGTACGATTTCTGAAATTGTCCGAATTTGTTCTGAAATGATATGATATGATTGTGTGCTATGAAAAGGGAGTTATAAGGGGTCAGGATCCTATGAGATCCTGTCTATGTCAGGAAAAATCTGAAATGAGTTCTGAAATCTATTTCTGAAAACAAGTTCCGGATCCGATGATAAGTTCTATTCTGGTGCTATAAGCACATCTGTTCTGGTGCCATGAGCACAAAGGGAGGCATAAGGGGCCAGAATCCGAGAGATTCTGTCAGTGTCTGGGAAGGGAGGCATAAGGGGCCAGAATCCGTTGAAATTCTGTCAGAGTCAGGGAATCTGTTCTGACTTTTGATATGTTCTGACTTGATATGATTTCTGATTTCCGTATGATATAATTTGATCTGATCTGTATGATTATGATTCTGATACAATTCTGACACAATTCTGTTCTGTTCTGATATGATCTGATTCTGATTTCCGTACGATTCTATTATTCTGATTTGATGTATGATTCAATTTTCTGTTCTGTCTGTTCTGTTCTGATTTGATTCGTTCTGTTCTGCTCTGTCAGTTCCGTATTCTGATTTTGTACGGATTTCTGTTTGATGTGTTTGATGTGGACTCTGAGGATTTTGACTGAAGGTTTGATGTCTTGCTGAGCTGTTGTAGCTCATCCTTATTTTCTACGTGATTTTCAGGTTTTGGGAAAGGGAAGGACGTCTTGGAGTAGGATTTCAGAGTCTGATCTTTGATAGGTATTTTTGTACAGTCATGGCTTTTATGTTCTGTTATGTTATTTCTGTCTGAAAGCCATGAGCTGTATTTGTATATGATTCTTTTTTAGGAAGAAAAGATAGATGATCTGTTCCACTGCATTTGATGTTTATAGTAGCTCTGCGTGTCTGTTTCTGTGTGTAAATGTTTGGAAGAAAGTTCTGAAATAAATTCCAAAGTCAGATCCTGGAATTAGTTCAGTTAGTTTCAGTCTAGCCACGACCCGATGCGAGCGGGATCCATCCCGGTCGGGTTGGGTCGTGACAAGCTTTAGTGGTATCAGAGCAATAGTTTTGGAATTTGAATTGTAGGATTGTAAGACAGAGCTATAGGAAGTGATCTGAGTCTATCTGGGGTAGTTTTGGTTTGTCCGGATTTTTATTGTGTTATTTTTGTGATTAGTTTTCTGGATTTTCTGGATTTTCTGTATGGATCTGCCAGACCCCGACATGATAGACGGTCAGCACTAGTGGATAGTACAGCCCCAGTGGTTGGTGCAGATACGCTTTCCCAGTTTACTACATTGGTTGCTCAGATGATGAGCGAGACTCACAGTAGAGCTTCTACTGTTCGATCTGAGGATATTGATAGACATCTTCAGATGTTTCTGAGGTTGAAAGCTCCGAGGTTTGAGAGCGCAGTTGAGCCCAGAGCAGCTGAGGTGTGGCTCAGGAGGATAGAGAAGACTTTTGACGGCATGCAGTGTCCGTCAGATATAAAGGTACCTTTGGTAGTATTTCTGTTAGATGGGGAGGCTGAGCACTGGTGGGTAGGCCAGCAGGAGGCCAAGTTTCAGGGCATGTTAAACTCTTTGATTTCTTGGGAAGAATTTTATGAGGTATTCCGATCTTGGTTTGTTCCCCCTTCTGCACGACAGCAGATGCAGGAGAGTTTTCTGAGACTGGTTCAGGGGAGCAAGACGGTGATGTAGTACGAGGCAAAGTTTACTGCCTTAGCCCGATATGCTCCGCAGCTGGTTAGTACTTCTGCTGAGAAGTGCTATCGATTTCTGAGGGGATTACGAGACAGTCTGAGGCAGCCACTGGTACCGTTTTATATTTCTGATTTTTCTGAGCTTGTGGAGAGAGCTCGTCTGATAGAGAACAATCTGATGGCTACTCAGCAGCGGTGGACTACGAGTAAGAAGAGGTTTGGGGGTGATGCTTCTGGTAGTAGTTCCTCTGGCAAGAGGAGATTTGTTTCTAGTTCTGGAGACTCTAGAAGGAGTGGACAGTCAGGATTTTTTAGTACTGCTACCAGTACGACCAGCTCTGGATCTGTCAGTGGGGCACTTGTGTGCCAGAGTTGTGGACGACGACATTTTGGCCAGTGTGCTACAGGATGACTGGTTAGTTCTTCAGATGTGGTCAGCCAGGACATCGGATTGCAGAATGTCCACATGCTGGATTTGATCGACGTTCTGAGTTCCAATCTGAGAGCTTTGTTAGACCTACCGGTTCAGCAGGAAGACCGAGGACTGTTCCTCTACGCCCTGAGGGATCTGGTAGAGGTGGTGGTTCGAGTTCTGTGCCACGGAGACCACCTACTATTAATCAGAGGGAGCCTACTAGTTCTGTAGCTTCAGCTCCAGCTCCAGTTCAGCCACGAGTGTACAGTCTGAGTCAGCAGGAGGCTCGAGATGCTCCAGATGTGGTGACAGGTATGATTTATATTTCTGATCAGCCCTGTCGTGTTTTGTTTGATTTTGGAGCCAATCACTCATTTCTTTCCGAGCGTTGTTTTGATCGAATCTAGATGCCTTCAATTTTACTTCCGGTTTCTCTTTCTGTGATTTTGCCAGCTAGAAGTAATTTGATTGCTCGGAAGTTTTATTTTTGTGAGATTGATATTGCCGGCAAGAAGTGGAAATCAAGTTTGATTTTGTTGCCGATTTTTTCGTACGATGTGATTTTGGGCATGGATTGGCTGAGTCTGTATAAGGCTCAGATTGACTGTTTGAAGAAGCAAGTGAGTTTGCTTATGTCTGGAGAGAGATGTGTATTCCAAGGCTTACGAGGTGTTCTCTCCAGTTTGATTTCTGGGCTAGAAGTTAGAAGAATGTGGAAGAAGGGTTGTTCAGTCTTTTTGTCTTTTGTACGGGATATGAACCTGGATGTTGGTTCTGTTTCTGATATCCCAGTGGTACGAGAGTTTGCAGATGTATTTCCTGAGGAGTTGGTTGGCTTACCTCTGGATAGAGATGTGGAGTTCTCTATCGATATTTTTCCGGGTACAGCTCCGATATCAAAAGCTCCATATATGATGGCACCGAAAGAACTTTCTGAGTTGAAAGTTCAGCTTCAGGAGTTGGTGGATAGAGGATTTGTTCGTCCTAGTGTTTCTCCTTGGGAAGCACCTGTTTTGTTTGTGAAGAAGAAGGACGGAACACTTCGTATGTGTGTTGACTACAGAGATTTGAATAAAGTCACGATCAAGAACAAGTATCCCTTACCACAGATTGATGACTTGTTTGATCAGCTTTCTGGTTCTTCTGTGTTTTTGAAGATTGACTTGAGATCCGGATATTATCAGGTGAAGGTGAAGGAAGCTGATGTGTTGAAGACAGCTTTCAGTATTCGGTACGGACACTACGAGTTCTTGGTTATGCCTTTTGGGGTAACCAATGCACCTGCTATTTTCATGGATCTGATGAACTGAGTGTTCAGGGAGTATCTGGATCAGTTTGTGATCATCTTCATCGATGATATTCTGGTATATTCTGCTTCTGAGGATGATCATGCCAGACATTTGAGCATTGTGTTGGAGACTCTGAGACGGCATCAGGTGTATGCTAAGTTCTCTAAGTGTGAATTCTGGCTGAAGAGCATTTCATTTATGGGGCATGTGATTAGCGGTGAAGGTATTTCTGTTGATCCCCAAAAGATTCAGGCTATCGCGGATTGGCCAAGGCCTAGTACGGTATTTGAGGTACGTAGTTTCTTAGGCATGGCTGGATATTAAAGGAAGTTTGTGAAAAGATTTTCTCAGATTGATACGCCTCTGACGAGACTGACTCAGAAGTCAGTAACTTTTGTTTAGACACCGGAGTGTGAGTCTAGTTTTCAGATATTGAAGGATTGTCTGACTTCAGCTCCAGTGTTAGCACTTCCGTCAGGTACGGAAAGATTTCAGGTGTTCAATGATGCTTCACTGAAATGTTTGGGATGTGTGCTGATGCAGAATGGAAGAGTAATTGCTTATGCCTCAAGACAGCTAAAACTACATGAGAAGAATTACCCGACACATGATTTGGAATTAGCTGCTGTTGTTTTTGCTTTGAAGATTTGGCGTCACTATTTGTATGGCGTCAGATGTGAGATTTTCACGGATCACAAGAGCTTGAAGTACATTTTCACTCAGAAGGATCTGAATTTGAGGCAAAGAAGGTGGCTTGAGTTGATCAAGGACTACGATCTGACGATTCAGTATCAGCATAGTAAGGCTAATGTGGTAACATACGCTCTGAGCAGGAAGTCTTCTGGATTATCAGGTATTCAGCTTACTTCTAATGATTTTCTGATTCGTGATATGGAACATTTGCAGTTGGAGGTGATTTCCTCCAGTAGTTTGGATTCTGGAGTTTTGACTCAGTTGAGCATTCAGTCTTCTTTGGAAGAAAGGATTCAAGAAGCCTAGAAATTAGATTCTGATTATTCGATATTGATTGCTCAGATTGAATCTGGTAAGAAGCCTGAACTCCGAGTTTCTGATTCTGGTACTATTTTCTGCAAGAACAGGTTGTGGATTCCTGTGTTTGGAGATATGAGGAAAGAGATTCTGTATGAATCTCATCATTCAGGCTACACTGTTCATCCGGGAAGTGGCAAGATGTACGGAGATATGAAGAGTTTATTCTGGTGGTCGGGTATGAAAAAAGATATAGCAGATTTTGTTGCGAGATGCGAGGCCTGTCAGTTGGTGAAGGCAGAGCATCAGCGACCAGGAGGACTTTTGCAGTCGTTGCCTATCCCTGAGTGGAAGTGGGAGGAGGTAACGATGGATTTTGCTATGGGTTTTCCTCGATCAAGGCAAGGGCACGATGCCATTTGGGTAATTGTGGATCGACTGACGAAGTCTGCACATTTTCTTCCCATCAGGCAGACCGATCCGGTGGATCGATTGGCACAGGTATATGTGAAAGAGATTGTCAGATTACACGGTGTGCCTAAGGTGATTATTTCTGATCGAGATGGACGGTTTACTTCTAGACTTTGGAAGGGCATTCAGCAAGGTTTGGGTACGAAGTTGCATTTCATTACAGCTTTTCATCCGCAGACTGACGGACAGTCTGAGAGGACTATTCAGGTATTGGAAGATCTGTTGAGGCTATGTGTTCTGGATTTTGGAGGAAGCTAGGAAGATCATATTCCTCTGATCGAATTTGCTTACAATAACAGTTTTTAGTCCAGTATTGGTATGGCACCTTTTGAAGCTCTGTATGGCCGGAAGTGTAGAACTCCTTTGACTCTGACTGAGATCGGAGATAGATAGGAGATGGGTGCCACTTTTGTAGATGAAACTATTAAGAAAGTTAATTTGATTAAAGAAAGGTTGAAAGCTGCACAAGATCGACAGCAGAAATATTACAATCAGAAGCACATGTTCGTTGAATTTCAAGTTGGTGACTTTGTGTATGTCAAAGTTAGTCTGATGAAGGGTGTGAGCAGATTTGGCAGAGTAAGTAAGCTCAGTCCAAGGAATATTGGACCGTTTAAAATCCTTGAGAGGATTGGTAAATCTACTTATCGGCTGTTGTTCTCTGATCAGATGTCCGATGTTCATAATGTGTTCCACGTATCTACTTTGAGAAAGTGGATATCTGACTCTGGAAAGAAAGTGTCTGCTGATGAGGTTGAGATTCAGGAGAATCTGAGCTATAAGGAAGAACCCGAGTTGATTCTAGCGTACGATGTTCGTAAGTTGAGGAGTAAACAGATTTCGATGGTTAAGGTGCAGTGGAAGCACCGAATGGCACGAGAAGCAACTTGGGAGAAGGAGTCTGACATGAGGAAGTCGTATCCGTATTTATTTTGACTGAGTTTTGATTGGACAATGTCGAGGACGACATTTTTTTGAAGTTGGGAAGATTGTAACATCAGTTTTGCTGATCTGCTCCAGAATCGTCCGGGCCGATTATGAATCGTCCCGGGACGATTAGTTCAAATTTTGTTCCAGATTCTGTACAGAAGTTACAGGAAAGATTTCCTGTAAGGATCGTCCGGGCCGATTGGGGCATCGTCCCGAGACGATCAGAGCATGGCACAAGTCAGAGAGTAGGGGTTTTTATCGTCCAAGGAAATTAATTATCGTCCTGAGAAATCGTCCCAGGCCGATGTGAATTTGGTCAGATCGTCCAGGATGATCGTGCGATCGGCCAGGCCGATCAGAGCATTATTTAGCTAAAATCAGCTCATTTTGAAGAGAGAGAAAAAATATAAAATATCTAAATTCAGTTTGAGGAGAGAGAAGGTCGAGGAGAAAATTGGAAAAGTTGATTTTTGGACAATGCCGGGCCGTTTTCGTCTGTCGAGACAGTTCAAGAAAGTGGTGTATGCAAGGTAAGGCACATTCCGCCTTTCTCAATTTTCAGAATGGTAAAGTTTGAACGATTTTTCTGTTCGGATTTCATTTTCGTTAGCGAATTTTGTCCGTATTTTTTGACTGGTTCAGTTTTTACCGCGTAACTTTTGATATGTTTCTGAGGTGCCGAGTGTGCACGTTTTGATTATTTTCTGGAGATTTTTGATCGGATATTTTTGATTTGGCGGCATTTTCTGTCGACTGTAAATTTTCACGATGTCTGAAAATATTGTGGCAGTAGAATAAAAGTCTTATAATATTATTGTGAATGTTCTGTGTTAATTTGGTAAAATTCTGATTAGGCGAATTTTGTGTAAATTCTGTATACTGCCGTTATGCCGCCGGATTTTCGTACGATTTCTGAAATTGTCCGGATTTGTTCTGAAATTATATGATATGATTATGTGCTATGAAAAGGGAGTTATAAGGGGTCAGGATCCTGTGAGATCCTGTCTGTGTCAGGGAAAATCTGAAATGAGCTCTGAAATCTGTTTTTGAAAACAAGTTCTGGATCCGATGATAAGTTCTATTCTGGTGCTATAAGCACATCTGTTCTTGTGCCATGAGCACAAAAGGAGGCATAAGGGGACAGAATCCGAGAGATTCTGTCAGTGTCTGGGAAGGGAGGCATAAGGGGCCAGAATCCGTTGAAATTCTGTCATAGTCAGGGAATCTGTTCTGACTTTTGATATGTTCTGACTTGATATGATTTCTGATTTCCGTATGATATAATTTGATCTGATTTATATGATTATGATTCTGATACGATTCTGACACAATTCTGTTCTGTTTTGATATGATCTGATTCTGATTTCCATACGATTCTATTATTTTGATTTGATGTATGATTCAGTTTTCTGTTCTGTCTATTCTGTTCTGATTTGATTCGTTCTGTTCTGCTCTGTCAGTTCCGTATTCTGATTTTGTACGGATTTCTGTTTGATGTGGACTCTGAGAATTTTGACTGGAGGTTTGATGTCTTGCTGAGCTGTTGTAGCTCATCCTTATTTTCTACGTGATTTTCAGGTTCTGGGAAAGAGAAGGACGTCTTGGAGTAGGATTTCAGAGTCTGATATGTGATAGGTATTTTTGTACTTTGATTTTTGTACAGTCATGGCTTTTCTGTTCTGTTCTATTATTTCTGTCTGAAAGCCATGAGCTGTATTTGTATATGATTCTTTTTGAGGAAGAAAAGATAGATGATCTGTTCCGCTGCATTTGATGTTTATAGTAGCTCTGCGTGTCTGTTTCTGTGTGTAAATGTTTGGAAGAAAGTTCTGAAACAAATTCCAAAGCCAGATCCTGGAATCAGTTCAGTCAGTTTCAGTCTGGCCACGACCCGATGCGAGCGGGATCCGTCCCGATCGGGTTGGGTCGTGACAGGTAATACTAAACCACTGACTACATCAATGAGTTCATTAGTTTAATTAGATAAGAATCTTAAAGGAAAATCTGTTGATCAAAAAATTTAGAATAATAATTAGATCATTACTTTACTTGACTACTAGCATACCATATATCATATTTAGTATTTGTTTGAATGCTAGATTTTAATCTGATCCAAAGGAATCACATTTGACAACAGTTAAAAAAATCTTTAGATATCTTTTGGGAACTCAAAACTTAGGGATTTGATATCCTAAGCATAGGTCTTCATTTGAAATAGTTGGATATTCTGATTTAAATTTTGGAGGATGTAGGGTTGATCAGAAAAGTGCATCTAAAATTTGTCAATTCATAGAAAACTCTTTAGTTTCTTGGTCTAGTAGGAAATACAATTTAGTAGCCTTATCTACTGTTGAAGAAAAATATATTACCTTAGATAGTTATGTGTCAGAAGTATTTTGGTTAAAATAATAATTGATTGACTTAAGATTTTTTATTAGCATAAATCTGATTTTTTAGGATAATACTAATATCATTTATATTTTAAATAATCATATTCAATATTCTAGAATCAAGCATATAGACATAAGATATCACTTCATTAGGTATCATATAGCTAAGAGAGAGATTGATTTTAATCACATTACTATGAAAAATCAACTTGTAGATATTTTCACAAAACTATTGGTCTTTAACAAATTTAGCACCTTAAGAACCAGGTTAGGTGTGGTTAATCTTAATACTTAAATTGAAAATTCTACAAACTTGATTTGTTGTGAATATATATGTGTTTAGTTTGTTTCTATTTATTTATTTTGATTATTTTGGTGTGTTTAGTTTTGTATTTTTTTCGATTTTGTTTTTGATTTTACTAGAAGTATGTCATTTGATGTAAGGTGATTCATTTTGAAAAGATTTTCTGATTATCATGTCTTATTTTCTAAGTGTTCTTTTTATACTATACAAATTTTTTCATCCTGTATGAATTCTGTAACTTATATATGATAAGTTTTCAAGCTAAGCATGGGAAACTTAATTTTTATAGGGTTTGTATTATACGATGATGTCATCATATTGTATGATATATACAATTTCGTCTGTACGAGTGGGGACAGTTTACCAGTTATGTTCAGTTATTTAATACAGATCATACGTACAAAATCATATTTCATATGTATGATTATGTTGTCAGTTTTTATGAGGGATAAATCTAATCGTCATTAAAATAATTTTTAATATTCTAATCGCCTCGAATGAATACCTATTCGTCTGTACGATCATATGGTCAAAAAACTATACGTAAGAAAGCCTTAGAAGTGGCATTTTACAAAAATACGTTTCATTTTTTTGCCATTTTTGCTTGTACATACGAAAATCTTTTCGTCCCGTATGATTTTAAAATCATACATATGATTATAATTTTGTACTGTATAATAGGTCATTTTTTTAAAATAGAAGGGTCTTTCGAAATGTTTTCTTCACTTTCTCATATGTTCCAAAACCATCTATAGTCCACATCTTAAGAATGGCTAGTAGCAGTAAACGACACCACCTCTCTAAGGGATCTTCTTCTAGAACTCGTAGGGACGATAACTTCTTATTCAAAGAGAATTAATAAGGATGCCTCCGTAGTTATTATTCAAAGAGAATTAATAAGGACGATAACTTCTTATTCTGCTGCTAAAATCACCCCTTCTCTACTTCTCATACAGGTTGATATTCATATCTCTCTCATACCCTTATTTGCTTCAATTCAACATTCATTCATCCTAACCCTCATATATGCCTACCATAAAGAGACATTCCAATTCTTTCTGGCAAATATGAAAGTTAATCAGGATCACTCTAGGATAACCTCCTATGTACTCCCAACGGGCAGAAATTATAAAGGAAGATCTAGGCAACTTTCTCCACCTTAGAACCCAAGGGATTAAAGCTCATACTTTAAACTCTATAGCCTACTTTGATTGGATATTAATCAAACTTTTAGAGGTGTTGCCCCTTGAGTTTATACTCTTAATCAAAGTGTCAGGATCATCCAGCTGTGGACCTCTGAAAGAGCACCGCTCGTGGGGTTCGACACAAGGGTACGGCCGCACTATCCCATAGGACAAAATAATCGTAGGCCTTTACACTCGACACAAACAGGTCAATGAAAGGGCATATTAGATTATGGATACGACTTACCATTGAGGATAGCGGCTCTCGCCAGCACACCCTGATGGATAGTAATATACACGACCTGATCAAAACAACGGGTTTCCCCCACCCGATACATCAGCTCGGATGGAGTTTAGTAGATGATGGAATTCAGTTTCCCACGGACGCAAGCCTCCGTAGTTAATTACATCTCAGGCCGGAACCTGAGAAGTCTCTCGATTAAGAATCATACATTATCCTTTCCAAAGTGGGATTGACACCAAGGTATTGACTAAGAAGTCCTACTCAAAAAGGAAGAAAGATCTAAAGGGCTTAATCAGTATGCGGGGTTCACACCAGCATTCGGAGGATTTAGGAAACTAAAGAGAAACAAGAGAAAATAAAAGTCAGGTAATAAACACATGCGTGAGAGAAAAGATGGAGGTGACGTCATCTTGTGAGGCAGATAAGTATGATTTATAGTCTCTGAAGGGAAGGGACCTACCCACTATTTAAGGCATACTATGAAACCGAGTCTAGTAGCCTCGAATCCTAAATCCAAGTTAGGTTTAGTGTTATACACACACTAACACCCGTGTCCTAGCTAATGTAGTGCAAAACCTGGACTTACCCCCGCCTGGATTGAGGAGCCAGCTAACCACCTAATCGATTCAAAACCATACTATCAAGTCAATTATGAAAGATGGGTGGGTGGCACAGTTTTTTTTGGAAATAGAACTGATATCTAGAGAGTTTTCTAATTGGTCCTAGACTTATATATGTCGAATGCTCCTAGCTAATACAATTAAATTTTAATTTAATTGATTTCTAATACAATGCATGCTAGTTGAAAAGTCAAATCATAAATGCTTTAAATCTTAAAAATCGTCTTGATATAAAATAATTTTTAGAAGGAGACTAGACTTCCCCAGGTCCGACACCTCATCCTCATAGGCCAGATTATCCGGACTCTGCCCGCAGACGAGAAAGTGTCTCATAATAATAGAGAAGAATAAATGCAATAATATGCATGCGACCCCGGACAATTCCATCAATTATCTAGATTCGTTAAGTTTCTATATTATTTAAAACCTTAAAATTTTAGATGTTAGTTGAGAGTAAAAAAAATTTGTAATTCTTAAAGTGCCTAATGAATGTCCAGGCTAAAACAAAACACGGCATGCAACTCATCAATAAACTAGAAAAAATATGCAACCCTAAAGACATGCAATTATAAATAAAACACAACAGAAATAATCAAACTAATTAATAAATGTCCATAGGCCAACTGCCCATTAATTATAAATTAGGGTCTGCAAAAAGTAAAGTGGCCGAGCACCACTGCCAACAACCCAAATTTCTAAGCCTATGACTGACGCAAATGACTTTGAGTGAGATATTGAGTCTTTAAATCTTCAGCTCTTCATTCTTCTTTAGATTTGTTTTCCTTTGACTCATTGGATCTCTCCTCCTTGGACTCCTTGGATCTCTCCTCTTGGACTCCTCGGATCTCTCCTCTTTAGACTCATTGGATTCGTTAATACTTGAATATCTAAATGAAGAGACAATTCCCCCCTCTAAGGGGCATTGCCTTTTCTCTTTGAATATCTAAAGCCATCCAAACTCAATCTTCCAAATGGAAGAAGACTCTCCCCTGAGGATGCCTTCTTTTTTTGAAAATTGAGTTGGATAAGAATATCCCCACTCAAAATTCATTTTCATAACTCTTAATAATTATTATAAATATTACATTAATTGAAAGCAGTAAATCTAAATTCACCTACAAGGTTATCCTAATAAAAATTCTAAGTAGTTTATATATAGAAATGAAAAGTGCACATCATAGCCATGCTTGGCCATGCACTTAATTATTGAGGGTTAATGCAGCTTCTGAAGCATATATAGCAGTTATTATTTAATGATATTAGCCCTCATTTATTTAGGAGGGCTGAGCAAGCAACTGCATAAAACATCATTAGAAATCATGACATTTGCCCCCCCCTTCCCCCCCTTTAGCATTGCATGAGCATGGCCACCTGCAAGAAAAGCAATATATATACGTATCATCCTGACCTATGGGTAAATCTAATACACATCATATCAATCCACAGAGTGCAGGAAAAGTAAGCAAACACACTAATCCTTTCATTCACAGCATGCAATAAAATCACGAAAATCCCGGCACACAACAGAAAAGGAAACACTGGCCTAGCCTAAATCTAGAAGTGGTGCCTTAGCAAAAAATTCTATGTATGTGTAAGGCTTGTGTGGTTATGGTATATCCTAAGTTGGGTAGTTAGTTAAAGTTGCCTAGAGTTCATATTTGTTGAAGGTCAGAAAAGAAAACTTTTATTTAAAGTTTAAATATAAGTGAATTAGGATCCATTTTATTTAATTTAGTTTGTTAGTTCATTTATAATAATTATGGTAGTGATATTTGAAGTTAAAATTGCATTAGCCAAATTTGGAAAGTCCCGGGTCCTCCTAGGTACTAGGCTCAAGGGGTCCAAAAGGCCACTATGAGAAATAGGCTAGGTTTGGGGTTTCTAGAATTTTAGGTAAATACTAGACCTTAAGGTGAGTAGTTACACAGGTAGTTTGTTGGATTTGGAGTTTCCTATACAAAAATATGAATTTTTCAAGTTTTGGGCCTTAGATTGTAGGCTGAGGTTGACCGGAAAGTTGACTTTCTAATTTAGGTTAGTTTCTAGAATCTTAATATTTCTAATAAATTCTAGACCCTAATTAGATTTGAATGCAATTTAGTTTATCTAATTTGAAATGTTCTACAATTAGTTATGAATTTCTAAAATTTGGGTATTTATTGAATTATCTAAATTATCTAATTAAGGGGTGATTTTATGGTTTTGGTCCAAATCAGCTCCAAACTAATTGGAATCACCCCCAAAGGTTAGAAATGACCTAATAAGGTGTTCCCAAGTGTTTGGGGAAAATGTTTGAATTTTTAATAATTTTTAATGATTTATTAGGTGCGAAAAGGTAATTTTTAATTGAGGTTAAGTTAAGGGTCAGATTGAGCTCAAACTAGTGAGCCTTATTTATCTCAGGTTAAGGACCTAATTTTGAACAATTTGAGGAGTTATGAGTATTTTTCTGAGTCAAAATTAATTTATTGTAATTTTTAGAATGTATTGGGCCCTATTTATTGGGTAAATTAGGGTTGGTTAATTAAGGGGTCTAAAGAGCTCCTAAAAATCTATAGAAAATTCTAGGAGGTTTATGATATCACTAAGTTTAAATGTTAAAGTTTTCATATCAATCAGGGATCTATCATAGCTCCTAAAAATTTTCTAAGTTCGCTAGACGGGTCCTTAATTATTGTCCTTAAGGTGTCACTGCGTTGTAAGAGTTTAAATAGAGTTTTGAACTAACCCTCAAGATAATAATGCATGGAGTATGCAAACAAAGTAAACACACCATATCCTTAGATCTATGATAATTTAAACTAAGTGGTGGTGTATCCTACATGCAAACTACGATAAAGAAAGGTAAATACGATTAATGAAATGATTAGTGAATGATTGGGACTCAACCATTCACTAATCCACTCCCCCATAATTGCTCTTCATATGCACAATCTATGTTTAAATTTTCATACGCAGATCTCCCAAAATTAGGATTTAATAATATAAGTAATTTTAAAATATTTTAAAATACTTATAAATATATATAAATTTTAGAAAATAATCTAATTAAAAATATATTAATTCATAATAAATACATAGATATAAGGGAGATCCACTGGCCACTCGAACGAGGCTTCAAAAATATTTAAAAATAATTTTTAATTTAAAAATAATTATTATAATAATTATTTAAATAATATTTAAATAATTAAATAATCAAAGTAAAACAAAAATCTGCCAGATAAAGAAAAATTAGTTTTAAAAATAATTTTAACTTAAAATACACATTTTTTTAAAAAATTTCAAGGGGTTGCCCTAAATCCGATTTAAAATGAAAAAGATATGAATTTTTAAAGTTTAATATATTAAAACAACTTTAAGATAATTTTAAAATAATAAATACTTAAAATAATCATTAAATAAACATGAAAAATAAACTTAAAAGTTTTTGAAAATTAATATTAACTTAATAAAATAATATTAATAATAAGGATTTTAAAATAATAATAATAGTAATAATAATAAGAAAATAATAATGAAAATAGTTTTTTAAATCAAAATAATAATAATAATAACAACAACAACAACAACAACAATAATAATAATAATAATAATTTAGTAAAATTATAACTTAAAAATAATAATTATTATAGATAACCATAATTAAAATAATAATATAATAATTATAATTAAAAATAAAATAATAATATAATTAAAAAAAGGGGATTTTACTGTTTTGGCCATATCTTAAAATATATATAACTTTTTCATTTGAAAATAATTTTAAAATATAGAGAATTCAAATGTAGAGAATTCAAATACGAGCAATTTGATATATAATACGTATTTTTCCGGTCAAAAATGAATTTATTATAATTTTAGAAAGAAATCTATTTTTAAAATAAAATTAAAACTAATTTTTATTTAAAAGAAAATGGCGGCGGCGGCGGTGGCGGGCCACGCGGCGCAATCTTATAGGCCAGCTCAAACCACTGTGGAGCTCAAACACGTGGCAGCCCGGGACTGGCTCCGCGGTCCTGAGCAATGATTGCGGCGAGGCCCATGCATCACTTAAAGATGTAATCATGGATTCGAGCCGTTGATTCCGCACGGTTTCAGAATCAATGGCTCTGATCAAGTCGGATGGGCGCGAATTCGCTCAGCCATTGATACACGGTCGGACAGTTGTACGCACGACTGGATCTCGACCGTTAATCACAAAATCAACGGTCCATATTGTGCTCTAAAGGGAGACGGCGTAACCCGAAGCCCTAATCCTTCTTTTGCTTTGTTCTCGCAAACCACTCAACGAAACATTATGAAATTTGAAACACTAATAGTAGACATGAAGAGCATTGTTGGGGGACAAAAACCGCATTCTAAAACGCAGTGTGTGCAAAGTTATTTAAACCTTAGTGTCCTAAATTAGGGTTTGAGTTTTTACCTAATCCACACAGTGGATTCGAGAGATCTTTGGCAAGTTGCACTTGTAGACTGTCCACGCTCCTATTTGTAGAAGAAACCACGTCTCGAAACACTATGGATCAACAGGAAGAAGCCTTGGAACAAAAATCCTCTCGGGTGGCCGAAATCCTCGTTGCTGGCGAGGTGTCACCGTCAGGTTTGGCTTGGGAAGTGTGGGGACAGGTCGTGGGAGCTCTCACCTCAAAGATATCGGGCTCTAGAGGCTTGGAGGAAGAGGAAGAGTCAAAAGATCCCTTTTTAAACCCTAAAAATGCCTATTTATATCTCTAGGGTTGAAACCAACGGCCCAGATTGAATCTCTATTCAATTGGGAGGGAAATCAGAAGGAATTGGCCGTGGTTTGAATCCCAAGGCATTAAGAGGGCTTTTAAATGCCTTAATTAAGTCTTAAATCCACTTAAATAGGTCATTTTGACCTATTTAAGACTTAGGTTGACCAAGTCAAGGTTTGACTTGGTCAACCCGGTCAAATAGGTCAAAGGGCATTAGGGTTTGAGCCTTGGATGGACTTGAAATGAAATTAGACTCATTAAGGCTAATTGGGTCAACCTGGATTGACTTGGTCAACTGGGTTGACTCAGGACACAAGTATGGGTCTAGTAGACTGAGCTCGACCTACTGAGTCCAAGGGTGAAGAGAAATGGGCTTGAGGAGGTCTAAATTGGATTTGAAATTGAATGGAAGGGTCAAGGTTCACTTGGGTCAACCCTGGTTGACTCAGGGCCCGAGTTTGGGCTCAGCAGACTTTGCTTGACTCCCTGAACCCATTAGGATGGGTCCTGGGGTCTATCTTGGTCAAATTTGACTGGGTCAACTCCTTGACCTAGTTTGGGGGAAAAAGTAGGTCAACACCAGCATGTTTTGAGAATCTCAATTATTCCAAAAGCTGGTGATTGCATTAACATGACTTCACTTTTGTACACAATCACTTATTTGATAATGACTGAAAACCTTTTGATGAAACCCAACTCATCATGAATTATATTTATAACATTTTAGAAATTAGACTTTCATATCATAAGAGAAAGAAAAATGTGGTTTTAGAATATCTAGTTAACTACTTCTTAAAAAATAAGTACAATATTATCCATCATGATCCTCCCACTGAACTACCTACTTACTTTACTGATGCCTCTTTTCGGGCACTTTTTGTGTGGGATCATGATTCGGAGAGTGATGATTCAGAGAAAGAAGGGTGAGCTCCTACTCCAGCACCTGCACCTGAACCTGATCAGAATTTATATCACGAAATGGTTCAGCGCTTTAATAGATTTGAAACTCGTTTTGATCAACGCTTTGATCAAATTTAGAATCACTTAAATCAGCATGATGCTATATATAATGAAGACATGGGTTGGATCCAAGGGCAGTTTGACTTGGTTAAGTCCAATATTGTTATGATGAATAGTTACTTTTCTATATTCAACCAACCACCTCCCCCAGACTAATGCCCCTTTGATTTCTAGACGTACTTATATGTTGTTGTTGCTAATGAGTAGTTGTGTTTATTGTTGTGATGTTTATTCTATGAGTTTAGTGTTTTCATATGTTATTTTGAATCTCTGTAATGATGTAAGTTAAATGTTGTTATGTGGAATGATATGAAATGAGAAAGATATTTGTATGTGCTCTTTGATATCAATGAAATGATGGAATATTTTATTCACTTGCATTAAATTTCATTTCTTGAAAAGTTTATATTTTTAATGAAAAAATCTTTTGTAGTTGATCATTGGAATGGATTCTCAATTATTTTGCTCTACAAATTAATTTCCTTATAAAATTTAATCTTTTAAAAGTTTAAATTAAATTATGACTGGATGTAGACAATGAGAACAATTTCATGTTCTTATAGACAAACATATCTAAATAATAATTGTTGCAAGATTGATGTATTATTATTATTTTTTTAATATGTTTATTTTTATTATTAGTGGAATTTAAATTTAAATTACTGATTTTGGAAAGACCCAAAAATTTAAAAAAAAAAAAGAAACGTACAAAGCATGTAAAAATAGAAAAGATGAATAATAGTTTGCAAAGTAAAAAGAGGCGTAAAATTAGCACAAATAGAAAAAAAGCACAAAGTGTGCCATAAATATTTGAAAAGATGCGCAATGTCGCTAATTGAAAGCATTTTTATATTATTATTTCCTTTATCATTCAATCTCTTATCCAAATCCATCTAATTAGTAATCATATTCAATATTGAATTCGTACTTAATCATTTCATCTTTTTGCAATAATCATTTTTATTTAATTTGTATAGCATGAACAATGAGCATGGTTGACTTTTTTTATCTTAGTTATTCTTTAATTTAAAATTTTGAATATTTTTGTTTTCATTGACGAAGTTAATATTATATTTGCAATTGGTTTAAAATCCTTTTCTTCTTCAACTCTTTTGGTTTATATGTAGAAACTTTTCATTTCAAGATGTATTTCCCTTTTTATTATTATTAAAAGGAGGAGTAATAATATTTTGTTTGTTATGTTTTGAATGTTTAAATGTTCGTGTTCGTGTTTTTGTTCAATTCGTATATTTAGTAGTTGTTGTTTGTTATTTTTTTTTTTTAATTTTTAGGTTTTTGTAATTTGATCTTCATGGGTACCCCTTGTTGTTAAATGGGTCGTTTATTTAAGGGAAGCTAAGAATAAAATTTATTTTAAATGTTAACTCAAACAATAATTATTTTTTCATCATAAAAAGAAAAGTGAGATTATTGCAACTTAGTTTTTATAACTATGTTTTTATATATCATGTGTGTTTTTTGATAATTCTAAAATCTTATTATATTGATTATTATTTCTCATAATATATATTGAAATTTTGCTTTTGTTGTTTGTGTATACTAATATTTCAGGGAAATCATACTTCAGACTGCTGAAGACTTTAAGACATATTAGATTATGATTTATTGTATTTGAAGTTTGCAAATTTTTTATTTTTCTTCAGTCTGAGAAAGTGTGATCGTAATTGGGTAATCGTGCACAGACACATTGGGGGAGTGAGTCGAAACTTTAGATTTGTTTAAACAATTTATAATGTACGATGTATGGTTCGTAGTTCGTACAGACGATTCATAGAGTATGAAATGGGGTCGTACATAATCATACCAGACGAACTTGCTCAATTTTTGAATTGTTCACATAGTACGATATCAATTCGTATAGATGACTGACAGAGTATGAAATCAGGTTTATATAAGATTGCATATGGATTTTTGAACTGTTCGTACGGGACGATATACATTTCGTACATATGATAAAATTGAGTTCATACAGATAAATTTGAACTGTTCTTATGGGACGTTATACGTTCGTATGAATGGATCATACAAGACTATATGCGATCGTACAAAACGATCGTATGACAATTTTCTTACCATTTTAATTTTTGGACGGTTTTTCATGTCCTTTTTATGTAAGGAGTCCTAAAAACTGTCACTAAATACCTTTATTGTAAATTTATCTTGAGAGTGGCCATTGAGTGTGTGTATTTGGGAGAGATTGTGAGAGTGAAGTGTGAGAGATCAAGTGAGGGGGAGTTGTGAGTGATTCAGAAGGTTGTACAAAGTGAGGATCTCTTTATCTCCTTCAAGTTTCTGCCCATTTCCTCTGAAGGCTCTTAAGTGAAGTTCTTTAACATTGGTCGCAAGTTCTCTGCCTTCACACAGAGGGTGAAGGATGATGATTCTCAGCCTTCACTAGGAAGGTAAAAAAGGATGACAATTCTCTACCTTCGTCAGGGAGGGTGAAAAAGGACGACTGTTCTTTGCAGCACCAAGTTAGTGGGAGAGAGTTTGTAAGAGCTTCTCCACCAGCTTGCTGTGGGAGTAAAAGGAGAGTCACTATTATTTAGTGCAATACTTGAAGGAGTCTTCAGAGAGCGGACGTAGGTCTAGCTGGACTGAACAATTATAAAATTTAATGTTCTTCTATTCTCTTTTATTTTTCGCATTTTTATTTTACGCACTTTAATGTTTTGTAGTTTTAAAATTCTTTTGTGAAAATAATATTCAAACAACTGCATATTTTAAAGATCAATGATTTAATTTTCTATAAACAATTTTAAAAAATTTCAAGAAGTTTTTAAATAACCAATTCACCCCCTCTTGGTTAGCCTTTAAACAATTGCTTTAAGTCTACCAACTTATTCAGACTTTCACAACTCAATTTATTTCAGCAAATTGAAACAACTCATTTTATTTACTATTACATAATAAATGCATATAAATGATTAAGAATTTATCCATCAGTACATTGAAAAATAATAAATCATAATTCATAATGGTATATTTGATACTTGCACTGCATAGTGTAGACTACAACATTTAGGCTACATGTATAAAGGGAAGGACTAACAATAAGTACAAATCAATGAATCCATAAACATAAATAATAAACAACCCTAAAATAATACAAAGCCCTAAAAATTTGAAATAAAAATTGGAAAAAAGAAGAAGATATAAGCAGCTAACCTAAATTCTTCAACATATAAATCAAAATTGAGTGGTCGAACAGCAGTAAATGAAAAAACCCTAAACAGAAGTTTTTTTTGGAAGGACAAACCTCCATGACGAAATCCACTAAATACCTTAATACCCACAGATGCTCAAAGCTTCAACTTCTAAAAGGGAAAAATAGATAATAGAAATGAGATACAAATAATGGCGTTTTTTCCTTAATGAGTGTACTAAGAATGACAAAAACCTGACTGAAAGGAAAAAAAATTCTATATGTTTTCAACAAAGTTGGGCTCGTGTTTGAAAGGCCTTCTTGAGGCTGAGGAGATGTGTATAGTTAACACACCAAACCGAGACTTACAAACACAAGAATCAAGATTGAGCTTGACAAAGCAACAGATACTGGAGAATCAAGGAGAGCTTCGGGCTGGAGGATACTAGAGAGTAGAGACAAAAACCTAAATAAATGAAGCCAGAGAAGAAGAGCTAAGAGTAAATACGCGACATAAGTAGAAATGAATAGCAACCGCTACTAGACGACTACACAAGTACATATTATGCATGCTAAGGGTGTCAATTTCGGGTCACGGGTCGAGTTTGGGTCGAACCCGAAACTAACCCGGCACTATTCGGGTCAACTTGAACCCAACCTATTTGTGAGAACGGGTCAGTTTTCCTCACCCGAACACGACCCATTTCGGGTCTGGGTCAACCCGACACGACCCAAATGACTCGTTTGGGACGGCTTTCTTACTGCTTTCTAAAACAACTTTTTAGTTAAAATTTTTTAGTTTAAGTAATTTTTGTAATATAAAATTGCTTTTGAAAGCAGTAAGAAAGCCGTCCCAAACGAAGCCTTAGTCTCAAATGGATCATTTTTGAACCATTTATATAATCAAGGGACTAAATTGAAATAGCTTTATATTCTAGAACTAATATGACTATATTCAACTCGTTGGAGTCTATATTGAAATTTAACCCAAAAACATAAAATATAAAGCAAAGTTTTATTTGGTTTACAACGATGAGCAGCTACAATAACAATGTCGATTTATCTATATTTATGTTCATCTCGGGCTCTCTCCGCCTCGTCCGCCTCTTTTTCCCATGCAAGAGGAAATGCGAACCCGCCCTCAACAACTGAAACCACCGCGATGCCGCTAGATTATCGTCTATTTCACTCCTAATGCGTGAGAAGAATGCTTCTTGAACAGAGACAGGCGGGCACAGCCGAAAGACAGGGAAGAAAGGAAAAATAGATTTTATTGAATCAATACCTTAATTGATACGTGTATAAGTATTTATATACACAGTGAATGTAAAACAGTAAATACACAAACGTAAATATGTAATATCTGCTAATACCCTCCCGCAAATTAAGCATTCGAGGGTCGAATACTTAATTTGTCTCGTAGAGCATTGAACCGAGAGATGGAGAACGGTTTGGTGAAGATATCAGCGATCTGATCATTTGAGGAGATGTGACGAAGTTGAATGGAGTTATTGCTGATGTGTTGGCGTATAAAGTGATAGTCGATCTCTATGTGCTTCGTCCGGGCATGAAACACGGGGTTCTTGGCGATGGCGATGGCAGACGTGTTGTCGCAGTGGATTGGAGTGGAAGAGCGTTGCGGTATTTGGAGCTCCTCAGCAAGGCGACGTAACCAGATCACATCGGAGACGGCCGCTGATAAGGAGCGATATTCGGCCTCTGTGGATGACCTTGCAACGGTGGGTTGTTTCTTGACGGTCCAGGAGATGAGGTTTTGGCCAAGGAAAGTACAGTAGCCGGTGATTGACTTCCGGTCAGACGTATCGGCCGCCCAATCCGCATCCGAGTATGTCCGCAGCTCAAGGGATCCGGTGGTGATAGGAATCCCGTAAGTGATGGTGCCTTTGATGTAGCGTAGGAGGCGTTTGAGGACCTTGAAGTCCTGATCAGTCGGGGCTTGCATATGTTGACAGACCATATTGGTAGCGAAAGCAATGTCCGGTCTTGTTATGGAGAGGTATTGGAGGGAGCCGGCGAGCTTGCGGTATAGAGTTGGATCGTGAAACGGGGGACTGACCGACTGCACGGGCTTTGGTGCAGGTGCAACCGGCGTTGGGGACGGTTTGCATTCGTCGTAGCCTGCGTCATGGAGTATTCGTGAAGCGTAGTGCTGTTGAGTGAGGAAATAGCCGTTTGAGGATTGAATTACCTGGATTCCCAAGAAGAGCGAGATCTGCCCCAGCTGTTTGAGTGCAAACTGTGACTGAAGCTGTCCGAGAAGCCTGTTAATCGCCGAGTTGTCATTTCCTGTTACAAGAAAGTCGTCGACATATATGAGAAAGTAGATATGTATGTGATTATCATGAAGGATAAGGAGTGAGGGGTCAGAACGACTAAACCTGAATCCTTGAGTTTGGAGGAACGTAGTGAGCTTGTTGAACCATTGGCAAGGTGCTTGTTTGAGGCCATACAGGGACTTGTGAAGCTTGCAGACGGCGTCGGGTTTGTGCGGGTCCACGAAGCCTGGTGGCTGACGCATGTAGACGTCTTCAAGTAGGTCGCCGTGGAGAAAAGCATTCGAGACGTCGAGTTGATGAATAGACCATTTCCGGTTGAGAGCTATGGTTAGCAGCATACGTATCGTAGGCATCTTAGCAACCGGACTGAATGTTTCGGTGTAATTTATACCGAATTGCTGAGTGTACCCGAGAGCTACTAGTCTGGCTTTGAATTTATCAATCTGGCCATTCGGTAACAGTTTTGTTTTGAAAGTCCATTTGCTTCCTAAGACTGGCTTATTCGGAGGTAATGAGACAAGCGACCAGGTGTGCTGTTTATGTAGAGCAGAGATCTCGTCCGCCATGGCTTTTCTCCAGTGATCATATTTGGATGCCTGATTAAATGTGGTAGGTGTGTTGCCGGGTAAGTGAGTGGTCAGGAGGTTAAGAATTTGCTTGGGTTTGGTTATCCCGGATTTGAGTCTTGTTTGCATTTGGTGAGTTGGTTTGGGCTGCGGAAGATTACTGTAATTTTGGAAGGCCGGATCAGATGTGCGGGTAGGAGAAGTGTGAGTCGGCGAGACAAGTTGGCTAGGAGCCTGGTTTGTTGTTGCTGGGGAAATTTCGGAAATGTTGTTGTGCTGGACCGTGGGAATAGGTGTGATAGTGGTCGGCGGAAGAAGGAGGGGTGAGGCAGCGGACGAAGGAGCTGGTTCAACCATTGGAGCAGTGGAGGTGGGAGTTTTAAACGGAAAGTTTTGTTCGTAAAATACCACATGACGGGAGATGTAGATGCGATTTCTGGAAATGTTGTAGCATCGGTATCCTTTGTGGAAGGGAGAATAGCCCAATAAGACGCATTCCGCTGACCTTGGGGAGAGTTTGTCCGGTGAATAAGGTTTGAGCCACGGAAAACAGAGACAGCCGAAGGTCCGAAGATGATTGTAAGTGGGCGGCTTGCCGTGTAGGACCTGCGAGGGAATCTGGTTATGTATGGCGGTGGAGGGAAGGTGGTTTACCAGGTAGTGTGCCGTAGAGACAGCATCAGCCCAAAATTTGTGCGGAACGCCAGAGTCATGGAGTAGTGCTCGTGTTAATTCCAAGAGGTGGCGATGCTTGCGTTCGGCAACGCCATTTTGTTCTGGCGTATGAGGACAGGATAGCTGCTGTAGGATGCCGTTCTCATGAAGAAAATGTTTGAATAGATTACCGGTGAACTCCCCACCTCCGTCCGAGCGTAGAATCTTTGGTGTCTGATTGAATGTATTTTTAAGTAAGACACAAAAAGATTTAAATTTAGTTAGAGCTTCTTGCTTGGAATGCATTAAATAGAGCCAGGAGTATCTTGTGTGATTGTCAATGAAAATAATGTAATAACGGTATCCTTCAGCTGATGGCAGGGGAGCTGGACCCCAGACATCGGTGTGAATCAACTCAAAGGGATGAGAAGTCATTCGCTCAATTTTATTAAAAACTAGTTTATGGCTTTTAGCCAGGTTACAAGATACGCAAGAAAAAGAATGAGGTACATTAGGAATTTCAGAAAACTGTTTGGCTAGAGTAGTAATGACTTGAGGGCTAGGATGCCCAAGCCGCGTATGCCACAGGCGGGCTGTCGGAGTGGAAGCTGTGAGGGCTGTGTGTTGAGTAGCCGGTGAGAGATGAAGTTGATAGAGACCGTTAAGCAGACGACCATGTAGAAGCGGGCGGTTGTCCTGGATATCCTTGATAACAAAACCGTTAGCATCAAAAGAAATCGAAATGGAGTTATCTTTAGTTAGTTTTGATACCGAGAGGAGGTTGTGCGTTAAGGCCGGGACATGAAAAAGATTTCGTAGGAAGAGCTTACGAGAGGTGTCCGGGAGCGGTAGGAGGCCTTGCCCGGTGTTCTGGATCGGCAGGGTGGATCCATTTGCTGTGGAGACCGAGTCCGAGCCGGAGTAAGCCGTGGGATGAAACAGATTGTTCGCGTCCGGTGTGAGGTGCGTGGAGGCACCTGAATCTAAGACCCAGTCTTGAGTGGATGCAGATGATGAATTGGCAAGAAATGCACGAGGTGGACGGGTGTCTGTGGGAGCGTATTTGTAGTTTGATCGGTGCCAACAGTTGAGAGCTATGTGACCTGATTTGCCACATATTTGACAGGTCGGCCGGGTAGAGGTGTTGGCATTGTTGATAGGTGCCGCGGGAGAGGGAGAACTGGTCGAATTCTTGTTCTTGAAGAAGCGACGGGATGGCTTCCCGCGGGCTTGGTTGTTCGAAGGAGCATATAAGGCGGTCGGGGAGGAGTTATGTTGTACTTCGAGCTGCTGTTCTTGCTGAAGATGAATCTCTTCGTTGCAAAGCATCGAGTAAAAAGTATCCAAATCAATAGGGAGGAGAGAATTTCTTATCGTGGATTTGAACGAGTTGAAGGTTGGCGGTAGTCCGTTCAAGATGTGCAGCATGATGTCTTCCGGTTCAATTTTTGAGCCGGAGGCCGAGATGTTGTCAACGATCGATTTGATTCGCGTTAGATATTGCTCAAGCGTCTGATCTTTCAGAGTTATTCGGTAAAGTTCGTTCTTGAGTTGCATAACTCGCGACCGGCTTGATGGTTGAAGACGCCGTTCAAGAATACCCCAGGCTTCTGCGGTGGTAGTTGAGGTGATGATGTAGGGAAGAATTGCTTGCGAGATGGTGGAGAAAAGAGCCGCAAGAAGGTTGCTGTCAATGTGCTGCCATCTGGAATACGCGACGGTGGACTGATCGGCTGGTGCAGGAGTTGCGCCTGTAAGATGGCCGGAATATCCATTGGCCGCGAATTGTTGATGGATTTGCGTGCGCCAGATTGGGTAGTTTTCTACCGTGAGATGATGAGGGGCTAAGTTCTTGATATTGGAGACAAGAAACTTCAGGGCTTGAGGGATATGCAGAGAATCGGCGGTGTCCGCTTGGATCGTAGAGGAGGAGGGAGGAGTTGAGTTGGCTGAGGCTTGATCCCCCATTCCTAGCTCTGATACCATGAGAAGAATGCTTCTTGAACAGAGACAGGCGGGCACAGCCGAAAGACAGGGAAGAAAGGAAAAATAGATTTTATTGAATCAATACCTTAATTGATACGTGTATAAGTATTTATATACACAGTGAATGTAAAACAGTAAATACACAAACGTAAATATGTAATATCTGCTAATAATGCGAACATTACTCCGTCGAGCTTCAGGACACCGTCTACTTGCTGATCGAGCTCCATTTGTGCGTATACGAGCTTGCTCTTGTTATACCATTTAAAATAGAGCGGTTATTCTCTGATTTTGACTATTTTCATGCATTAGAAATCTTATTTACACAAATCTGGATATGCTGGTATTGTTTCATTTAAATATGAATGTCAAGTCATTTGTTTTATTTTATTTTATTTACTATGTATAAGCATAAAACAATAAATTAGATTATGTTAAAAAGTTGTCTGAATATGTATTCAAGTTTATTGAATCCTCAATTATTATAACTGAAACCTTCTTTGCATTAAATCTACTATTGAGAGATATTAAAGAAAACGACAAACGAAGAAATGAAAGGATGTGATGTGAGCTGGGTGAAATCTTTTTCTTGCCTTTAAGTATCTGATGTACATCTCTATTTATAGTTTTTCTGTGCTATGTGTGTGCCTGTGATACATTGCTATGTTATAGGTGAGCAGTTGTGATTACTTATGCCATGTGATCGGTTTTATTTCAGCGGATCTCGTCTATCCTTTTTATCCCCCCTCAAGCTGAGGGTTTCTTGCGAACGCTCAGCTTGGCGCGAAGCAGATGGAAGCGTGAGGTGGAGAGCGGCTTCGTGAGGATGTCTGCATTATGTTCTTGGGTGCTGATCGGATGGACTCGTATGATGTTTGAGTGAATATGATGTCGAATGAAGTTGTGGTCAATTTCTATGTGCTTCGTCCTGGCGTGAAAAACAGGGTTGTTGGCTAGTGCTATGGTTGAAATGTTGTCACGATGAAGATCAGTCGGGTGCGAAGAAGGTATGTTGAAGTCTTGTAGCAGTTGGTGTAGCCATATGATGTCTGTGATGGTCGTTGCTAGGGCCCTGTATTCTGCTTCCGTGGATGATCTTGCGACGGTATGTTGCTTCTTGACGCTCCATGAGATGAGTGCGTTGCCTAAAAACGAGCAATATCCTGCTTTCGATTTTCTTGTCTCTATGTCACTTGCCCAGTCTGCGTCGGAGTATGAGTGAAGTTGAAGTTGTCCCAAAAAAATGGGGATGCCAAAGTCAATTGTTCCTTTTATATACCTGAGTAACCTTTTGAGGAGGTATGCATTATATGGTTCTGAGTCAATCATGTGTTGACAAGTAGGTTTACATGGTATGCGATGTCTGGTATGATTATTATGAGGTATTGTAGGGACCCTGTGAGTTGTCTATATGTGTAAGGGTCAGTGAGAATAGGATTTGGGTTTATGTTTTGTGGTGGTTTGATGCATGAAGGGTTTGAGAGTGGTTTGCAGAGATTAAGCTCTGTTATGGTTAGAATAGACGAAGCATACTGAGTTTGAGATAAAAAGAGAGAGTTGTCATGTTCTGTGATGTTTATGCCAAGAAAATTGTTGGATGTGCCGAGATGTTTCATTGAAAATTTGTTATGCAATTGCAATATGATGCTTGAGATAAGGGAGTTGTTATTACCTGACATCAATATGTCGTCAACGCAGGTGAGTAAGTAAACCTGGGAGTTTGCTTGAGAGAGTATGAGTAGGGATGGGTCGGCTTTGCATGGTTGAAATCCAATTTGTTGGAGAAATATTGAAAAGGTTGTAAACCATTGTCAAGAAGCTTATTTGAGACTGTAAATTACCTTGTGAAGAAGGCAGACGTGTCCTTGGGGTTGTTTCATGTAAATGATGTCTGTCAATTTCCCGTATAAAAATATATTGGCTACATCAAGTTGATGAACTTCCTAGTTTCTGTTCAAGGCAACTGTGAGTAATATGTGAATGGTGGGAAACTTTGCTACCGGACTGAATGTTTCCAGGTAGTTAATCACATATTGTTGTTTGTGATCCTGAGCTTCTAGTCGGGCTTTGTATCTTGCTATTTAACCATTTGAGTGTAGTTTGGTTTTGTATGCCCATTTGCAACCGAGAATAGGGTATTGGTTGGGGGTGGAACCAGGGTCCATGTTACTTGCTTTTGTAAAGCTGAAAATTCTATGTCCATAGCTTGTCTTCAGTGTGATGCCTCTTGATATGTTTGGGGATCATGAGTTTGGGTATCTGGAAACTGGGAATATTGATGTAGGAGGTTTAGAATTATTTTTGGTTTGAGGGATCCCGTTTTGAGCCTTGTTATCATTGGGTGGTTTAGTGGTGGTGGTATAATATGTGGGTGGGGTGGGTGTGGGGTGTGGATTGTTGTGATGTGGGGTTATTGGTTGTTGTGGTGGTGTGGGGAGTTGTATATTGTGGTTCAGAGTGTTGGTTGAAAGGTATGAGAGTTATTTGGGTGGTGGGTGTAAGGAGCAGAGGATTGTCTTTTATGACAGCTGGTGATGGTGGAGTTGTTGTGGCTTGTGTAAATGGGAATGTGGTTTCATAGAAGGTAACATGTCTGGAAATGGTTATGCGGTTTGTGGTTGGGTTGAGATATTTGTATCCTTTATGAGATGTGGAGTATCCCAGGAAAATTGATGGGGTAGCTCTTGGGGCCAGTTTATGTCTATTTTGTGGAGGGATCCACGAAAAACAGGCACATCCAAATGTTCTTATGTGAGAATAGCTAGGGTTTTTATTGTATAAAACTTGTAATGGAGATTTGTTTTGGTTTGTATGTGAAGAAAGTTTGTTAATGAGATAAGATGCTGCGATCACCGCATCTGGCCAATAAGAGTATGGTACAGAGGTTGTGTTTAATAAGGTTTTTGTTGTTTCAATAAGGTGTATATGCTTTCTTTCAGCACGTTCGTTATGTTCAGGGGTGTATGGGCATGAAATTTGATGAAGGATTCCATGTTATTGTAAATATTCTTGCAAAGTTATGTTTAGATATTCGGTTCCTCCATCTGATCGAATTTATTTTATTTTATATGGTAGTTATTTTTCGATCATAGTGGAAAATGTAATGAAGATGAAAGGTACTTCTGATTTACAAGACCTGGGGAATATCCACACAAAATGGGAATGATCATCTATGAAAATGACATAGTAACGTAATCCTTGATTTGAAATGATTGGGGCATGACCCCATACATCAGAGTGGATGAGTTCAAGTGGTAGTTTAGATTTGGAACTAGAATTAGGAAATTGCAGTTTATGACTTTGAGCTACCTTGCAAGCAGAACATAAAGCAAAGAAGATGGGTATGTTGAGCTGTTTGTTGGTGTTGGAGATGGTTTCCATGGTTCAGGTGTGGGGATGACCAAGTCTGTTATGCCATATAGCTACAGCTTGGTGATTGTTTAGTGCTGAGAATGCGTGTTGTTGGGAGATGCTGGGATGGGCTGGTATAGGGTAGAGTCCATTACGGTTGGGACTCTGAAGCAAGATTTTGTTTGTCTTGATATCCTTGACATGGAAACCATAAGCATCAAATGAAACAGAAATGTTATTGTCTTTGGTTAGGTGATAAATATAAAGAAGATTATGAGAAAGGGTAGGTATATGAAGAAGCTGGTGTAATTGGAGCTTACAGTTAAGGGTTGGTAGAATGCCAGCTCCAGTGTGAACTATAGGTAATGTGCTTCCATCTTCGATGATTATGTTGTCTGTACCATTGTATGGCATTGGTTCACCGAGTGTGAGGCTGTTGATATCATTGGTGAGGTGAGATGTGGCCCTAGAGTCTAAGTACCATTCTTGTTTAGGATTTCATTTGTAGCCGTGAATGCTGTATTTATTTTCTACTGTGGGGGTGTGTAGTTTAGGTCAAATCTATGCCAACAACTTGTAGCAGAATGGCCCTTCTTATTACATATTTGGCATGTTGATACTGATTGGTTTGTATTGTTGTTGTTGTTGTTGTTGGGGCGGGTATTTTGTTTTATGAATCTATCTCGGCCTCTTCTTCCTCTTCCTCTTATAGAGTACAATGCAATATTTTGATCAGGAATGTTGTAATGTCTGGCTGCTTCAGCATTGAGATTGATCTCTTCACTGATCAAGAATGCATATAAGTCATCAAGACTTAATGGCTGTACCATGGTTCTGATGGTACTTTTGAAAAACTGGTAAGCTGGTGGTAAACCGTTAAGTGTATAAAGAATTATATCTTCTTTGTCTATTATAGCTCCTGCTGCTGCTATCTTTTCTACCAAAGTTTTTTACTTTGTTTAAGTATTCTGCCATGGTGTGTTGTTTCATTGAAATATTGTGCAACTCATTTTTGAGTTGAATAACTCTTGATCTATTAGACGATTGCAATCTTCTCTCAACGGTAGTCCTAATGACTATTGATGAATCAATATTAAGAACATAGGGTAATATGGTTGGAGTTACTATGAAGCAAAGTGCAGCTGCTAAGTTCTAATCAATCAGAACCCCTTCAGTGTATTTGGGGTTTGTGATGGTTTGCCCATTGGGTGTTTGTTGAAGACGGGAGGGAGGTGAAATAGTTGGGTCTATGAAATTTACAAATCCGTTTGCTCTGAGGAGTTTGGTTACTTGGGATCGCCATATGGGGTAATTTTCATTTGATAACTGGGTGGGTACAATGGTTTTAATGTTTGCAATGACAAATTTAAAAGATGCAGGTATGGTGCAAGAGTTGATTTTGTGGATATGTTGATGAATTTCCTATCTGAGATGAAGATGATTGGGCCATGAAAAGTTTTAAAAATTCTTACCTCTCATTGTTATCTTCAGTCTTCGCTGAATTTGGGCCTGATACCATAAAGAAAACGTCAAATGAAGAAATCAAAGGATGTGATGTGAGCTGGGTGAAATCTTTTTCTTGTCTTTAAGTATCGGATGTACATTTCTAATTATAGTTTTTCTGTGCTATGTGTGTGGTTGTGATTACATTGCTCTATTACAGGTGAACGGTTGTGATTACTTATGCCATGTGATCGGTTTTATTTCGGCGGATCTCGTCTATCATTTTTAGATATGAATGTTGTATAAAGAGGTTAATGACTCTAGATTTTCAAGTGAGAGGTAGTTTTTATTGTGGATTTGATTACAAAAAACTTTTATGCAACTTGTTAATTGTATTACAACCAAATTTATATAAGGAATCCTCGTGAAGTTCAATCCCTAGGCGTCTAATCATCTCATTTAAAAGCTCAAGCATTCTTTGTTCTTTGTCCTAGTAGTTTATCTCATTGTTATGCCTTACACAAATCGCTATCATGATTTGAATGTTAGACTGAAATCAACATAATTTCAATACTTAGTTATCAAAGCTTTTATGGGATAATATTTTTTCCTTATCATTTTATTACTTGTATAATCACGTAATCTTGTATGTTTGGTACTAACAAGTTTTTGAAAACATTGATAGGGTCTATGTTCGCTAATATTGATTCCATGTTGATTTTTCATGAGGATTTTAGCAGTAATATATCTAGTGGGGGGATTGTGACTTTGGACGATCAAGTCATTAATAAGAGTGCATGTTTTAGATATCTTGGGTCTATTGTCAAGAGTGATGTTGAAATAGACGGGGGGATATTATTAGTAGAGTTCAAGTTGGATGGTTGAAGTGGAGGAAGACATCAGGCCACTTGTGTGATAGAGAAGTACCCTCAAACTTAAGAGGAAATTCTATAAGTTGGTGGTGAAACCTGCAATGCTTTATGGCACATAATGTTAGCCATTAAAAGAGAAGTGTAAAATTAAGTTAAGTGTTGCAGAGATGAGGATGCTCAAGTGGGTGAGTGGCTTTACTCTCTGAGACAAAATGTGAAATGAGCATATACATGAAAAGGGTAAAGTAGCTTCAGTAACAGATAGTATTAGAGAGAGTCACCTTGAATGGTTTGGTCACATAAAACATCATCAACCTTCTGATGACACAATAAAAAGAGTAAATATATTATGTTTGGCCTATGTTAAAAAAGGTAGAGATACACCTAAAAAGATTTGGTTAGAAAATATTAGAAATAACATTTTTTATTATATTTAAATGAGAATTGGACTCTTAACATGACACAATGAAGAATAATGATTCATATAGCCGACCTCACGTAGTGGGAGAAAGGCTTGATGTTTTTATTACTTATTCTTTGCTACTTTAAATAAATTTTTTTTTTTCTACTTTTTTTTTTGCCCTTTTTAGTTATTGCCAATAGTGTTTGCATTGCTGTGGTGATGAGCCACCATTGCCATTGAGAGATTGAGAGAAAATTCTTGGGAGACTCATAGAGCAAAGGTGAACATGTGTTATGTGCCATTTGCTATGGCACACAAGGAGGACATTGTAGAATTTTCTTTCAAAATACTTTCCAACAACAAAGACAGCCTGCATGAGGATAAAGATCTCAAATTTTATGCAGTTGGACAGGCAAACACTTTATGAGGTCTGAGAGAGATCCAAGGATCTATTGAGGAATTAAGTGTCCGCACTGGATTATCTAAGTAAATACAAGTCCATATTTTTTATAATGATCAGGTAGGCTGTACAAGGACTTTGGTCGACGCCCCATTTGGTAGCACATTTATGAGCAAAATACATGAGGAAACATGTGATTTGTTGGAGAAAATGGCCATCAACAATTCTTAGTGGCCAAGTGAGCAACAATTATCAATTAAACTCATTGTAGTTGTTTGTGATTCAGATCTCATAGCTTCTCTCACTCTTAGGTTGCTTTATTAATGAAGCAACCAAGCTCATTTGCTGCCAATGCCATGCAAACACTAATTTATTGTCACATGATCTTTGTGGGGAAAAATTATTACGTGCGGGTTCGGATTTGTCTGGAGATCAATAAAAATGCGCCATGTCACCCTAAAAATATACCGTGCTTTGTACTGAACGCTCGGTACCGAGCACAGAACCAGACAGTTCTCCCGTCTGGTGTCCGCACAGAATAATTGCTCCTTTGTGGGGGAGGTCACACAAGCAAATAATCGCCAGGTGAACAATCCATTTACCTAACCATAATTGGAGTAGGTGCACTTGAATAGAAATGAGCAGCCCAATAATCTGTACTCTAGCACCTAGAATCCAGGAGGAGCCACTTAAAAATTTTATCGAAGAATCAACAAGACAGTAAGCAGCCCAATGGAATTCAGCATCCCCTTGGATCTCATTAGCCTGGTTATCAGCATCTGCTGCAAAAGGATGGAGAGGTCTCATTCAGATTTGCTCTCGCTCTCACTCTCGCACAGCCTACTCTTACTACGACTTAATTTGAGTATCATGCAGATGCTATACTGTAGAGACATGAAGCCTTAATCTAGCGGCAAGATACCACACTGTAGAATATTAAGGTGCATATTAGACAATTATCACGGTAGTTTTCAGTACGATAGTCTGTTGCTCTCCGAAGTAATATTGAGACAAACCCACAAGATTTGGAAGAGTGTTAAAGGAGCCTATCTGTATTGATAAGCGTTTATCTGAGCATATTGAGATTGAGCCAAAGGAGACATAAAAAAGTTATTTCCAGATAACCCACTGCCTTATATTCCGATACTGTTCTTCAAAGAGTTCATAAACAAAAGTTAGATAATTAGTTCTTCAAGTTCCTTGATGTTTTTAAGAAACTGCACATCAAAATTCCTTTTGGTGTTGGAGCAGATGCCTAGCTACATGAAATTTATGAAGGAGATCCTCTCCAACAAGAAGACATAGAATGAGACGAAATGGTCAGGTTGAGGACATTAAACCAAGTACTTTTTGAGAGGTAATCCGAAACCCTTGCATTATTTGTTTATTACTCCGATATATTTTTGTTGTTCTAATTATAGATTATTTTTGTGAACAAGGGAAGAGGTTGTGTCCAAATTTGGGAAAATTATTACGTCCGGTGTCCGGATTCGTCCAGACACCAATCCAGATGCGCCACGTCACCCAGATATACTCGGGGCCCAGTGTATCCGGGTGACGTGGCGCGTCTGGATTGGTGTCCGGACGATCCGATCACCGGACGTAATAATTCGCCCCAAACTTGGCAGCAGGAAAATGAAGAGGATGAGTAGCACACCCGTGTTGGAAAGTTTCATTTCCCCTACTTTTTTTAGCTTTATTTTTATTATTTTACTCTATTTTTTCATGCATTGGGGACAATTCAAATTTCCGGTGTGTGGAGGCGATGGTGACTTTCAATTTTTTATTGTCAAATATTTATGCTGTGGAGACAAATTTGCTACAGACTTCGAAAGATAATTTAGCTGTAAGCTTCATTATGCAAGTGTTGTTTTGGTTTCTGCAAGCTTCCTTCATTTTTTGTTCTTTGCACAGACTGCTACAAATATTCATCTAAAGTAGAAGACAAGCAAATTGGTGATTTTTTATTTATTTTTCTGGATGGTTTGCATTGATGAACACCAAAAAGAAGGAAGTTTATTGTGAGTAATCTCTTTGAGTGATATTTTGAAGTAATTTTTGTTCTTTTGAGGAAGTTGTACATGAGAATTAGCAAAGGATGGTGAGTACTCTTGTTTTATACCACAATATTTTGGATTTTATTTTTTAGTGCATTGGATCCTCTTTCAGCTATTATAGATGTTTTCTTGGTTATAACAAATTAGTATCAGAGTATGATTATGAGATAGAGAAGTTATTGGGTCAAAAAATTGTGTCTTTTGTAGAATCAAAATGCATGATATGGTTTTCCATTAAGGACTTATGAGTTATGACGGCAATTATTTAGATGTTAAAAAATGCGATGGATGATGTGTGAATATGAAAAACAATGCGAATAAAAAACACTTAATAATGAATTAGGCTTAGTTTGGGACGGCTTTCTTTTTGCTTTCTAAAACAACTTTTTAGTACAAAATTTCTTGAATTTGAAATTTTTGTCTGAAAAGACGTTTTAAAAAGCAGTACGAAAGTTTTTCTAAACGAACCCTTAGCCATATTTGGCAAATGAAGTCTTGAAGATGTTGGTCATTAGGTTGGGAAGGGATTAGGAGATTGGGATGATATATTCTATGTTATGCGAATTCTTTTGATGGAAACTATTAATGATGATGATTATTTGATCATATAATTGAGATCAGAGAGAATGTGAAAAAGAGTCTGCAGGCATAATCAATTAGACATTCAATTAGACATCATAAGTGGAGATCAATACTCAAAAAGTTGGAATTTTAGATCAAATTCCATATAGAGAAAGATAAGGATAAATTTGATTTTTACTTAATTTGTTTGGAAAAATTATTTTTTGAATTTAAACTTGAGTTTGAATAATTCATGCTAGAATTATCATTTAGTATGAACTAATCTAATTATTATTTTTAGATAGGATTTTTCTTTCTTCATGGAGTGTTTGGGCAATAAATTAGAATAATTCATGTTATTGTTACTTATTCAGAAAAATTCCAAAATAGTCTCCATACTAGTTGCGTATGACGAATTCAATCCAAGAGTATTACGTTGCCCCAATTTTGTTCCTCGACTATGTAAAATTGATCTAAAATATTCATAAAATTGATCCCAATTTAGTCCTTGAGGGACCATTTTGGATTAATTTTATATATTCGAGGAACGAAATTGGAACAACGTTATACTCTAGGACTAAAATGAACATATACGAACATTCGGAGGACTATTTTCAAAGTTAACCCGTTACTTATTTATATTATTGAATTTTCGCAGAAATTAATTAGAAAAATCTGAAACTTCTTCTGAAAGTTGTTCTTCCTTGCTTCCTTTAGATCTCTTCTATTCAAATCTCCTTTGCAACAATCGATCTCCAAGGCTCTACAGCAAAAATCCTTGATGTAAGTGCTTGTATTGTATCAAAAACTGCAGCTACAAAGCCTGATACAATAGCACAAATACTAACTGTAAGTCTCCAGTTGCTGCTCTCTATTTTTTATTTTGGTTTTTCTATCGTAGTTTGCTATTGCATTCTTGTACTGATCTTACTGCTTGCTCCTGATACCATTGTTGCTGCAATTTATTGCTGTGTTTTACAGCTCTTTTGCTTTTCTATTGGTTCTGGTGATTCTATGTTGCTGTAATAAACAATTGAGCGTAGAAAACATCAATTAAATTTTATTTGGGACGGCTTTCTTACTGTTTTTTAAATCAACTTTCTAGTATAAAACTTTTAATTTTTAAACTAGAAAATTGTTTTAAGAAGCAATAAAAAAGTAGTCTTATGCTTCGTTTAGAACGGCTTTCTTACTACTTCTTGAAGCATCTTTTTAATACAAAATTTTTTATTTTTATACTAAAAACCCGTTTCAAGAAGCAGTAAAAAAGTCTTCCCAAACAACAGCTTTTTTACTGCTTCTTATAACGGAGTTCTAGTACAAAAATTTAAATTTTTGTATTTTGTATTAGAACTCCGTTTTAAAAAACAGTAAGAAAGTCGTCCCAAACGAAGCCTTAATCTAGTTTTCCGAAGCAAAACCTGCATTTTACTGCATAGAACAATTTAGAGCTAAAAACAAGCTATTTTCTGTACCAGCATGTAATCAACCCAAAAATAATGAACTTGAAGGTCAATACAACATATCGAAAGCAGAGAACAACACTTATTGATGTTTAAAGTAGAAAAACAAAGGAAAAACTGGTTATAATAAAGTTGAAGGTGGAAGCACTATAAGTTCTAGGTATGGTTGAACTAGTTGTAATATGCTCAATATTAGAGGCATAATTGAGGCTTTATTCGGGACAGTTTTTTTGCTACTTTCTAAAATAATTTTTTAATATAGAAATTTCTCGAATTAGAAATTTTTGTACTAAAAAGTCGTTTTAAAAAATAGTACGAAAGCTGTTCCAAACAAAATTTGAATTTCTCCTAACAAACTTTATGAGGATGATATGTGCGACTACAATGAGGTTGAAGACAAAAAAGCATTACATGTATGACATCACCAACTTGTCTACTCATATCAATGGCTGCACTATCTATTGAAGAGCTAACCACCAAGCCTATTTAGTTAAGTTTGTAGCATGGGGAGCAACAGGGAAGGATGCAATCCAAAGAAAATTTAGTCACAAGATTTTTTTTTTTTTGCTGAATAGTTAGATCAATAGCGAATGTGTTGATTTGAAAATCTTTTCAAATCTAGTTCAGCAATGATTAGGAAAGTTTTGATTAGTTAATTAATGCATTAATTAGGAAATCTGATTATTGTATAAATTGGATGATTTAATTAGTACATTTATTGGGAGATCTAATTGACATTTATATTTTTCTTAATTGTTTGTCTCAAATTGATAAATGAAAGGTTTGACTGTTGTTGTATGAGAGGGAAAAAGTTAAATTGTAATCCATATTTGTTTCTCCACAATAGTGAAATCATCATCACCTCATCATGGAAGCAGACATCTTCACCGAACTACATAAATCGTCTTATTCTTTGTGTTGATTGCGCTTTTATTCAAATTTTGTTTCCGCTATTTGCACAACAGAATGGGGAGTAACTCATCCCATTTTTCTCTTAGCGTATTATCATATTCTTGGATTTGTATATATATATCATTTTGTTGGAGAGAGATAAGCCAACTTTAAAGAGTACATATATGAGAGATAATAAGGTAACACTTTCTTGAAAGTATGTGGAATAAAAAGTTCCATATTAGTTTAGCTATTTCTTGAAATAGATTTTAGCTTGGATTATAATAGAATTAGTTGTGTCCTTAGGTAGGTGAGGCTATTGCGAATGGGCGATTATGTGGCATGGTAACTAGTGTAAGGACGCTTGAGCGCTACAAGTGGCTTGTGTGTGGATTGGTGGGCTCGAGACATGATATGATGGCTTAAGAGTGAGAGAACGAGGGATTGTGTGAAACATGATTATGATTTTAATGGAGATGATCACGTAGGTTTGCAATTTTATAGAAGAGTTCAATTGTGAGAATAAGGGAGAGTCGGGTCGAGTGGGGTTTGAAACAAGTGTAGGATTTGGTTTGTTGGCTCAAGAAAAATTGTACGAATGCATGAATCCCACTTTGCAGCTGTAGGATTTTACTTCCCTTAAGTCAGATTAAAATTAATCAGATTTCTCTCGAGGATAGTGTCATAGTTTAATTAGATATGGGGTCCTTACTTCCCATGAGTGCAAGCACTCATAGTTAATTACCCTTCTTAACACGTAAGAAAGAACAATCGATTAAGGTTGAATAAATTTTAGGTAATTTAGTCTCAATTGTGGGGAAAAAGGAGGTAAACCCGATCAAGATCCTATATTTCCTTCGTCTCAGGTATACTATAAATTTTAGTCTACAAATACTAATAATCTTGACCATAGTGTCCAGGGAATCTAATTAGCAGTCATGAATTATCTCCTCTCAGGGATCCCGAGTAGACAGAAGTGGTTAGATGTAGATTTTAGTTTTAATTTTATTTTGGGTTTGGGATTTACATCTATTAGAATACCCAGAAATTGATTTAATTTGGGATTTATGACTTCGTTTAGAAGTTACCTAAGAGTTTGGATTGGAGCGGGTCTTATGGCTTCTTTAGGAAGTAGCCTAGATATTTAGATTTAGGTTGTGAATTACGTCTTTTGTAGAAAGTAGCCCAGGTATTTAATTTGAAATGAGGTTTACTGCTCTATTTATGAGTTGTCCATAGATAGGTCTTACAACCTAACTATACAACAAGGCTGCCCGAAGGTTTTAATTATTTAGGTAGGTCTTATGACTTCCCTTAGGAAGTAGCCTAAAAAGCGGGTCTTACAATTTAATCCTTTTAGACTAAGATGCCCATGAATTTGAATTTAATTATTTGGATTTTAGGATTATTGCAACTTATTTAGCAATTTTCCTAAAATATAGGGCTTACTATTTTTCTCAGAAGTTACCATATTTAGATTTTAAGATTATTGCAACTCATTTAGCAATTTTTCTAAAATATGGGGCTTATTACTTCCCTTAGAAGTTTCTCATTGGCGAGTCTTACAACCTATTCCTATAGACTAGGATGCCCATTGGTTTGAGAGGTTTGACACTAGTCTTTGATTTTGACACTTGAAAGCGATTGTTTTCTACCATAGTTTTTTTTTCCAGTAGTGTGTTAGCTATTTTGTGCTTGTAGCTCTTTTCCTACTACATTAGTTGTTACTCTACTTTAGCACTGTCATTTGTTTGTTTCTACTTGCTTTCATCACTACTGCTTTACTAGCTTTTCTAGTACTTTGCTTTGCTTGCTTTCTAGTACTTTACTTGCAGTATCTAAATTTACTATTTTCCAGCATTGATTTTTATTTGTGATGTGCTAACTTTTGTTTGTTTATTTGGTATGTGGTACTTGCAGCAGTTCGTGGAGCTCGTGGATAGTTGTAGGAACTCGTATAGGAGAGACTTTATAGAACTTGCAGAGTGTTTTGTTCTATTTGGGGAGTTTCATGAGTTGCTGGGTTGTATTGGAGAGTTTGAGAGCTTTTATTTGAGTTGAGAGTTGTTAAGTTGTATTGTTTGGAGAGGGTTAGAGAGTTGTGTTGTTTGAGTTGAGTTATTGTTGGAAAGTTTGTTTGTTTAGAAAGTTTGCTTGAGTTTGTTGTTTGTAGAGCTTGTAGGTACATTGAATTAGTGAAAATATTAATTTTTTACAACATATTTATAAAGATGAAATTACAAAGACATTTTATCATAAAATTGTGAGTTTGTTGTTGACCCTGAATTTGTCAAACCCTTGAGTCGAGAGTTTGACTTGGTCAAATTGACCAAGCTAGTCCCCAAGACCACCTTCTTTGGGTTCAATGGGTCAAACCTAGTCTATCGAGCCCAGACCCAGGCGCTGGGTCAACCTGGGTTAACCCAAATTGACCCAAATGCTTTCTTTTGATTTCAAACCCTATTTCAGTGCCCCATGGATTCAATTCCCTTCTAGTTTGGACTCAATAGGTCAGACCCAACTCATTGGGCCCAGACCCATGCCCTAGGACAACCTGGTTGACTAGGCCAACCAGTTAGCCTAGATGGGTCCAAATCAAATTCAATCCAATCCCATGACTTCTTGGATTCAACCCCCTCAACCCTTGAGACTATTTGACCAGGTTGACCAAGTCAACCCAAGTCTTCCATGGGTCAAATTGACCTATTTAGGTCAATGTAATCCCATTTAAAACTCTAAATACATTCCTAATGGGTTTTACTTCAAAATGATCACTCTCTTTATATTTTCCATTTACAAGCAATCGAAACGCCTTTAGAATTATCCATTAAATCTATTTCTTTTGTTGGCAGGCCCTTATTGGATCCACATGAATCTTAATGCTACAAAATGAGGTTTTAGAAGTATTTGGACGATACAAAAATTAAGTATACCATAAAAGAGCTAGTTAGAGTCCATGCCTATTAAGGATATTTTTTTATTTTTTTATTTAAAAAATTATGTTTGATTTTTTTTGAGTGTTTTTAGTTTTTATTTTTATTTTTGAAAATAAATCAATTTATTTTAAAAATAGCAAAAACCAAAATTTAATCGTTTTAAGTTGTTTTTCATTTTTTTTAAAATGCAAAACCCTGCAACCACCCTCCATTGCTTGCCACCGTCGTCAGCAACTTCGACTATTGCCACCAATGCTTGATATTGCAGGTCATCATCTGTCGCCAGCTATTGCCAATCACAACCACCTTTAGCCACTGCTGGCCATTAAAAGTGTGGAAGATGACAGACAAAATTGATTTCAAATAACACAAAAAATATATAGATTGATAATACAAAATATATTTTTATTTCATATCAAAACATAAATATATAAAAAAACTAAAAAGTTTCAAAATAACCCCTAAAATTTTTATGTCTCAAAATTTCTTACCCTTAGGCTTAACCTCTCTTTGTTAAATCATTCATAAAAATCCATCATTCTTACTCCTCACTTCTTTTTCATGAAACAAAATTGTTTGTTTAACTCCCATTTGGTAATATTTCACAATGCTTTTCAACTATTTTGATTTAAGCAAAATTGACCCTTAATTTAGAAACTTGCAATAAAAAAATTACATCTTTATAAACAATCTTACCATCATGCAAAACAAGTTTGCATAGTTGTTTGCCAATCTCTTAATAGATAACATAATAACAATCCATTTTTTAAATAAATTCCTAATATCCCTTTCAATTAAAACTTTATGCTTAAGAATATAGTAAATGTCACAAATGTCACAAATGGGAATTATCATATATTAGCATAAATTATATTAGTGAATAGATGCATTTCCAACAATTATATTATATGATAGAATAATAATAATAATTGCTGCGTACAGGAGTGTTCTCGGCGGTAGATAAATATAAAATTAACGTCTTAGCATTGTACGAAGTTCCAACACGCAATCAGATAAGAGATAAGGTGTAGAATTCGCAAGTGACACAATGATTTTTACATGGAAAACCCCTGAAAAAGGGGGAAAACCACGGGCCTAGCCCAGTTTGAATGAGTTGTTGACCTCGTTTTTAGCCTGTCTATTCTCGAGCGCTTGCGATCAATTTAATCAAACCCCGTCGAGCCCAATTCGAGCTCGAATCGACCCGACTCGAGCCGGATCAGACTCGCATGCATTCAATTAAATTTGATTACTTTATTTTTGTCGCGTCGTACTTGATTTAATTTGAATTGATCATTATCTTGGACCCGATTTTGTTTAACCAATTTTGTTGAGCCGGCTCGAACCAAAATTGACTCGAATCGAGTCAAGATTGGACTGAAGTTTAACCCGATTTCAGTCATCTTTGACATGGCTCAGCTCAATCTAATTTGTTTGAAACTCGGTAGACTTTCTTAACAATTCAAATCAACAGCCTAAATCAAGCATGCAATCGAGCGGTCCGGGTTGAGTGAGTCGTCGGCACGGTCCCTGAGGCTCGCGATCTGCTTCAGGCAAAGCAGCGATACGAAGCAGAGACAGTTTCCTTTCGGGTGTTTCAGCCTACTGCAACGAGGAATTCGACTTGGCAGGCTTCCTTTTTCTACGACGTTTTTTTGATTTACTCTAAAAAAAAAAAAGCTTCAAAAAAAGGGCTCTCTCTCGTGCTCAGGATCATTCACTCCCGCTCTCTCTCTCTCTCTGGATTTCACACGCCCGAGATCTTTCCTTCGCTCTCGATCGCACTCTCTCGGGTTCCAAGAGCCAGAACTCCCCCTTTCTTCCTCTGTTTCGGACCGAACCAAGAGGGACGGCCTCTCCCTCTCGTGTCTCTCTCGCTCACGAAGACCAGCCGACGCTGAGCTCCTCTCCTCTCGTCCTCAGCTCCGCGTACCCGACGGCAGCCAAGTCCGAGCCCTTCCGACCTCTAGGACCGATCCCGTCGACACGCCCGACTCCGATCCGGACAAACAACCCGAGCTCGTCGCCTTGCCTGTCTTTGCCGACTGATTTTCCAAAGGCTGCAGGTAAGCTCCTTCTTCCTTCCTCCCCTTTTTCTTCTCTTTCTCTTCATTTTCTTTCTTCCTTCCTCCCCTTCTTCTTTCTTCCTAGTCTTCTTCTCCTTCTACCTTTCTTTCATCCACTGCTCCTTCTTTACAAAATCTGAAAATTGCTTAAATTTTTCTTTTGATTATATACGCATTTGTTGAGTAATCCATTGCATTAGCAATCAAAGTTTGGTGTAGATCGTTTGTGTAGCTTAGATTGAGCAGGTGGGAAAATCGTGTCTTTCATAAGTTAGATTTCCTATCATCTTTAGATATTTGCATGCCAAATGCTTGATGAAATATCTCAAAGAAAAGCCATGGTTGTTTTACCTGTATTGAAGCTCTACATAATGATCTTCTTTATATAAAAAGTGTCTTTGATGCGTGGCTTAGAAGTTTTAAAAAAAAAAAAAATCTGAAAAATAAAAGAACATATTTATCCAATGACAAGTGTAAAATGGTGTCTTTTTCTTTCATGAAAAAAAAAAGGTTCGACGCTTGTTAATGAATGTTGTATGCTTCAAGGTTGTGGAGGCCGGGAATGCTCATTTATATGCTATCCTATATCATCAAATGGAATTTGAAAAGGATATTTCATAAGAAAGTCTCATGCTTATGTGTGTTTTAACCATGCTATAGATGGTAGTTACATTGTATTGATTGAACGTGGATTTCCTCTTAATATATATATATATATATATATATATATATAAAGAAAGTGAGCACCTAGTTTTATGGAATTGAGATAAAACGCTAAGACTATTTTCATTGAATCTTCTAAGTTGCGACGACAATGCTAGAATTTTTGTTAAGCTTGATCTCTCAAAATTTGGAATTTATTGCATTAGTTTCATGCTTGGAAGGTTTTAAATCTTGATCTTCTTGATTAAATCTGAGGCGAAATTTATTTTTCTCCTCTCTTTTGATAAGATGGGTAGTAAAAAAAATGATGAAAATTTGTTGAAATACATATAAACACACATGATTTATTTTGTTAAATCAATGATTGCGCCCATTTCACCTTATTTGGATATGCCGACACATGTTGTTTTTCTTCTTCTTGAGTTTTTCTTGAGGCTGGAAGGAAGATTACATGGTTTTCTTGAGAAATAAAGCATGGAAGAATTTGTTTGGCTTATTTCTGCAAAGAATATTAAATAACATTCTGCATTTATTCTTCTTTTTTTTTTTTTAAAGCTTGAATAACTATGGATGAGAACACCAAGCAAATTCAATTAAAATGCTTATCTGAATCTCTTTCATTATTGATTGTGAAGGAGATTTTATGACTTTATGCCTTTTATTTTATTATCAGTTTGATAGTGATTGGAGAAATGGAATAATTAGTCAAGAAGTCTTCATAGTTCAATTTCAAGGATAGTTACAAGAATATTTGCCATTTAAGATCAAGTTTATTATATAAAATTCAAAAAAAAAAAAAAATGAAACCGAATGTCATTCTCATCTATGCTATATCTCGTCGTTATGTAATTGATATGGATTTAACTTTTTTTTTTTAGTTTAAAGTTTCCTTTTTCTAAGTTTTTGCTTAAACGGTGACCTTCAAGAATTACATTTGACCGTTAATATCGTTGTTGACTTTCATTGTTTGACAAGGGTATTTTAGTATTATGAGTGAGAGATTTAAAATTCTCCTAAGATTTCTTGTACGATTGTTCGAGGGAAACGTGATCATCCCTCTTTGCTTCGTTTTTTTTTTTATGTTGGTTTTAAGTTTCTTCGACAGTTAATATTGAAACATAGAGTGGGAGTTGAAGCTTGGCAAGTAAAGTTATAATTAGAACAGAGTTCTCATGTGTTTCATGTTTGATAAGAAGTCTTCATAGGTTTCATGCTTTGTTCTTAAGTAGTTATAAATGGAAGGCATAATTTCTTCCTAAATGTATTCATATTTCTATGCCTCGCAAAGATTTAAGCATGATTTACATTTCTATGCCTTTTAAGAATTTGTGTAACTTGTGTCGAGATCCCTCGTCGATGTTAATCATAAAATTGTATCATTATTGATCGTGGGTTTGAGTTAAGTCATGAAAGCAAAATTTCTTTTTTTTTTGTAGTTTCCCGTCCCATGTTCTTTTGTCAGTAAAAAAAAAAATATGAAATGCGTGATTCCCTATCAATTTATTAAATGCTTATTTTGATTTCCTTGTAGGTTATATCATGCTTATTAGTAGCATATAAGATGTTTGTATAAATGCCCCTTAAGAAGCGATATAAATTTTGGTATAAAAAAAATGTAGACTATTCATGTCCATGTACCATTTCATTCAAAACTGAGACGACAAAAAGCTGATTTTGATATTTTTGGACAAAAAAAAAAGGATAACAATAGCAGCTTCCGATTTCTATATGCCTACTAAATAATTGCTTTAACAACTTCTCTATGGCCATAAATAATTATGCTGTGATGATCAGATTTTGTCTTCAGAAGGTATATTCATATCATAGTGATAGCCAATAAGAACTACTACTATGATTCCTTGTATAAGCTTTTCATGAAAATCAATATCATGTGGTGTAGAGATTGCTAGTCATGCTAACGAGCTTTCATATATTTTCTTTCCCGATAGCAAGCTCTCATGAGACTTTCACGAAATACTTTGTAGAGTGATTAGAGAGTTAATTTATGTGTATTTGAATGGTGATATTATCGTACTCAATGCAAATGTGTACAAGGGTAGCAACATGGGTAAAGTCGTTACACTCATTCATGCTTATATCAAGTCTACATCATGTTTTGCATTATCTGGTGTATTGTTCTCTTTATGAGTTTATCAATGTAAGCATGTCTAGTAAAGTTTAGTTGTAATTTCATTGGTGTGAATTGTAGGGAGTTGTTTTACCCTTTGTCAAAGCATGCATTCAAGGCATTTGTAGCGATGCTTGCTAGGAAAGGTTACATGTTTTGTGTCATTCTTTTTCTATCTCGAAGTGAATAAAATATATGAACGTTGGGCGGTCATCTCTCATATGTTTTGCCAAGATGATTTAGTTAATTTTGTTGTTTCCCTTCCCTTTCCTTTATATATATGCATTTATAAGTTTTGTTTATGGAAGGAAGTTTTGAGCCTTTGGAGAGGTTTGAAATATAAAATTGTTAAAAGAGAGGGGTTCTAATTCATGCTTGCATTCTTGAATCTGATTAAACAAAAAAATTTCTATCTAATTTTGCTCTCTTAAGCATCAAAGTTTAGGAGCATGTGTGGTGGGTCCATTAGCATTTCTTTCTTGAAGTTTGATAAGTGGCTAAATCATATATTAAAGTGATGAATGCAGTTTTTCATTGTTTTCATGCGCCGAATTGCTTTGGGAGCGAGTCGGGTGCAGTTTTTCAATGTTTTTAGCTTCCGGATTGTTCTGGGAGCGAGAAACATTCAGTTTTTCACTGTTTTTTTGTTTTGTTTCCGGAGTAAATTATGTGTAAGCTTTCCATTGTTTTTGGTGTTCCAAGCTATGTTAAAATGAGTATTGGCATTTTGAGCTACAAGTGTTGAGTTTTGTTGCGGATGAGGTTAATTCTATTACAATGCATTGGCTTCATAAACATTTGGGTGGTTAAAATTATGTGGTAAGTTGAATGTTAAAAAAAAAAAAAGAAGATTTTGGGAATTTACTACATAGGAAATGTTTGCATATGGGGAAATTTGGAGCTTCTTCCTCCTTACTACTTAGCTCATATTTCATTTGCTGATATCATTGTAGTGACTTGATTAGAGAATTTTCATGTATATTCATAAAGACTTGTTTTATCTTGAGAATCCCCTAGAATGTTGGAAATGTCTTTTTTTGAAAGTCTCGTGAGTGTCTTTATAATTGAAAGATTTTAAGAAGTATTTTGTGTCGAAAGGCTTTATCATGAGTTTTGCGAATTGTCTTATATCTAGATTTTTGTGATGTTGTTTTGCGAAGGTTTCTCGATGGAGGGCTTTATAATGCTTATTCATTGAGGAATTTTCTCAAATTACCCCACTCCAAATGAAAGGAGAGGCACTTGATTATGAGTTGTTTTGGGTAGAATTTTGTGTCAAAAGAGGGGATTTTGGCAGAAGATTTTCATAGAGTTTTTATGCCAAACAAAAATGAAAGAAAAGTGATTTTGGGTAGATAGCTTTTGGGGAGTTTTGTGTAGTGGTCCACTTAGAAGTTCTTGTAAGTTATTTTGAGGTCTATAATTTTGTGAATTAAGCTTGTATAGTGAATCCCTTTAGTGTCATTTAGGAGTGACTAGTACTTTCTTATTTGAATTGAGTTCTCTTAGTGATTATTTCTAAAAGAGTGAGTTTGGGGAGTAGAAGCCTTGAGAGAGCTTTATATTTGTAGGTGCTTAGTGTCTTTTTGGGAGCAAAGCGGGGTTGCCTACTCTTTATGTTAGCCTATTAGGATAAAGAGAATGTTGGATGGATCCAAAGCAAAAGAAGTTTAGTTGTAGGTTTAGTTTTAGAAGTCTCTTTCCCTTAGTTGATTTGGACTTGGTTTAGAGAGTGTTGGGGGTAGATATGTCAAATGTATCAAATGCCTCGTTTGGAGTGGGAACAGCAAAGGGCATTGTTGCTATTATAGGATGCACTTGACTTCTACGAAGTGTATCCAATAACAACAATGCCTATACCCCTTTTTGTACTCGATTTTTCGTTGTTTTCTCCGCCGTTTCTTTTATGTTTTTTTTGGTGCCACGCGCTTGCAAAATGAGGACCCAAAATACAAATAGCCCAACAACTAATAAGAAGGTACGTTCTTTCTCTCTTATGCATTTTCCTTCTTTCATATTATTATTTTCTTATAGAACTGCTCTAATACCTATCTTTCCTTTGTGGCGAGGTACCTTTTGGAAAGCAACGGATAAGGAACACTGGGAGCTGGAGCTAGGACAACCGGACCCAAGCATCAGTCGTCCCTACCCATCTGGTAGGGGCGCTACGGGCGGAACCACCGGGTCGTAGCCCCCGGTGCTGTAAGTTTACTAAAACTTAGAAAACCTTTAGGGGCCTAGATGATTGTACGCCTCCTTCCCTTAGGGCCTTAGAAACTTCAATTATATCTAGGATTGCTTTTGTTTTTTTCTTATTTAGATCCCTAAAATCCTATGACATCTGTATAGAAGTCTTAGGAATTAGAAAATAACATCACTTTCGATCCTACAATATTAGTGACATCTAAGGACAAAAAAAATTAAGGACTGAGTCTTAGAAAACATAGACTTAGGATGCATGCTCCCTATAGGATATAGACATAAAAACAAAACCTAGTGACACGTTTTCCTAGATTTGGATTTTCTTTTCTTAATTCATTAATAATCAACTAATCAATTTTAACCTAATTCATAAAATATGTTAAAACACATAATCCTTAATTAAACTGTTATTAATATTTAATAATCATCAAACTTTAAAATCTAAAATGTGAACTTAAATCAATCCTAACTAATTTAATAATTGATTCATAACCAATCTAAAATTTAAAAGATGTAGATTATATTAGGAGATTAAATTACAAACTAAACTCATTAGGATAAAAGATTTCTTAAAGATCCAAACTTAGAATAATCTCTTAAAAGTAATCAACAAATCCCTTAATACACAACAACCGCCCCAAAAGTGAAGTTTATTGGATGGACTACTCCGGGCTGCGGGGCTAAGTGTCCTAAGGAGGCTGGTTCCTCGAGCCTGGTGGCACAACGCCACGAATGGATCTAATGGAGCGTCAAAATCTAAAATTAATTTTTCTAATTGACATAATTCAAACTTGATTAATAAATGATTTAATTTACCCTTTTCTTTTCTTTTAACAACAAATTAACAATAACCCAACAAAGTTAATTATCACTAGGTAACCCAGGCCTACGAGGCTATTAAGTTAGCCCCAAGGAGGGTGAAATAAACCTCACGGCCTCGGTGTGAAACAAAGGTGATAGTTAATTAAACATTAAAAATAAAACATCCCTAAAACCAATCCTAAAACACTAATACTTGAACTTTAACCAAATTCCTTCCTTTGCCCTTCTTAACAAATAAAGAAAAATACATACAACTCTAACTAAATTATCTTATTTAGGATCTACCAAAACCACACAGCCTACACACACTTAGACTGGTTTGCTAGGACACGACTATTAGCTTTAGGTTAAGTTATTGTTCTGCTGTTCTTTTCTTTTCTGTACTTTATTGTGACGCTCTGCATGTGACCCGTGTGCTGTTTGCTTAGTACTTGTGGTAGCTTTTTTCGTGGGTTTTCTGTGATGCTTTTCTGTGATGTTCCTCTAGTTTTCTTTCTGCACTGTTGTTGTGAGCGTTAGAATACCCATAGGTTAGGCACGCTCTTTCTTACTGACGTTGTTTTCCTGTAGGTGGCCGTGCTTATACAGCGCTAAAAAGGGGGCTAAAATTAATAATAATAAATGTATAACTGCTTTAGGTACCTGCTTCAGCTGCTTAGCCCCCAATAATCAAAGCACGGCCAAGTGTGATTTATTTTTCAGCATTTTCATATATATAACTGCTTGGATGAGTTTTTACTATAAACTGCTTAGGATAACCTCTGCAGGAGAGTCTAGATTTTTATTTTTATAATGTAATGTATTTGATAGTAAATGTTGTGAAAATTTAAAATAAGGCATTTTTAAAGAGATAGGAGTCCAAAGGGAAAAGTAAACCCCTACAAGGGGTTTCCTTTTTCATTTGGATATCCTTTTGGAGCACTCACTACGAGGAGTCCAAAGGGAAAAGTAAACCCCTACAGGGGGTTTCCTTTTTCATTTGGGTATCCTTTTGGAGGAGTCACTACGAGGAGCCAGAAGGAAGAACGAAGACGATCCAAAGACAAATCAAGGAAGAGAAGAAGACTGAAGAAATATAAAAATGCCTTATTTTAAGATTTGCGTCGTTTCCGGGTTGTTGTCGGTGGAGCCCGGCCACCATTACTTACTGTACTCTGTGATGTAATATTGTATGGCACTTGCCATGGACACTCTTTTTCGTGGGATTTGTTTCTGTGTTGTGATTTACTTACCTTTGTTTGCGCAGTAGAACCGGCATGCTTTTCATAGGTTTCTTTCTTGCATGTGCTTGTGTCCGACCGCTAGGCTCTTTAGGGATAAAATTTTTATACTCGTGATTATTAAATAAAAATTCTAAGATTAACTCACATAGAAACATAACGATTCTAGGAAATAGCCGGAATCGTCCGGGGTGGCATGCATGCATTCTCTCACCTATTAGACAAATTTCCCCGCCTGCGGGTAGAGTCCGGATAATCTGGCCTATGAGGATGAAGTGCCGGACCTGGGGAAATTTAGTCATTCAAAAAATTATTTTATAAAGCCTTTTTTAAAATTCATACATATCTAATTTGGAGACTTAACCAGCATAAATTGCACTAGTAACTAATTAAAATTAAGATTTAATTACATTAGTTTTAGAAGCATTGTACCACTCATAAGTGTGGGATCACTTAGGAATTTCTCTAGTTTGTCGATCCCAAATTCAGTGTCTGAACTACCCACCCTTCTTCATACAGACCGGATAGCATGGATTTTACACGATTAGGAGGTTTTAGCTGGCTTTCTTTGTCAGACAAGGAATAAGTCCATATTGCATTAGTTAGGTCGTAGATGTTAGTATCGTGTGTACGATACTACATCTTTTATAGATTTAGGATCTAAAGGTGAGTGGTACAGGTGTGCCACTACACACCTTAATGGTGGGTAAGTTTTTCCTTTCTTCCGGAGACTATAAATCCTACCCATCCGCGTCACGTAGATGACGCCACTTCCTTCTTTCTCTCGTGCATGTTAGAATGCTTCGTCTCTTTCTTTTTCTCCAGTTTTCTCTTCTTCAAACCGGCCGGATGTTGACTGAACCTTGTGTGATCGATCGAGCCAAGTTGGGACATTCCCCTTTGATTAGGAAAGCCTAGAAATCCCTTGCACTAAACCCACTTTAGAGAAGATAATCTAACATCCTTAATCGAGAGTTTTCTTAGACCGAGGTCTAAGATGTAATTAACTACGGGGGCTTGCGCCCGTAGGAAACCGATCCCCACAATCAAATAAACCCTATTCGATGCTGATGTATCGAATAGGGGAAATCTCGTGAACTTTTGGGTTATAGATATTATTATCCATCGAGGTTGGTAAGTGAAAGCCGCTACCCTCCATGGCTAATCGTATCTATAACTCTATCTGCTCTTCCATCGGCCTGCTTGTGCCGGGTGTAAAGGTCTACGACCATTTTGTCCTACGGGACAGTGTGATCGTACTCTTTGCATTCGAACCACACGAGCGGAATCCTTTCGGAGACCCACAGATTTCTGGCGACCACGGTGGGACAGGTTTCTCTCCCCATCTTCGGATGTTAAATTATCTCCTTTTGTGTGCACTCCGGGTTTAGTGTTCCTTAGTTAGGTTCTTCCTCTTCTAGCCTTTATAGGCTATTCCGTCCCGTTCTTTCTCGTTCCTTCTGGTGCTTTCGTTTACGCTAATTCTTATTGTTTGTGTTAGCAGACAGTAGAAATGGCGTATTCGGGTCCGTCCGTTACTTTCTGTTTTGGCTCTGACTCACGGGTGACACTTCCCGAGTCCCTGTTGACGAGCCCACCGGCAGGGGGGATCACTTTTGGATCCTTCGCTGATTCGGCGTACGTCACTCTTGGCGGGCCGACCCCCTCCGAGGCTGCCGCATTCTCTCCACCTCAGAGGAGAGGACGCGCAGCTATGCGACCTTTTGGACGACCCGTTGCTCGGCAGCTAGCCCGGGCACCCGTTCGTCCAGTTGCTGTTCGTGCGCAGCCAGTGCGCCCGGTGGTTAGGCAGCCAGTGCCTAGGCCACTTCCTGTTCACCCTGTTCGTCCAGCGGTCAGGCGGCCAGCGCCTGTCGCTCCGGTCGCTCCTGTTGTTCGAGTAGCCCCAGCCCCTCAGCGCCGGCAGCCAGCAGTTCCGTTACCAGTTGTTCCGGTAGAGGTTACTCGCGCTCGAGTTTCCCCTCCTCCTTCTTCTTCGAGGAAGAGGGTGGCTCAGGCCAAGCTTCCTCCACCGCCTACCCGTCGGGTTTCTGTTTTCACCCGGTTGTCTCACCCTGAGATTGTCGAGGAGACCCCGACACCCCCTCAGTCAGTAGTCCCTGTTCCTCCAGTACCGTCTGTAGGTACTGATGTAGCGTCTTCTTCCACCTCCAGCCTTGGGAGAAGGGCTAGGAGGAATAGGAATAGAAGATTGTGTTTAGCAGCGTCCGATGCGGCTGTTCAGCGGATGGCAGATTCTGTGGCTCAGCAGGAGCCGGTTCAGCAGAGGATGGTTCCCTTACAGCGGGGGCCACGTAGACGAGTAGTTACCCCAGTCTCGGATGTTGTAGTTGCCCCTGAGATCGACGCAGTTCAGGGAGGGCGCTTTTCCCACTAGTGCATAGTGGTGATGAGGAGGACGCAGCCCGTATTGCAGCAGCCCCTCCTGTCCCCACTACTCTACCTCGCGCTCGAGTCCCCAGGGATACTGTCACTCGGACCCTCACTCAGAGGATCCGAAGCATTATCCGCTCAGCGCGCGGTAGAGGGCGTGTTAGTGAGGAGAGGTTACTCCATCAGATCTCTCAGGTGCATTCTCAGTTACAGCGGCAGTCAGTTAGGCAGAGTTACCGGTGGCAGAGAGGACAGCCACCACGGCAGCAGACCAGAGTTATTCCCACTGATAGACCTCAGGCAGGTGCCCCTGCTGTTGGACGACGCCCTCGCCGTCATGGACGTCGCCCACAGTTAGAGCATGTCCGACCTCAGCTTGGATCAGTTGTAGTTGCCCCCTCCACTCAGTTAGATGTTCCTACCGGGTCCCGTCGTAGTAGATGGGTTTGGAGACGTCGGCAGGTGGATGAACCTGTTGAGACAGAGCAGACTGTTGGTACGATTCGTAGAGTTGACATAGTCCCTTCAGTGTCAGTACCAGTTCAGATGGATGTTGATGCAGTAGATGTTGATAGTAGTGCCCCGGCTCGAGTGGAGCCAGTTGCTGCTTCTAGTCCCCTTAGGATTTCTTTTCCTATGGGTCCGTACATAGATGCCCTTTGTCAGACCCTCTCCGATGATGACTTGCTTACGGAGGAGTCAGACGAAGACATCCCGGTTCACCGTGTTTGTGTTGTCACGAGACGAGGCACGTCAGATGAGCAGCATGAGCAGTACGATGATTTGGAGGAGCAAGGGGAGGCCGATGTACCTTCCACCTCAGCACAGAGTGGACCTCCCCGTTCAGTAGACACGGATGTTACAGTGTTGCAGTTACAGACTCAGATGGCGGAGATGGCCAGAGCCATGGCGGCGATGACCGCCTAGTTGACGGCGTTGGGGGCTACACCCCATGTCATGGATGTAGTTACTCCTACTACATCCAGAGACGAGCCAGCAGCACCACAGTCGCCAGCCCCAGAGCCTGTTAGAGTTGATAGAGTTCAGAGGGCAGTTCCGATGTCTCCCCCAGCAGTACCTTTGAGTGTGCCAGTCCAGAGTCAGTCAGTACAGTTGTCACCAGTTCAGATTCAGGACATGATTGCATAGAGGGTTGACCAGGCTATTGCTTCTAGAAAGTCTGGAGATTCTGTTAGTAGAGGTCGCCCCTACCCGGTAGAGTATGAGCGTGAGCCTTACCCCGCTGGTTTTGTACCTCCCCGATTTCGAGTTTTTGATGGGTTTGGAAACCCAAAACAACATGTGGCTTAGTATCGGGCCATATGTTGTAACATTGGAGGAAATGATGCGTTGATGCTTAGACTGTTTGTTAGTAGCTTAGGGGGAGTGGCATTTGAGTGGTATGCCGATCTCCCTAACGATTCAGTTCGCACTTTTGCTTAGATGGAGCAGTTGTTTGTGCAGAGGTTCATTAGTACAGAGCATAGAGTGACTGTTGGTGAGTTGGTAGTGACCAGACAGCGCCCCCACGAGTCTCTACTTAACTATATAGTTAGGTGGAGAAACCTTAGTCTTCAGTGTGAACCTCAATTGCAAGAGCAGCATGCAGTTGAGATTCTGTTGAAGAATATTGATGGTCCTATCGCTCCGTACCTGAAGGGTTTCAGCATTCGAACCTTTCAGAAGTTGTTAACCAAAGTCACTAGCTTGCAGGACAGCATACCCAGTGTAGTCCCTCCTAAGGTTGAGAGTCAACCCCCGCGTAGACCTTAGCGTTTGGAGTTTTCCGGGGCACCACCTCCTAGGAAGGGGGAAGTGCATAGTACTTCTGATGCTCATGATAGGGGCAAGAGGCCCATGGTTAGCTCAGTACCACAGCGTCCACCACCACCGCGACCTCAGTTTCAGCCCCGACCTCAGTTACCACCACCAGTACAGCCTCCTGGTCAGTTTCAGCCACGACCACAGGGTCAGCAGCCTAGGCCCTCTTATAGAACTCCAGAAAGCCAACAGTACTTACAAGAAAAGCTTAGCAAGGAGTACCCCTTTAAAAGGGAGAGTGTAAAAAAGATTTTCAAGTTTCTGATTAAGAAAAATATTTTGACATTTCCACCCAACAAAAGAGTAGAAGAGGAAGGGCAAACAGAGCATCCTTTGTATTGTCCATTTCATAAGCATATTGGGCATGTGATTGAAGATTGCTATGTGTTCAAGGATAGGGTGGAGAGCCTTATGGCTAGTGGTGAGATTCACTTGCTGGACAGTGATTTGGTACATCCCCGGGGCAAGGTTGCTCAGATAGTTCAGATGGTTACTAGCTCCAGTCAGTATGACAGTCAGTGTGGTGTTCAGAGCAGCGACAGTAGAGCACCTCTTAGTTCTGGGGAAGAGTGGCAGCTTTCACTCTCTCGCAAGACAAGAGGTATGATCAGACGGGCAGTTCAGAGTTCAGAGGCAGTTGAGAGGAGGCCCCCACAGGCCAAGTCGACAGTTGCCAGCCCAGTTTCTTTGCCAGTTTCTTTTTCTTCTTCTGTTGTAGTGCCTACTGAGCACATTTCTTCTACTTCCCCTTGTATTAGAAAGATGTATAAAAGAGAGAAATTTGTTGTAACTTCTGAGGGGAAGACATGATCTCTTCCAGCACTTACGCTGAAGGATTTTGTTCTCCCTTCAACTGATGATGAATTAATGGAAGAAAACGATTCTGGCTACTTTTGGTGTCTTGCTCCTTTTAGTTCTACTTCTTCTAGCACTCGTCCTTCTCATGTTTTATTTATTTCTGAAAATGATGATGGTCTTGCTTATGAAGAAGAGTTTGAGTGTGAGGGAGAGCCTGTGTTTGCTATTCCTGAAGGAGGTTGTTACATGGATTCTGGAGATGAATCCGAGAACACTCCTCAATCACCTTTTGTTGAACCAACACAAGCCATGTCACTTGAACCAAATGAGTCCTCTATTGAATCTGATTCAATACGAGAGATACAATTGCGTTCAGGTAAGGTCCTACCACCTAAAATGGCTAAGAATAATAAAGAGAAAGATAGAAACATCATTACCCAACAGGATGATCCTATCCTTCCTCCTCCAGCACCGGCTAAGGAGAAGGGAAAAGGCCCTCAATTGGATGTTGATTACAATGTGTTGGCTCATTTGAGAAAGATTCCTTCTCTTCTTAGTGTGTACGATGCACTTATGATGTCTTCTGACTTGAGAGAGACTTTGGTGAAAGCCTTGCTTGAACCAGAGTCTTATCAAGCCTTCTTTGCCACTGAGTCAGTTAAGGATGCATGCTATTTGAGGGAGATGCCATGCATTACATTTTCAGACCAGGATCTTCTTTTAGGGACTCCTGATCACAACCGTCCCTTGTACGTCACCACTGAAGTAAATGGTTATGAGTTGAACAGGGTCCTCATTGACAAAGGAGCTTCAGTTAATATCCTTAATCATGCCACCCTACAGAGTCTCTCCCTTGGTCATTTGAAGCTCACTTCAGACAAGATTATGCTGAAGGGTTTCAATGATCAAGGTCAGCGAGCTCTAGGTTCCATCACTTTGCCTTTGCGTTTTGGGAATCTTTTGACTGAGGCAAAGTTTCATGTTATTGAGGCAGATACCTCATACAAGGCTCTCTTAGGAAGGCCTTGGATACATGAATATGAAATGGTGCCCTCTACACTGCACCAGTGCATGAAGTATATGAGGAATGATGTAGAGTTCTCCATTCCTGGAGATACTCAACCATTTGCCGTGCACGAGGTCTCTGTCTACGATGATGCCGAGCATTACATGCCTCGGAAAGCTCGTAGACCTCCCCCTGCCCAGTCACCAGTGATACCCACTAGTATTGTACAGGGTCCTATGCAGCCACTTGCACAGGGTCCTATACAGCCACTAGCACAGGGTCCATCACAGGTTGGGATTGAGGCAGATGCTTCCACTGCAGACCTTGATGAATCTTTACGATTTGTACTCAGGCGCGATGTTCCCCCTAGTAGAGGTAGGGGATTGCGTGGTAGAGGTCGAGGTAGAGAGTCGGTTCGCCCTCCGAAGAACTTTGATACTCGAATCCCTCCTCCTTCGCACTTGTACACTTCCCCTTTGATTGTTGAGTCTGACTCTGATGATGAGATGATTGATGTTCCTCGTCATTCAGTTCCTTCGCCTGCCTTTAGTGTTGATCACAATTTCTATCCCACATTCCATAGGAGTTTGATACCTCATGGTGGTTTGGTTGTTGATAGTGATTCAGACGACGACGGAGATGTCGGACGTCAGACTATTAGCTAACAATCCCTTTCTCGCCAGATGTACGGGATGAGAATTGAGGAATCTCCTTCTCAACCTTCCCCTACACCTTCCGCTAGTATTCGTGGTGCACTACCCTTAGATAGGCGCTCTGTACAAGAGCTGCACACTCTCTATGTGCCAGCACAATCTGCTTGGCATGCATCGTTGTTCCATAGTGTCGGTGTCCCACAGAGTACTGACATACAGGGGCCTGTGGAATCCACTGTGGATGATGAGATCATGCCAGTTCCCCGGTACTTTTCCCCTGCTGTTGATAACTTTGTTGAGCGAGGTCTTGTCCCTTCGACTTGGTCAGGTAGACAGGCCCAACAGCAAGCCCGTATTTGGCGAACTGATTTTCCTCGAACTGGGCAAGGTATAGGTTATTCTCAAGAAGATCAGTCCCCTTCCGCCAGCATTCGGGTTGTCTCTCATTCCTATCCGGTTGTTTCCATCTCTGATGATGAAGACCCGGAGGAGAATGAGGACAGGATCCTGGAAGCCCCACATGAATTCGAAGATGGCGCCAGTTCTGCCATGGATGAATTGTGTGAGATCAATTTGGGCACTGAATCGGATCCTCGGCCTATCTTTTATAGTGCTTTGCTATCCGAGTTAGAGGCTCAAGAGTATGTTGCACTCATTTCTGAGTTTAAGGATTGCTTTGCCTGGAACTATATGGAGATGCCTGGTTTAGATCCGGAAGTAGCAGTTCATAAGTTAGCTATTAGTTCTGATGCAGTCCCTGTTAAGCAGTCACCTCGCCGGATGAGGTTAGAGATTGAACAACAGGTGATCGCCGAGACTAAGAAGCTTATAGAAGCTGGTTTTGTTCGTGAAGAGAAGTATCCCACTTGGCTTGCCAATGTTGTTCCAGTCCGGAAGAAGAATGGTCAAATTCGTGTCTGTATAAACTTCCGTGATTTGAATAAGGCATGTCCTAAAGACGATTTCCCTCTTCCTATCCCTGAACTCATGGTTGATATTGCTTCATCCCATAGCATTTTCTCCTTCATGGATGGTTCATCTGGTTACAATCAGATTAAGATGGCCCCTGAAGATGAGAAATTCACTGCTTTCCGCACCCCTATTGGTGTGTTTTGTTACAAGGTGATGCCCTTTGGTCTCAAGAATGTCGGGGCCACCTATCAGCGTGCCATGACAGTCATTTTTGATGAGCTGATTCATAAGCAGGTTGAATGCTATGTGGATGATTTAGTGGTCAAAAGCAAGGTCCGTAGTGATCACCTCCGAGACCTACGAATCGTTTTTGAGCGCTTAAGAAGGCATGATTTGAAGATGAATCTCTTAAAGTGCGCATTTGGAGTTAGTGCGGGGAAGTTTCTTGGTTTTATTGTTCGCTATCGTGGCATTGAAATTGATCCCTCCATGATTAAGGCCATAGTGGACTTGAAACCCCCTAGGAGTCTTACCCAATTGAGGTCTTTTCAGGGTAAGCTCGCTTTCTTGCGGAGATTTATCTCCAATCTCGCCGGTAGATGTCATCCCTTTGCTGCTTTAGCAAAGAAGGATGTCCACTTCCATTGGGATAAGAATTGTCAGGAGGTCTTTGAGAGCATAAAACGCTACTTGACAAATCCCCCAGTGTTAGCTGCACCCATCCCTGGTAAACCATTGATTCTTTACACTACTACCTTGGATGAGTCACTTGGTGCACTTTTAGCTCAAGAAAATGAGGAAGGCAAAGAGAATGCCTTGTACTACCTTAGCAGACGTTTGATTCCTGCAGAGCTAAAATACCCGGCGATGGAAAAACAGTGTTTGGCTTTGATCTTTGCTGTGCAGAAGCTTAGACACTACATGCTCTCACACAAAAGCAGTTTGATTTCTCGAGTCAATCATTTGCAGTACCTGATGACCCGTCCGACTTTGTCAGGTCGTCTAGCACGTTGGTCCATGATTTTACTGCAGTTTGATATTACCTTTGTCCCTCAGCGGGCCGTCAAAGGACAGGCTCTAGCTGACTTTCTTGCTTCTCACCCGATCCCCGCAGATTCCCCACTTAATGACGATTTGCCCGACGAATTAGTCATGAGTGTGGAAGAATAGGAGTCCCCTACTTGGGAGTTTTACTTTGATGGAGCTTCTTCCATCAAATCACTACGGCCTCATGAAACTCCTGTAGTTAGGGTAGGTTTGGGGCTTATTTTTGTGTCTCCTGAAGGCCACACCCTTCGTTACTCCTACAGTCTTTCAGAGCCTCGTACTAATAATGAAGCTGAGTACGAAGCCTTAATTGTAGGACTTGAGTTGGCCATTCAGATGAGCATTGTGCGGGTGAAGATCTTTGGAGATTCCCAACTAATTATTAATCAAGTGGCCGGAATTTTCAAAGTTCTCAAACCTGAGCTCTTGCCTTACCACGACAGGGCAATGGAGCTCTTGTGTTTGATCTCTGAAGTGACTTTAGTTAGAGTCCCTCGATCTGAGAATGGTAGAGCGGATGCACTAGCTAAACTTGCTAAGGAGTTGGCCGACTCGAATGGAAATCCGGTGTCAGTTGTTGTTCAGTATCGTCAAGCCTTGTGTCCCGCGGACTTGTCTTCTCCCGATCAGACCCTCACAGTGTGCGCTGTTGAGGAAGAGTCAGATTGGAGAGTCCCTTTTGTGGAGTATTTGAAGCGTGGTAAGCTTCCGGATGATCGCTCTCTTGCCGCTCAGATTAGGAAGAGAGCTTTGTCCTTCTCCTATGTGAATGAAACCCTGTGCCGACGCTCTTTTGATCAGATGTGGTTGCGTTGCCTTAACAACGAGGAGGCTCGTAAAGTCATGGGCGAAGTACATGAGGGACTTTGTGGTGCTCATCAGTCCGGACCTAAGATGAAGGTCAGAATTAAACGCCTTGGTTATTACTGGCCGACTATGATCCGTGATTGTATGGAGCACGCTAAGAGGTGCCACCAATGCCAGATCCATAATACTGTTATTCACCAACCTCCAAATCCGTTGCACCCCACTGTGTCTACTTGGCCTTTTGAGAGTTGGGGCACGGACGTAGTGGGTCCTATTGACCCTCCTTCCTCTAAGGGTCATAGATTTATCCTGGCTGCTACTGATTACTTCTCTAAGTGGGCAGAAGCTATCCCGCTTAAGGAAGTCAAATCAGAAGATGTGATGCGCTTCTTCCGCGATCATGTTGTCTACCGTTTTGGTGTTCCGCGCCGTATAATTTCGGATAACGGCCCGTCTTTTCGAAGCACTAAAATCGCTAGATTCGCCCGCCGCCATAACATAAATTGGCGGTATTCCTCGATTTACTATCCTAGGGCTAATGGTTTGGCTGAAGCATTCAATAAGACCTTAGTTCAGTTGATAAGAAAGATACTTGTGGCAAATAAAAGAGAATGGCACGACAAATTGCCTGAAGCATTATGGGCCTATAGGACTACATACCGTACTCCTACTCAGTGTACACCATATGCTTTAGCTTTTGGGGTTGAAGCTGTCCTCCCACTAGAGGTCGAGCTCCCTTCGTTGCGTGTAGCAGTTAGCCACAATCTGTCCCACGAGGATAATGCCCGACTACGGTTGGAAGAACTTGATGGATTAGAAGAGCTTCGTTTGCAAGCTTATCAGAACCTTAAGTTGTATCAGGCCCGTATGGCCCAGGCCCATGACCGCCTCGTCCGACCCCGTGCTTTTCAGGTCGGTGAGTTAGTCCTTGTCTTGCGTAGACCTATCATCTCGCGTCGTCGTCGAGGTGGTAAGTTCGAGCCCATTTGGGAAGGCCCATTTGTCGTAGAGCAAGTATACGAAGGTGGATCTTATTTGCTAGTTGATGCGAATGGTGTTCATCCCATGCCTGTCATTAATGGGCAATACTTGAGGAAGTACTACGCCTGAGTTTGCACATCGCAAGGGGCATCTCCCGCCACTTGTAAATATCCCTCTGTATAGATATAACTTTGAAAATTTTCTTGTACTTTTCGTCGCAGTCCGTGCCACGACGATTTGTCCTCTACCACGTGATGTTCGTCATGCAAAGTATAAGATTGTCTTTAAAGATTGTGTGTAAATACGCCGTAGGGATGTTTGTGCTTACGTTCACACTCACTAATCACTTTGGTGTTGTTGCACAAGATTTCCTTTTCAGTCCCCTATAAGGGTTGACTTTCCCTAGTTTCACTTGTCCCCTTCAAGTGTGGTCTGGGATACCAAAACTACTAACTCAAATTTTTAGGGAATGTGATACTGGGTCCATCTTTGATCTATATCTATCAAATATAGTGATGTCGATCCATGGTCATTTTGTGAATTTCTCTACGAATTGTTGCTGTAATTTTTCTCTCTCCCCAGTTTTACTCATGTGGCGAGTATGGCCTGGGATATCAAAGCCGACAATTTTCCCCTCTCTTAAAAAAAAAAAAAAAAAAAAAGAGGAAGCTCTTAGATGAGAAAGAATCGGTTGCCCTTGTCACAGGTGGAACCCGGTTTTATGCTCCAAGAGCCCAAAGTCCCTCCAAATTCCCTTCTATCTCTTCTCAAAGCATTTCGATGATTGCTTAGGAGGTGACCGTGTTTTCAATTCCTCGATTATGATTTTTTACTTTTAATAGGATATTATTCTCCTTTACTTGTGATGTGGTGCATCTGGCTCTAGATGTTAGCATCACCTCTTAGTGGATTTTGATCTTCTAGCAGAAAGTCGATCCGCTATTTCCTTCAGATGATATATTTTCTCTTTGAGACATTGCTTTTAGCTGTAAGAGCAGTCTCTTTTTGAATACATAAATATTTCTTGTACTTTTCACAGGGTCCCATCAGTTAGCATGGGTGTTACCACTGTGATTTCTTTAGTAATTACTAATTTTTGAGATGATGATTGTTGTCCTTAATGGCAAGTGTGTCCCCTTGTCATTTTTAATGCTATTCCTTTAATATGAGATTATTTTTTTACACGGTCGTATATATGTTCCTCTTTTTAGAGAGATGTATATCGATCGATTGCTCCATGTTATATAATTTCAATTTTACCCTAAAGAAATACTACTTATATTTTAATTACTCATGGCCACGACGATTTGTCCTCTACCATGTGGTAATTATAATATTAAGTTTGGAATTTCTTAGGTGATGGATTGCTTACTTCTCTTTCCCTCACAGCACCGCGTACATGTGCGTCGGGTGGTTGTAGAGGTGATTTTCACTCTTTGTCTCGCCGTTGCGAATATAGTCAGGCAGGCATCGAGTCGTCTCCATTCACTGTTTCGATCTGGTCAGGTGAATATGAGATTTCGTCTTTTGTCCTGCTGTTTCGATCTGGTCAGGCAGACATTAGACCTTTTGAGAAGCTTTTTATTCGCTGTTGCGAATATGGTCAGGTGGATATTGAGCTGTTCTCATTCGATGTTGCGAATGTGGTCAGGCGAATGTAGAACTCCCTTTCTCTTTCCCCCTTGTCTCGCTGTTTCGATCTGGTCAGGCGAACATTGGGTTGTCCTCACTCGCTGTTTCGATCTGGTCAGGTGAGTGTTGGACTTTTTCTTTTGTCCCACCATTGCGAATATGGTCAGGTGGACATTAGACTTTCGGGAGGGTCATTATTCGCTGTTGCGAATATGGTCAGGTGGATTTTGAGCCATTCTCATTCGCTGTTTCGATCTGGTCAGGCGAATGTTGACTCCCCTTTCTGGTTGGGTGCCCGACAGAGTCCCTGGGAGGCATACTTCACCACCTCTTCATTCCCCCTGTTTTATTTTCCTGTTTGGGGGTTGTCGAGTTTTCTGCTGACTCTTTTGTTCCGCTGTTTTGATCTGGTCAGGCGAACATCGAGTCGTCCTTATTCACTGTTTCGATCTGGTCAGGTGAATATTGGACTTTGTCTTTTGTCCTGCCGTTTCGATCTGGTCAGGCGGACATTAGACCTTTTGGGAAGCTCATTATTCGCTGTTGCGAATATGGTCAGGTGAATATTGAGCTGTTCTCATTTGCTGTTGCGGATGTGGTCAGGCAAGTGTAGAACTCCCTTCCTTTCTTTTTCTACTCATGTTCACTGTTTCGATCCGGTCAGGTGAGCATTGAGTCTTTCTCCATTCACTGTTTCGATCTGGTCAGGTGAATGTGAGATCTTTCTTTTCCCTTCCGCTCTGCTGTTTCGATCTGGTCAGGCAGACGGTTGGTTCTTTTCTTTTTCTGCTCATGTTCACTGTCTCGATCTGGTCAGGTGAATGTGAGATCTTTCTTTTCCCTTCCGCTCTGCTGTTTCGATCTGGTTAGGCAGACGGTTGGTTCTTTTCTTTTTCTACTCATGTTCACTGTTTCGATCCGGTCAGGTGAGCATTGAGTCTTTCTCCATTCACTGTTTCGATCTGGTCAGGTGAATGTGAGATCTTTCTTTTCCCTCCCGCTCTGCTGTTTCGATCTGGTCAGGCAGACAGATGATTTCTCCGTATTTGATTATTCTCCCTTATTGCTTTTCTTTGATTCCTGTTCTCTAATATTTCCTTTGATTCCCAAATGATTGTTAAACCCCCTTCTTTTCTCATCATCTTAGAGGTACGCTCTAGATGATCGTTGAATTTCCTTTGGATTCTTTATGAGCTTGTTTCAATTTTACTCATGTGAGCATAAGTTTTTTTTCTTCTCTTATTCTGTCACTTTGGTTGGGCAGATAGTTGAGCTGCTTTTTGGCTTTCTCCTCGTTGAGCTAGTTCTCTTTCTTGACCCTAGAGTTGCACCTTCCTAGGGTTAGGAAGGTCAACGCCAACATATACGGTTCACTTATTGTTCGCCGCATATGTTGGGGGTCCGTTTGTTGACCTCGTTTTTAGCCTGTCTATTCTCGAGCGCTTGCGATCAATTTAATCAAACCCCGTCGAGCCCAATTCGAGCTCGAATCGACCCGACTCGAGCCGGATCAGACTCGCATGCGTTCAATTAAATTTGATTAATTTATTTTTGTCGCGTCGTACTTGATTTAATTTGAATTGATCATTATCTTGGACCCGATTTTGTTTAACCAATTTTGTTGAGCCGGCTCGAACCAAAATTGACTCGAATCGAGTCAAGATTGGACTGAAGTTTACCCGATTTCAGTCATCTTTGACATGGCTCAGCTCAATCTAATTTGTTTGAAACTCGGTAGACTTTCTTAACAATTCAAATCAACAGCCTAAATCAAGCATGCAATCGAGCGGTCGGGTTGAGTGAGTCGTCGGCACGGTCCCTGAGGCTCGTGATCTGCTTCAGGCAAAGCAGCGATACGAAGCAGAGACAGTTTCCTTTCGGGTGTTTCAGCCTACTGCAACGAGGAATTCGACTTGGCGGGCTTCCTTTTTCTACGATGTTTTTTTGATTTACTTTAAAAAAAAAAAAAGCTTCAAAAAAAGGGCTCTCTCTCGTGCTCAGGATCATTCACTCCCGCTCTCTCTCTCTCTCTGGATTTCACACGCCCTAGATCTTTCCCTCGCTCTCGATCGCACTCTCTCGGGTTCCAAGAGCCGAACTCCCCCTTTCTTCCTCTGTTTCGGACCGAACCAAGAGGGACGGCCTCTCCCTCTCGTGTCTCTCTCGCTCACGAAGACCAGCCGACGCCGAGCTCCTCTCCTCTCGTCCTCAGCTCCGCGTACCCGACGACAGCCAAGTCCGAGCCCTTCCGACCTCTAGGACCGATCCCGTCGACACGCCCGACTCCGATCCGGACAAACAACCCGAGCTCGTCGCCTTGCCTGTCTTTGCCGACTGATTTTCCAAAGGCTGCAGGTAAGCTCCTTCTTCCTTCCTCCCCTTTTTCTTCTCTTTCTCTTCATTTTCTTCTTCCTTCCTCCCATTCTTCTTTCTTCCTAGTCTTCTTCTCCTTCTACCTTTCTTTCATCCACTGCTCCTTCTTCTTTACAAAATCTGAAAATTGCTTAAATTTTCTTTTGATTATATACGCATTTGTTGAGTAATCCATTGCATTAGCCATCAAAGTTTGGTGTAGATCGTTTGTGTAGCTTAGATTGAGCAGGTGGGAAAATCGTGTCTTTCATAAGTTAGATTTCCTATCATCTTTAGATATTTGCATGCCAAATGCTTGATGAAATATCTCAAAGAAAAGCCATGGTTGTTTTACCTGTATTGAAGCTCTACATAATGATATTCTTTATATAAAAAGTGTCTTTGATGCGTGGCTTAGAAGTTTAAAAAAAAAAAAAATCTGAAAAATAAAAGAACATATTTATCCAATGACAAGTGTAAAATGGTGTCTTTCTTTCATGAAAAAAAAAAAAGGTTCGACGCTTGTTAATGAATGTTGTATGCTTCAAGGTTGTGGAGGTCGGGAATGCTCATTTATATGCTATCCTATATCATCAATGGAATTTGAAAAGGATATTTCATAAGAAAGTCTCATGCTTATGTGTGTTTTAACCATGCTATAGATGGTAGTTACATTGTATTGATTGAACGTGGATTTCCTCTTAATATATATATATATATATATATATACCGACTACACAAGTACATTTATGCATGCTAAGGGTGTCAATTCGCGGTCCGGGTCGAGTTTGTGGGATCGGAACCGAAAATAACCGGACTATTCGGGTCAACTTGAACTCAATCTATTTGTGAGGAACGGGTCAGGTTTTCCTCACCTCGAACACTGGAACCCATTTCGGGTCTGGGTCAAACCCGACACGGCATTAATGACTCGCTTTGGGACGGCTTTCATTAGACTGCTTTCTAATAAACAACTTTTTAGTTAAATTTTTTTAGTGTAAGGTGATTTTTGCTAATATAAAATTGCTTTTGAAAGCAGTAAGAGAAGCGTCCCAATGCGAAGCCTTAGTCTCAATGGATCTTTTTTGAACCATTTATTATTAAATCAAGGGACTAAATGAAATAGCTTTATATTCTAGAACTAATATATGACTATATTAAATCGTTGGAGTCTATATTGAATTTACCCAATAACATAAAATATAAAGCAAAAGTTTTTATTAGGTTACAACAGATGAGCAGCTACAAGTACACTAATCGTCGATTTTATCTATAATTTATGTTCATGTTCAGATCGGCTATCTTCCGCCTCGTCCGCCGCTTTTTCCCATGCAAGAGGAAATGCGAACCCGCCACCTCAACAACCGACACCTCCGCGAAGGCGCTTGCATTGATCGTCTATTGTCACTCCTAATGTAGTGAGAAGAATGCTTGACTTGGACAGTGACAAGAGCGGGCAGCCGATAAGACAGAGAAGAAAGGAAAAATAGATTTTATTGAATCAATACCTTAAGATGATACGTGTATAGTATTAATAAACAGTGAATGTAAAAACAGTAAATACGCACAAACGTTAATTGTAATATTGCTAATACCCTCCGCAGAAATTAGCATTCGAGGGTCGAATACTTAATTTGTCTCGTTAGAGCGATTGACACGAGGATGGAGAACGGGTTTGGTGAAGATATCATGCGATCTGAGCATTTGAGGAGATGTGACGATTTGAATGGAGTTATTGCTGAATGTGTTGGACGTAAAAAGTGAGCAGTCGATCTCTATGTGCTTCCGTCGGGCATGAATCAGGGTTCTTGGCGATGGCGATGGCAGACGTGTTGTCGCAGTGGCTTGGAGTGGAAGAGCGTTGCGGTATTTGGAGCTCCTCAGCAATGCGACGTAACCAGATCACATCGGGAGACGGCCGGCTGTAAGGAGCGATATTCGGCTCTGTGGATGATCCTTGCAAGGTGGGTGTTGTTTTACTTGACGGTCCAAGAGAGATGAGTTTTAGGCTCCAAGGAAAGTACAGTAGCCGCGTGCGAAGTGACTTCCGTAGTTCTGACGTATCTGAGAATAGACACATCTCAGCCGCATCCGTAGTATGGCCGCAGCTCAAGGGATCCGTGGGTGATAGGAAATCCCGTAAGTGATGGGTGCCGTTTGATGTTCGCGTCGGAGGCGTTTTGAGGACCTTGAAGTCCTGATCCAGTCGGGGCTTGCATATGTGTTGACATGACCATATGGTAGCGAATGCAATGTCCGGTCTTGTTATGGAGAGGTATTGGAGGAGCCGGCGAGCTTGCGGTATAGAGTTGGATCGTTGAAACGGGGGACTGACCGACTGCACGGAGCCTTTGGTGCAGGTGCAACTGGCGTTGGGGACGGTTTGCATTCGTCGTAGCCTGCGTCATGGAGTATTCGTGAGCGTAGTGCTGTTGAGTGGACTGGAAATTGCCGTTTGAGGATTGAAGTACCTGGATGTCCCAAGAAGAGCGCAGATCTGCCCCAGATGTTTGAGTGAAAACTGTGTGAAGCTGTCCGAGAGCATGTTAATCGCGAGCTGTCATTTCATGTTACAGATATGTCTCGTCGACAAATATGAGAAAGAGATATGATTGTGTTATCATGATGGATAAGTGTGAGGGTCCTGAGACTACCGTCTAACTGAATCCTTGAGTTTGGTGGAACGTAGTGTTGAGTGCCTTGTTCCAATTGGCAAGGTGCTGGTTTGAAGTGGCATAAAGGGACTTGTGTTGCTTGCAGACGGCGTCGGGGTTTGTGCGGGCGACAAGCAGCAGGGTGGCTGTAGATATGGTGCCTACCGCCCCGATCATTCTAGTAGGTAGCCGGGTGATTCATGCAGTTCGAGAAGTTCGAGTGGATGATTGTCCATTTCCGATTGAGGTGCGATGGGGATAGCAGTCGTGTGGAGGAGGCATTTTAAAGCCCCCCCCCTGGCCCCCCCCCCGGCCCCCCCTAATGCTAGGCCATATTAACGGTTGGAGCATTCGTCTTATGATGTGAGATTGGGTTGCGGGGGTGGCTCCTGGCTTGGGGTTTATGCGAGTCACCCCAGTGGGGGGTGGTGTGCATGGTAGTGTAAGGTAAGACAACGCGGGATTGGTTGATGGCTAATGGTTTCATTTTGTCCGGATGTCTATGTGGTTGTTGTGAGGTTACTATGGGCGTGCCATTGTTGCAGGCTGCGTGTTTGGGGCCCGTGATTAAATGCATGGTTGGGTGGGTTATCTATATCTGAGGCGTTGTTTTTTCGCTTTCCTTTCTTGGTTGGCGCAATAGAGTTTTTTTTAGGACGCTCTTGAGTATATTTTAGCGCGCAAATGATGATCCTTTGCGCAAAGAACACAAATGTAGCTTAAGCGTGAATGGTCGCCTACCAGTAGTCACCTTAGCAACCGGACTGAATGTTTCGGTGTTAATTTTATTCCGAATTCTGTAAGTGCTACCCGAGAGCTACTAGTCTGGCATCTTTGAATTTATCATCTGGCATTTCGGTAAACAGTTTTTGTTTTGAAGTCCATTTGCTTCCTAGACTGGCTTTTCGGAGGTCAATTGAGACAAGCGAACAGGTGTGTGTTTATGTAGAGCAGAGATCTGTCCAGCCCATGCTTTTCTCCAGTGTATCATATTTGGATGCCTTGATTAAATGTGGTATGGTGTGTTTGCCGGGTTAAGTGAGTGGTACAGGGGTTAAGATTTGCTGGGTTTTGGTTATCCCGTGATTTGAGTCTTGTTTGCATTGGTGGTTGGTTTGGGCTGCGTGAAGATACTGTAGATTTTGGAAGGCCGGATCAGGATGAGCGGGTAGAGAGTGTGAGTCTGGCGAGACAAGTTGGCTAGGAGCCTGGTATGTTGTTGCTGGGGGAAATTTCGGAAATGTTGTTGTGCTGGACCGGGGAATAGGTGTGATTAGTGGTCGGAGGAAGATAGGAGGGTGATATGGCAGGCTGCGGTCGCAAGGTGTGGTTATACCATTGGGAGCGTGGAGGTAGGGTGTTTTTTAAACGGAAAGTTTGTTCGTATAAATACCACATGACGGGAGGATGTAGATGCGATTTCGGAATGTTGCTAGCCTCGGTATCCTTTGTGGAAGGAGAATAGCCCAATAAGAGACATTACCGCTGTACCTTGGGGGAGAGTTTGTACGAGTGTAATAAGAGTTTGAGCCACGGAAAACAGAGACAGCCGAAGCAGATCGGACAGAGTGATTATAAGTGGGCGGCTTGCCGTTGTTTGGATCTGCCGAGAGGGAATCTGGTTATGGTATGGTCGGTGGAGGGACGGTGGTTTAACCAGGTAGTGTGCCGTAGAGACTGCATCAGCCCAAAATTTGTAGCGGGAACGGCCAGAGTCATGGAGTAGGCTTCGTGTTAATTCCAAGATGGTGGCATGCTTGCGTTCAGGAACGGCATTTTGTTCTGGCGGATAGAGGACAGGATAGGTGCTGTTAGGATGCACGTTTCTCATGAAGAAAATGTTTGAAATAGATTACGGTGGAACGCTCTCCATCCACATCCGTAAATCCGAGCGTGAATCTTATGGTGTCGTGATTGAATGTATTTGTTAGTGTAAGATACAACAAAAAGATATATAATATTTAGTGAGCTTCTTGACTTGTGTATGCATTAAATAGTAAGCTGGAGTATTTGTGTGATTGTCTATGAAAATCATGTAATATGGTATCCTTCAGCTGATGGCAGGGGGCTGGACCCCAGACATCGGTTTGAAATCATCTCAAAAGGGATGAGAATTCATTCGCTCAATTTTATTAAAATACTAGTTTAGTGGCTTTATGCAGTTACAGATACGCAAGAAAAAGAATGAGGTACTGTAGGAATTTCAGAAAAACTGTTTGGCTAGAGTTAGTAATGGATGTTGAGGGCTTGGATGCCCAAGCCGCGTATGCGCAAAGGCGGGCCTGTCCGGAGTGGAATGATTGTGAGGGCTGTGTGTTGAGTAGCCGGTAGAGAGAAATGAAGTTGATATGAGACCGTAAGCAGAGCGACCATGTATGAAGCTGGGCGGTGTTGTCTGGATATCCTTGATAACCAAAACGTTAGCATCTAAAGAAATACGAAATGTGAAGTTATCTTTAGTTGTTTTGATACGAGAGGGAGGTTGTGCGATTAAGGCCGGGACATGAAAGAGATTACGTAGGAGAGCTTAGACGAGGTGTCCGGGAGCGGTGGAGGCTTGCCCAGGTGTTCGATCTGGCAGTGTCAGGCAGGGTGGATCCATTTTGCTGTGGAGACCGAGTCGAGCCGGAGTAAGCGTGGGATGAACAGATTGTTCGCGTCCGGTGTGAGGTGCGGGAGGCACCTGAATCGAAGAACAGGTCTTGAGTGGATCAGATGATGAATTGGCAAGAAATGCACGAGAGTGGACGGGTGTCTTGTGGGAGCGTATTTGTGGTTTGATCGGGCCAATCAGTGAGTAGCTATGTGTGACCTGTATTTGCCACATAGTTGAAGGGCGGCCGGAGGTAGAGTGTGTTGGCATTGTTGATTAAGGTGCACGGGTAAGAGAGGGAGAAACTGGTCGAATCTTGTTCTGGAAAGAAGGGCGGGATGGCTTCCCGCGGGCTTGGAGTTGTTCGAAGGAGCATAATAAGGCGGTCGGGGAGGGGAGAGTTATGGTTGATACTTCGTAGTGCTGTTCTTGCTGAGATGAAATTCTTCGTTGCTAAGCCATCGAGTAAAAAGTATCAACATCCAATAGGGAGGAGAGGAACTTTCTTATCGTGTGGATTTGATAGAGTTTGATACGAGTTGGCGGTAGTCGTTCAAGATGTGCAGCATGATTGTCTTCGGGTTCAAGTTTTTGAGCCTGGAGGCCCGAGATGTTGTCACGATCGATTTTGATTCGCGTTAGATATTGCCAAGCGTCTGTCTTTCAGGAGTTATTCGGATAAAGTTCGTTTCTTGAGTTGCACTAACTCGGCCGACCGGCTTGATGTTGAAGAGCCGTTCTAGGGATACCCACAGTTCTGGCGGTGGTAGTTGGCAGGTGATGATGTAGGGAAGAATTGCTTGCGAGATGGTGGAGAAAAGAGCCGACAAGAAGGTTGCTGTCGTATGTGCTGCCATTGGAATACGGCGGGACGGTGGACTGATGGCTGGTGAAGCGAGTTGCGCCTGTAAGATGGCCGGATATCCATTGGCCGCGGAATTGGTGATGATTTGCGTGCGCAGATTGGGTTCGTTTTCATACCGTTGATATGATAGAGGGGGCTAAGATTCTTGTATTTGGGAGACAGAAACTTCAGGGCTTGTAGAGGATATGCAGAGAATCGGACGGCTTGTCGCTTGGATCGTAGAGGAGGAGGGAGGAGTTGAGTAGGTGAGGCTATCCCTGCATTACCTAGTCTAGTACCATGTAGAAGATGCTTACTTGAACAGCAGGACAGAGCGGGCACAGCCGAAAGACGGGAAGAAAGTGAAAAATAGATATTTATTGAATCAATTACCTTTAAGTGAACACATTAACACTCATGTGTATAAGTATTTATATACACAGTGAATTGTTGAAAACAGTAAATACACAAAGTAAATATGTAATATCTGCTAATTAATGCGAACATTACTCCGTCGAGCTTAGGGACACCGTCTCTCTTGTGTAATCGTAGCTCCATGTTGCTGCGTAATCGAGCTTGCTCTTGTTATACACTTAAATAGAGCGGTTATTCTCGATTTTGACTATTTTCATGCATCTAGAAATTCTTATATTTCACAAAATCTGGATATGCTGGTTTTGTTTTATTTAAATATGAATGTCAAGATCATTTGTTTTATTTTTATTTTTTATTTATTATGTATAAGCATAAAACATAAATTTAGACTTATGTTTAAAAAGTATGTACTGAAATACGTATTCAAGTTTATTGTATCTCATTATTTTATAACTGTATACCTTTTTGCATTAAATCTATCTATCTGGGAGATATTAAAAAAATCGGACAAACGAAGAGAATGAAAGAAGGATGTGATGGTGAGCTGGGTGAGTCTTTTCTGCCTTTAAGTATTCTCGATGCTACATCTCCTATTTATTGTTTTTCATGTGCTTTGTGTGTGCTGTGATACATTGCTTGTTATAGCGATGAGCAGTTGTGATTACTTATGCCATGGCTGATCGGTTTTATTTCGCGGAATCGTCGTTATCCTTTTTATCCCCCCTAAGCTGTGGGTTTCTTGCGAAGACGCTCAGCTTGGCGCGAAGCAGATGGAAGCGTGAGGTGGAGAGGGCTCTAGTGAGGATGTCTGCATGTATGTTCTTTGGTCTGCTTGATCGTGTATCTGACTCGTATGATTGTTTGAGTGAATATGATGTCGAATGAAGTTTGTGGTCAATTTCTTTGTGCTTCGTCATGGCGTGAAAAACAGGGTTGTTGGGCTGTGCTATGGTGTGAAAATGTTGTCACGTATGAAGACTCAGTGGGTGAGAGAAGGTATGGTTGTAAAGTACTTTGTAGCAGTGGGTTGTGTGCCATATGATGTCTGTGATGGGTCGTTGATAAGGGCTTGTATTCTGCTTCCGTGGAGATCTTTGCGACGGTATGTTGGCTTCTTGACGCTGCCAATTGAGATGAACAGTGCGTTGCCTAAAAACGAGCAAATATCCTGCTTCGATTTTCTGTGTCTCTTTAGTCACTTGACAGTCTGGTCGGAGTATGAGTGAGTTGAGTTGTCCCAAAAAATATGGGGATTGCCAAAGTCAATGTGTTCTTTTTACTACCTGAGTAGTAACCTTTGAGGAGGTTTGCATTATATGGTTCTGAGTCCACATCATGTGTTGACAGGTAGGTTTACATGGTTGCGATGTCTGGTTGATTATTGTGGTATTGTAGGGACTGTGTGTTGTACTTATGTGTAAGGGTCTGGTGAGAATAGGATTTGGGTTTATGGTGCTTTTGTGGTGGTTTTGATGATGAAGGGTTTGAGGGTGGTTTGCATGAGAGTTAAGCTCTGTTATGGTTTAGAATAGACGAAGCATACTGAGTTTGAGGATAACAAAGAGAGAGCTTGTCATGTTCTGTGTTGTTTATGCCAAGAAAATTGTATGATGTGCCGAGATCGTTTCATTGAAAATTTGTTTTCAATGCATATGATGCTGAGATATAGGGAGTGTTATTACTGACGATCAATATGTTGTCAAGCAGGTGAGTAAGTAAAAAGCTGGGATGTTTGCTTGAGAGGAGTGATGTGAGTAGGGCATGGGTCGGCTTTGCTTGGTTGAAACCAATTTTTTGGTAGAGAAATTGAAATAGGTTTGTAAAACCATTGTCAAGAAGCTTATTTGAGACTGATAAGTGAATTAACCTTGTGAAAGAAGGCAGACGATGTCCTTGGGGTTCGTTCATGTAAATGATGTCTAGTCAAATTTCCGGTAAAAAATTATATTGGATACATCTATTTGATGAACTTCTAGTTTCTGTTCCAGGCAATGTGAGTAATATGTGGATGGTAGGGAACTTTGCTACCGGATGAATGTTTCCAGGTAGTTAATCACATTATTGTTGTTTGTGATCCGAGCTTCTAGTCGGGCTTTGTATCTTGCTATTTTACACATTTGAGTGTAGTTGGGTTTTGTATGCCCATTTTGCAACCGGGAATGGGTATTGGTTGGGGGTGGAACAGGGGTCCATGTTACTTGCTTTGTAAAGCTGAAAATTTATGTCCATGCTTGTCTTCAGTGTGTATGCCGCGTTTTATATGTTTGGGGTATGCCATGAGTTTGGGTATCTGGAATGGGAATATTCGTATGTAGAGAGGTTTGAATTATTTGTTTGAGGGATTCCCGTTTTGAGCATTGTTGCATCATTGGGTGTTAGTGGTGGTGTTATTATTATATGTGGGTGGGGGGGGTGTGGGGTGTGGATTGTTGTGATGTGGGGTTATTGGTTGTTTGTGTGGTGTGGGGTAGTTTTATATGTGTGGCTTCAGAGTGTTGGAGTAAGGTAAGAGAGTTATTTGGGTGGTGGTGCTGTAAGGAGCAGTAGGATTGTCTTTTATACTGTACAGCTGGGTTGGTGGAGTTGTGGTGGCTTGTTGTAGAAATTGGGAAATGTGGGTTTCATAGAAGGTAACATGTCTGGAAATGGTTATGCGGAGTGTGGTTGGGTTGAGATATTTGTATCCTTTTGAGATGTGGAGTATCCAGGAAAATTGATGGGTAGCTCTTGGGGCCAGTTTATGTCTATTTTGTGGAGGATCCACGAAAAACAGGCAACACCAAATGTATCTTAGTGTAGAATATGCTAGGGTGTTTTTATTGTATAAAACTTGTAATGGAGATTTTTTGGTTTGTATGTGAAGAAATTTGTTAATGAGATAAGATGATGCGATTCACCTGGCATCTGGCCAATAAGAGTATGGTACAGAGGTTGTGTTTATAGGTTTTTGTTGTTTCAATAAGGTGTATTCGCTTTCTTTCAGCACGTTCGTTTATGGTTCAGGGGTGTTGGGCATGTAATTTGATGAAGGATTCCATGTTATTGGTAATAATATCTTGCAAAGTTATGTTTAGATATTCGGTTCATCCCATTCTGTCCGAATTTGATTTTATTTTATATAGTAGTTATTTTTCGATCATAGTGGAAAATTATGTAATTGATGATGAAAGGTACTTTGATTACAAGACCGGGGGAATATCAACACAAATTGGGAATTGATCAATCTATGAAAATGACATAGTAACGTATATCCTTGTTTGAAATGATTGGGGCATGACCCATAATCAGAAGTGGTTGAGTTCAAGTGGTAGTTTAGATTTGGAACTAGAATTAGGAAATTGCAGGTTTATGCTACTTTGAGCTTACTTCGCAATGAGAACTTAAGCCAATAAGAGATGGGTTTGTTGAGCTGTTTGTGTGTGTTGGAGATGGTTCCATGGTTCGGCATTCCAAACGTAGTGTGGGGATGACAGGTAGTCTTTATGCCATATAGCTAACAGCTTGGGAATTGTTTAGGGTGAGATGCGATGTTGTTGGGAGTGCTGGATGGGCTGGTTAGTGGTAGAGTCCATTACGGTTGGGACTATGAAGCAAGATTTGTTTGTCTTGATATCCTTGACATGGAACCATAAGCATCTCAATGAAACAAGAAATGTTAGTGTCTTTGGTTAGGGTGAATAAATATATAACGAAGATTATGGAGAAAGGGTAGGGTTATATGAAGAATGCTGGTGTCAAGTGGAGCTTTCAGTAAAGGGTTGGAGAGAATTGCCGAGCATCCAAGTGTGGACTAATAGGTAAGTGCTTCAATCTTTTTTTTTTTCGATGTTATGTTGTCTAGTATCCATCTGTATTGCTATTGGTTCACCGAGGGGCGAGCTGTTGATTCATTAGGGGTGAGTGAGAGATGTGGCCCTAGAGTCTAGAGTACCATTACTGTGTTTAGGATTTCTATTTGTAGAGGTGGTAAATGCTGTATTTATTTTCTACTGATGGGGGTGTGTAGTTTGAGGTCCAAAATCTGATTGGCAAACTTGTAGCCAGAATGGACCCTTCTTATTACATAGTTTGGCATGTTGATAGTTGATTGGTTTGTAGTGTTGTTGTTGTTGTTGTTGGGGCGGGTATTTTGTTTTATGAATCTATCACGGCTCCTTCGTTCTCTCTTCCTCATTATAGAGTACACATGCAATATTTTGATCAGAATGTCTGTATGTCTGGCTGTTCAGCATGTGAGATTGACTCATATTTCTCTGATCATCAGGAATGCATATAAGTCATCAAGACTTAATGGCGGTACCATGGTTCTGATGGATACTTTGAAAACTGGTAAGCTTGGTGTAACCCGCGTTAATGTGTATTATAAGAATTATATCTTCTGTTGTCTATTATAAGCTCATGTGCTGCTTATCTTTTCTCCAAAGTTTTTTACTTTGTTTTAAGTATTCTGCCATGGTGTGGTTGTCTGTAGTTGACTATATGTGTGCTAACTCATTTTTTGAGGTTGAATTAAGTCTTGATTATTAGAACGATTGCAATCCTTCTCTCAACGGTTTGTCCTTAATGACTATTGATGTGTCGAATCATATAGAACAGTAGGGTAATATGGTTGGAGTTACTATGAATGCAAAGTGCAGCTGCTCGAGTTCTGCCAATCAGAACCCCCTTCAGTGTATTTGGGAGTTTGGTTAGATGGTTTGCCATTGGGTGTTTGTTGGAGTCGGAGGGGAAGTGTGAATGTATGGGTTCTATGAATATTACCAATCCGTTTGCTCTGAGGAGTTTGGTTACTTGGGATCGGCATATGGGGTAATTTTCATTTGATAATGGGTGGGGTAAATGGTTTTAATGTTTGCAAGACAATTTAAAGATGCCAGGTATGGTTGCAACAGTTGATTTTGTGGATATGTTGATGTAATTTTGTTCCTAAGTTTGGAGATGAAGATGTTGGGCCATGAAAAGTTTTAAAAATTCTTCCTAGTCATTGTTATCTTCAGTCTTCGCTGAATGTTTGGGCCTGATACCATAAAGAAAAAGCAATGTGAAGAAATCAAAGGATGTGATGTGAGCTGCGGTGAATCTTTTTCATTGTCTTTAAGTATGGATTGTTACATTTCTATATTATAGTTTGTTCTGTGCTATGTGTGTGGTTGTGTTACATTGCTCTATTTCAGTTGTGACGGTTGTGATTACTTTGCATTGTGATCGGTTTTATTTCGGCGGATCTCGTTATCATTTTTAGATATGACATGTATGTATAATGGGTTATTGGACTCTGAGATTTCAAGTGAAGAGGTAGTTCTTTTATTGTGGATATGTGATTACAAAAAACTTTATGAAAACTGTTAATTGTATTATCAACAAATTTAATAAGGTTAATCCTCGTGAAGTTCAAATCCCTAGGCGTCTAATATCATCTCTTTAAAAGCTCTAAGCATTCTTGTATCTTTGTCCTAGTAGTTTATCTCATTGTTATGCCTTCTACACAAATGTATCTGATTTGTGTTTGACTATGAATATCAAACATAATTTCAATACTTTAGTTATCAAAGCTTTTATGGAATATATTTTTTCCTTATCATTTTATTACTTGGTTAATCTCGTAATCTTGTTGTTTGGTACTACACAGTTTTTGAAAACATGATAGGGTCTTATGTTTCGCAATTTGATTCCTTGTTGATTTTTCATGAGGGATTTTAGCAGTTAATTTATCTAGTGGGTGATTGTGACTTGAACGATCAAGTTCATTAATTAAGGTGCTGTGTTTAGATATCTTGGGTTAGTTGTCAAGAGTGATGTTGAAATAGACGCGGGGATATTAGTATTCGTAGAGTTCCAAGTTGGATGGTTGAAGTGAGTGGAAGACATATAAGTGCCACTTGTGTGATAGAGAAGTTACCTTCAAACTTAAGAGGAATTGTATAGTTGGTGTGAAACCTGCAATGGCTTTTATGGCACATAATGTGTTAGCCATTAAAGAGGAAGTGTATAAAATTAGTTATAGTGTTGCAGAGTTGAGGTATGCTCCAAGTGGGTGAGTGGCTTTACTCTTGAGCTAAATGTGAAATGCAGCATATTTTAACATGAAAAGTGTAGTAAAAAGTAGTCTCAGTAAACAGATGTATTAGAGAGAGTCCCTTGAATGGTTTGGTCACATAAACTATCATCATACCTTCGATGACACAATAAAAGAGGTAGTATTTTTATTGTTTGCCTATGTTAAAAAAGGTAGGATCACCACTTAAAAAAGATTTGGTTAGAGAAATATTAGAAATAACATTTTTTTATATTTAAATGAGAATTGAGACTCTTAACATGACACAGTGAAGAATAATGTGATTCATATAGCGATCTCACAGTTAGTGGAGAAAGGCTGAGTTTTTCTTACTTTTCTTTGCTGACTTTAATAAATTTTTTTTTTTTTTCTTTAGTTTTTTTTTTTTTTGCCTCCTTTTTTGTTATTGCCAAGTAGCTGTTTGCATTGCGATGTGGTGATGGAGCCACCATTGCCATTGGAGAGATTGATGTAGAAAATTCTTGGGAGACTCATTGGCAAAGGTAAACATGTGTTTATGTGCATTTGCTATGGCACACAAGGGAGGACATTGTTAATTTTCTTTCAAAAATACTAACCAACAACAAGACAGCCTGCATGAGGATAAGATCTCAAATTTTAATGCAGTGGTGACATGGCAAACACTTTATGAGGTCTGAGAGAGATCCTAGGATCTATTGAGGAATTAAGTGTCGCACTGGATTATCTATGTAAATACAAGTCCATATTTTTTATAATGTAGGTAGGCTGTCAAGGTACTTTGTGTTCGACGCCATCATTTGTAGCACCCCATTTATGGCAAAATACATGAGGAATCATGTTGATTTTGGTTGGAGAAAATGGCATCAACAAATTTCTTAGTGGACCAAGTGAGCGCAACAATTATCAATTAACTCATTGTTAGTTGTTGTGATCTGATCTCATAGATCTTCTCTCACTCTTACGGGTTGCTTTATTAATGAGCAACCAAAGCTCATTTGCTGCCAATGCATGCAACCACTAATTTATGTTACATGACTCTTTGTGGGAGAAAAACTTTATTACGTTGCGGGTTCGGATTTGTCTGGAGTTCATAAAAATGCGCCATGTCACCCTTAAATAATATACCGTGCTTTGGTACTGAACGCTCGGTACCGAGCACAGAACCAGACTGTTCTCCGTCTGGTGTCCGCCACAGATAATTGTCCTTGTGGAGGGAGGTCACACAAGCCAAATAATCGCCAGGTGAACAATCCATTTTACCTAACCAAATTGGACGTAGGTGCACTTGAATAGAAATGAGCAGCCCTATATCTGTTACTGTCTAGCACCTAGAATCCAGAGGAACGCCACTTAAAAATTTTATCGAAGATATCAAGCAGACGATAAGCAGCCAAATGGAATTCAGCATCCCCTTGGATCTCATAGCCTGGTTACATGCATCTGCTGCAAAAGGATGGTGAGTGCTCAATCAGATTTGCTCTCGCTCTCATCTCGCACAGCATACTCTTACTACGAGACTTAATTTGAGATATCATGCAGATGACAATATACTGTAGAGTCATTGATAAGCCTTAATCTAGCGGCAAATACCACACTGAGAATATTAAGGTGCATGATAGCTAACAATTTACGGTAGTTTTCAGTACGATGTGTCTGTTGCCTACCGTAATCATTGAGACAAACCACAACCAGATGTATGGAAGGTGTTAAAGGAAGCCTTCTGTGTGATAAGCCGTTTATCTGAGCATATTGAGTTGAGCACATTAGGTAGTGACATAAAAAAGTTATCTTCAGTATATCCGACTGCCTTATATACGATACTGTTCTCAAAGAGTTCATAAACAAAGAGTTAGATATTAGGTTCTTCAAGTTCCTTGGATGTGTTTAAGAAACTGCACATCAATTCCTTTTTGGATGGTTGGAGCAGATGCCTAGCTACATGGAATTGTTTGAATGGAGATCTGCTCAAACCAAGGAAGACAATAGGAATGAGACGAATGGTCAGGATTTTTGTTTCCGGGACATAATACCCAGTACTGGTTTTGGAGGTAATCCGAAAACCCTTGCATTTATTTGTTATATTACTCCGATTATATTTTGTTGTTCTAATTATAGATGTTTGTTTGTGAACACAGGGAAGAGGTTGTGCAAAATGTGGCAGGAAAATTTTTTAGCGTCCGGATGTCTCGGATTCGTCAAGACACCAATCCAGATGCGCACTCACCAGATATACTCGGGGCCCAGTGTAATCGGTGACGTGGCGCTGTCTGTATTGTTGGGTCCCGGAACGCCCCCTTCCCAGCTCCGCACTCCCGGAGCGTAATAATTCGCCCCAACTTGGAGCAGGAAAAATGAAAGATTGCTGCACTCAACCTGAGTGTACCTCCGCACACCCACCGTCGTCTGGTAGTTTCAGCTTCTCCCCTCTCCTTGCTTTTTTCGCATCGTTTAACTCTATTTTTTATGCATTGGGGACAATTCAAATTTCCTGGTGTGTGGAGGCGATGGCTCGCGTCACTCGAGTCTCAATTTTCTCCCCCTATTGTCCATATTCTTTATGCTGTGGAGTACACCAATTTGCTACAGATTTGTCGAAAGATTAATATTAGTCTGATTGTAATGCTTTCATTATGCAAGTGTTGTTTTGGTATTCTGCAAGCTTCCTTCATTTTTTGTTCTTTGCACAGACTGCTACAAATATTCATCTAAAGTAGAAGACAAGCAATATTGGTGATGTTTATTTATTTTTCTGGATGGTTGCGCATTGATGACACCAAAATAGAAGGAAGTTTATTGTGGTAATCTTTTGAGTGATATTTTGAAATTAATTTTTGTTCTTTTGAGGAGTTGTACATGAGAGAGAATTTAGCAAAGATGGATGTAGCTGAGTACTTGGTTATGTATCACCAATCAATATATTTAGGATTTTATTATTTTTAGTGCATTGATCCCTAGTCAGCTAATTTAGATGGCTGGCTTCTTGTTATAACAAGATTAGTAACGTGAGGAAGTTTATGATTATGGAGATAGAGAAGTTATTGGGTCAAAAAATTGTGTCTTTTGTAGAATCATAAGTGCATGATATGGTTTTTCAATTAATGATTCTTATAGGTTATGCGGCAATTATTTAGATGTTGAAAAATGCGAATGGATTGCATTTGATGTGAATATGAAAAAACAATGCGAGATATTAATGAAAACTTATGAATGAATTAGGCTTAGTTGTGGTGACGGCTTTCCTTTTTGCTTTCTAAAACAACTTTTTAGTACTGAAAATTTCTTGACATTTGATAATTTATGTTGAATTGACCGTTTTAAAAAGCAGTTCGAAGTTTTTTAAACGATCACTTAGCCATATTTGGTCAAATGATGTCTTGTGAAGATGGCTAGGGTTCATAGGTGGGAAGGTGATTAGGTAGATTGGGTTGATTATATTCTATGTTATGCGAATATTTTTGATGGAACCTATTAATGATGTATCGATTAACTGATCATATTATTGAGATCAGAGCAATGTGAAAAGAGTCTGCAGGTCATAATCAATTAGACATTCAATTAGACATCATAAGGGGATTACATACTCAAAAAGTTGCGAATTTTATGATCAAATTCCATATAGAGATAAATAAGGATTCTAAATGTTGATTATTTACTTAATTGTTTGGAAAAATTATTTTTTTGAAGTTTAATACTTGAGTTTGAATACCAGTGCACGCCTAGAATTATCGATTTAGTATGAACTAATCTATTTATATTTTAGATAGGATTTTTCTTTCTTCATGGAGTGTTTGGGCAAATAATTAGAATAATTCATGTTATTGTTACTTCCATTCAGCAAAAATTCCAATAGTCTCCATACTTAGTGTGCGTTAGACGAATTAAGCCCTAAGAGTATTACGTTGCCCCAATTTTTGTTCCTCGGAACTATGTAAAATTGATTCTATAAATTCATAAATATTGATCCCAGTTTACGTCCTTGAGGGACCATTTTGGATTATTTTTTTGATATTCGAGGAACGAAATTGGATGACAACGTTATACTCTAGGATAAAATGAACTATTACGGAACATCATTCGGAGGACTATTTTTCAAAGTAAACCCCTTTACCTTATTTATATGGATATTGAATTTTCGCAAGAAATTAATTAGAAACATCTGAAACTTACTTCTGAAGTTATGTTATCTTCCTTGCCTTCTTTAGATCTCTTCTATTCAATTCCTTTGCAAACAAATCGATCGCCAAGGCTCTACAGAAAATCCTTGATGTATAGTGCTTGTATTGTATCAAAAACTGCCTGCTACAATGCTGATACGAATAGCTCATTAATACTCTAACTGTAAGTACTCCGGTTGCTGCTCTCTTTTTATTTTTTGAGTATTTTGTTGTTTTCTATCGTAGTTTGCTATTTGCATTTTGTAATGATTATATTTATGCTATGCTCTGTACCATTGTTGCTGCAATTTATTTGTGTGTTTTACAGCTCTTTTGCTTGTTTCATTTGTTCTGGTGATTCTATGTTGCTTGTAAAAACAAGTTGAGGTAGGAAAACATTCAAATTAAATTTTATTGGGACGGCTTTACTTTACTCGTTTTTTAAATCAAACTTTCTAGTATAAACTTTTAATTTTTTAAATAGTAAATTGTTTTATGAAGCAATAAAAAAAGTAGTCTTATGCTTGTTTTAGTAGGCTTTCATTACGAGATCTTCTTGAAGCATCTTTTTATACAAAATTTTGTTATTTTTTATACTATAAAACCGTTTTTCAAAGAAGCAGTAAAAAAGTGCTTCCCAAACAACAGTTTTTTACATGCTTCTTAATACGGAGATCTAGTAGTAAAATTTAAATTTTTGCTAGTTTTGTATGATTAGAACTCCAGTTTGAAAAAACAGTAAGAAAGTCGTCCCAAACGAAGCTTAATATAGTTTTCCGAAGCAAAACCTGCATTTTTACTGCATAGATTACATTTTAGAGTAAAAAACAAGACTATTTTCTGTACCAGCAGGTAATCAAACCAAAATATAATGAACTCTTGAAGTCCAATACACATATCGAAGCAGAGAACAACACTATTGATGTTAAAGTGAGAAAACAAGGAAACATAATGGTTCTATAATAAGTTGAAGGTGGAAGCACTATGAAGCAATATTTATAGGTATTGGTTGACTAGTTTGTAATATGTCAATATTAGAGGACATTATTGAGGCTTTATTCGGGAGGGACAGTTTTTTGCTACTTTCTAATAATAATTTTTTAATATAGAAATTTCTCGAATTAGAAATTTTTGTACCTAAAAAGTCGTTTTTAAAATCGTTACGAAACATAGCATGTTCCATAACTAATATTTGGTATATTTCTCCTACAAACTTTATGGGATGATATAGTGCGACTACATACTGAGGTTGAAGACAACAAAAAGCATTCATGTATGACATCACCAACTATGTCTTCTTCAATGGCTGCACTATCTATTGAAGAGCTCAACCGCCACAGCCTATTAGTTAAGTTTTGTAGCATGGGTGGCTACAGGGAAGGATGGCAATTCCAAAGAATATATTAGTCACAAGATTTTTTTCTTTTTTGATGAATAGTTAGATACAATAGCGAATGTGTTGATTTGAAAATCTTTTACAAATCTAGTTCAGCAATGATTAGGAAGTTTTGATGTAGTATAATTAATGCATTTAATTGGAAATTGATTATTGTTATATTGGTGATTTTATTAGTTAAATTTATTGGAGTTCTAATTGACATTTATATTTTTCTTAATTGTTTGTTCAAATGATAAATGAAAAGGTTTGGACTGTTGTTGTATGAGAGGGTAAAAAGTTAAATATTGTTAATCCATATTTGTTTTGTCTCCACATAGTGAAATCATCATCACTCATCATGGTAGCAGGACATTTCACGACTAGAAACATAAAACGCATTAAATCGTACTTAGATTCTTTGTTGTGGATTGCCGCTTTAGTCAAATTTTGTGTTCCGCTATTTGCACAAACAGAATGGGGTAGTAATCTACCATTTTTCTCTTAGCGTTATTATCATATTTCTTGGATTTTGTTATATATATCATTTGTTGTTGGATGGAGATCAGAAGCCAACTTTAAAGAGAAGATATGAGAGATACTAAGGTAACTACTTTCTTGAAAAGTATGTGAATAAAAAGTTCCATATTAGTTTAGCTTTTTCTGAGAAATAGAATTTTAGCTTGGATTAAAGATGATTAGTTGTGGTCTTTGTAGGGAGGCTATTGCGAGACATGGCGATTTTGTGGAATGTAAATAGTGTTAAGGGACGTTGAGAGACCTACAAGGTGGCTTGTGTGTGGATTGGTGGCTGAGACTTGATTTGACTGGCTTAGAGTGAGAGAACGAGGGATTGTGTGAATAATGTTATGTGATTTTAAATGTGGAGCTGATCAGCGTAGGGTTTGCAATTTTAATAGAAGCGTTCATTGTGAGAATAAGGAGTAGTCGGGTCGAGTGGGTAAGGGTTGAAAAAGTAGTGTAGGATTTGGGTTTGTTGGTCTAGAAAATTTGTATCGAATGCCATGAATCCCACTTTGCTAGCGGTAGGATTTTATTCCCTTAAGTTCAGTATTAAAATTAATCAGAATTTCTCTCGAGGATAGTGTGTCATTAGTTTAATTATGAGTATGGGGTCTTTACTTCCATGGCTGCAAGCACTCATAGTTATAGTACCCTTCTTAAACAGTATATAGAACGAACATCGATATAAGGTTGAATAATTTAGGTAATTTAGGTCTCAATGTGGGGGAAAAAAGGAGGTAAACCGATCTAAGAATCCTAATTTCCTTCGTCTCAGGTATACTATAAATTTTAGCTTCACAAATACTATATTATTCTTGACAATGTGTCCGGGGAGCATCTAATTTGCAGTCATGAATTATCTCCTCTCAGGGAGTCCCGAGTTAGACAGATGGTTAGATGTAGATTTTAGTTTTAATTTTTGTTGAGGTTTGGGATGGGATTTCATCTATTAGAATACCAGAAATAATGATTAAATTTGGGATTTTATGACTTCGTTTAGAAGTACCTAGAGTCGTTGCGATTGGTGCGGTCTTATGGCTTCTTTAGGAGGTAGCCTAGCATATTAGATTTAGGTATTTGTGAATTACGTCTTTTGTAAAGAAAGTCAGCGCAGGTATTTAATTGAATGAGGTTTTACTGTCTATTTATGAGTTGTTCCATAGATAGGTCTTACACCTAACTTATGACAACAAGGCCTGCCCGAGGTTTAAATATTTAGGTAGGTCTTATGACTTCGCCTTAGGGAGTAGCTAAAAAGAGCGGGGTCTTACAATTTAATCCTTTTCAAGGACTATAGATTGCCCATGAATTTGAATTTAATTATTTGCGATTTTAGATTTGATTGCAACTTATTTAGCAATTTTCCTAAAATATAGGGTTATATTTTGTCGAAGTTACCATATTTTAGATTTTAAGATTATTGTCAACTCATTTTAGGCAAAATTTTTCTAAAATATGGGGCTTATTACTTCCTTGATAGTTTCTCGTTGGCGAGTCTTCAACCTATTCCTATAGACTAGGATGCCCATTGGTTTGAGCGGGTTTGACACTAGTCTTTGTTTGACACTTGAAAAGCGATTGTTTCTTCACCATAGTTTCTTTTTTATCAGTAGTGTGTTAGCTTATTTGGCTTGTGATCGTTTCCAATATCATTAGGTGTTACTACACCTCTCGCCTAGCACCTGTAATTTGTTGTTTCTACTTGTTTCACCACTACTGCTTTTACTAGCTTTTCTGTCTTTGTCTTTGCTAGCTTGTCTATGTAGTCTTACTTGCGTATCTAAATTTCTACTATTTTCCAGCATGATTTTTTATTTGTGATGTGCTTAACTTTTTGTTTGTTTTTTTGGTATGTCGGTCTTGCAGCAGTGTCGTGGAGCTCGTGGATAGTTGTAGGAACTCGTATAGAGTAGACTGATTGAATAGAATCTTGCAGAGTGTGATTGTTCTATTTTGGGGGTTTCCATGAGATTGCCTGGGTGTTATTGGGAGTTTGAGAGCCTTTTATTTGAGTTGAGATGTTGTTAAGTTGTATTGTTTGGAGAGGGTTAGTGAGGATGTGTTGTTTGAGGTTGAGTTATTGTTGGTAGTAAGTTTGTTGTGATGTTTAGAAAGTTTGCTTGAGTTTGTTGTTTGTAGAGCTTGTAGGTACATTGAATTAGTGACAATATATTAATTTTTTACAAACATATTTATAAAGATGAAATTATACAAAGACATTTTATCATAAAATTGTGAGTTTGTATGTTGCCCTGAATTTGTCAAACCCTTGATGTCGAAGTGTTTGACTTGGTCAAATTGACCAAGCTAGTCCCCAAGGACCACCTTCTTTGGGTTTCAATGGGTCAAACCTAGGTCTATCGAGCCCAGACCAGGCGCTGGGTCAACCTGGTGTTAACCCAACATTGGACCAAATGCTTTCTTTTGATTTCAAAACCCTATTTCGTGACCCAATGGATTCATTCCCTTTAGTTTGATCTTCAATAGGTCAGACCACAACTCATTGGGCCAGAACCCAATGCCGCCTAGGACAACCTGGTTGATCTAGGACTACACGTTCAGCCTAGATGGGTCCAATCAAAATTTCAATCCAATTACCATTGACTCTTGGATTCAACCCCCTAAACCCTGAGGACTTTTTGACAAGGTTGACCATAGTTCAACTTTGAACTTGGTCAACCAAAGTCCTTCCTGGGTCAATATTGACACTATTTGGTCATGTAATCCCCATTTAAAACTCTAAATACATGTCGCTAATGATGGGTTTTACTTCCACAAATGATCATCTCTCTTTATATTTTCCATTTACAGCAATCGAACGCCTTTTGAATTTTACATAAGTCTATTTCTTTTTGTTGGCAGGCCCTTATTGGATCCAATGAATCTTAATGCACAAAATGGAGCGTTTTAGAAGTATTTGGAACGATACAAATAAAAAATTTATAAAGGTTACCTTATAAAGTGAGCTAGTTATTTTGAGTCCATGCCTATTAAGGATATTTTTTTATTTTTTATTTAAAAAATTATGTTTGATTTTTTGTTGAGTGTTTTTAGTTTTTTTTTATTTTTGAAAATAAATCAATTTTTTTTAAAAAATAGCAAAAACCTAATTTTTTATGTTTAGTTGTTTTTCATTTTTTTTAAAATGCAAAACCCTGCACACTCCCTCCATTGTGCTTGCCACGGCGTCAGCAACTTGAACTATTGCACCAATGGCTATGTATTGCAGGTCATTCATTCTGTCGCAAGCTTATTGCCAATCACAACCAATCCTTTAGCCACTGGCTCTGGCCATTAAAGTGTGGAAGATGACAGACAAAATTGATTTCAATTAACATAAAGTATAAAATATATGATTGATAATACAAAATAGTATTTTTATTTCATATCAAAAAATTAAAATATATTAAAAAAACTAGAAAAGTTTCGCAAAATACACCACTAAAATTTTTAATGTCTCAAAATTTCTTACACTTAGGCTTAACCTCTCTTTGTTAAATCAATTCATCAAAATCTACCTCTGCATCAATCCTCATTCTTTTTCATGAAACAAACTTGGTTTGTTATTACATACCTTCCAATTTGGTATATATTTCACAATGCTTTTTCAACATTTGATTGATTTAAGCAAATTACACCTTAATTTAGAAACTTGCCATACCACCAAATTACATCTTTATAAACAATGTTTCCATCATGCAAAACAAGTTTGCATAGTTGTTGCAATCTCATTAATAGTTTAAAATAATAAACAATCCATTTTTTTAAGTAAATTCCTAAATATCCCTTTCATATTAAAACGTTATGCTATAGAATATAGTAAATGTTCACAATGTCACAAATAGGGAATTATCATAGTATTAGCATAAATTATATTAGGTGAATAGATGCATTTCCAACAATTATATTATATGATTAGAATAATATAATATGCTGCGTACAGGAGTGTTATCGCGGTTTAGATAAATATAAAATTACGTGCTTGCCCCATTGTACGTAAGTTCCATACACCGCATCAGATAAGAGATTAAGGTGTGTAGAATTCGCACATGGACACATTGATTTTATACATGGGAAGGGAAAACCCCTGAAAAGGGGGAAACCACGGGCCTTAGCCTCGTTTGAATGAGTTGTTGACCTCGTTTTTTAGCCTGTTATTCTCGAGCGCTTGCGATCAATTTAATCAAACCCCGTACGAGCCCCAATTCGAGCTCGAATCGACCCGACTCGAGCCGGATCAGACTCGCAATGCATTCAAATTAAATTTGATTACTTTATTTTTGTCGCGTCGTTCTTGATTTAATTTGAAATGGATCATTATCTTGGACCCGATTGTTTAACCAATTTTGTTGAGCCGGCTCGAACCAAAATGATCTCGAATCGAGTCAAGATTGGACTGAAGTTTAACCCGATTTCAGTCATTCTTTGACATCGGCTCAGCTCAATGATATAAAAATTTTGTTGAAACTCGGTAACTTTCTTAACAATTCAAATCAACAGCCTAATCAAGCATAGCAATGAGCGGTCCGGTGTGAGGTGAGTCGTCGGCACGGTCCCATGGGCTCGCGATCTTGCTTCAGGCAAAGCAGGATACGATGCAGAGACAAGTTTCACTTTTGGGTGTTTAAGCTACTGCAACGAGGAATTCGATTCTTGGGGGCTTCCTTTTTCTATACGTGGTTATTTTGATTTACTCTAAAAAAGAAAAAGCTTCAAAAAAGGGCTCTCTTCGGTGCTCAGGTTCATTTTCACTCCCGCTCTCTCTATCTCTCTGGATTTCTACACGCCCGAGATCTTATCCTTCGCTATCGATCGCACTCATTCTCGTGCGATTCCAAGAGCGAAACTCCCCCTGTTTTCCTCATGTTCGGGACCGAACCTAAGAGGGACGGCCTACTCCCTCTCGTGTCTCTCTCGCTAACGAGACCAGCCGTACGCCTGAGCTCCTCTTCCTCTCGTCCTCAGCTCGTCGTACCGACGGCTGCCAAGGTCCTGGCCCTCCGACCTCTAGGAGACGATCCGCGAACGCCCGACTCCGATCGGACAAACATACCCGAAGCTCGTGCCTTGCCTGTCTTGCCTGATGTTTTCCAAAAGGCTGCAGGGTAAGCATCCTTCTTCCTTCCTCCCCTTTTTCTTCTCTTTGCTCTTCAGTTTTCTTTCTTCACTTCTCTGCCCTTCTTCTTTCTTCCTGTCTTCTTTTCTCCTTCTACCTTTCTTTTTATCCATGCTCTTCTTCTTTAAAAATCTGAAAAATGCTTAAATTTTTCTTTTGATTATATACGCATTTGTTAGTAATCCATTGACATTAGCATCAAATGTTTGCGTGTAGATCGTTTTGTGTAGCTTAGATTGAGGTAGGTGGGACAAAATCGTGTTCTTTCATAATTAGATTTCCTATCATCTTTACGCTATATTTGCATGATCAAATGCTTGATAGAAATATCTCAAAAAAGCCATGGTTGTATTTACCTGTATTGAAAGACTCTACTCATAATGATTCTTCGTTAGTTAAAAAAGTGTTCCTTTGATGCGTGCTTTAGCTAAGTTTTAATAAAAAAAAAAATCCTGAAAATAAGAACATATTTATCCAATGACAAGTGGTAAAATGGTGTCGTTTTTCTTCATGAAAAAAAAAGTTCGAGGCTTGTTAATGAGTTGTATGCTTCAAGGTTGTGGAGGCGGGGAATGCTCATTTATTGCATCATTATCATCAAAATTAATTCTTCTTTTGGGATTTGAAATAGGATATTTCATAGAAAGTCTAATGCTTTGTGTGTTTTAACCTTGCTATAGATGGTAGGTTCATGTGTAGTTGATTGAACGTGGATTTCCGTCATAATATATATATATATATATATATAATA